>BGPR01000009.1:1783429-1983871 GCA_013235015.1 Araneus ventricosus
CTGTCAACAGAGTCTTACTCTTTCACATTACTTGTCGATTCTTTAGTCACAGACTTGCTAAGGACATTTGAATTTTGTTTCAGAAAAAAAAATTCTTAATAAAGACGCAGAAATAATTAAATTATCTTCCAAATCTTTATAATTCCGCTGTTTTTTTGCTTATGAATTGCTGTACTCAAAAGCATCTGTTATCATGATTACCATATTCACTACACAAAATTCACGCTTTTATAATTGGCAGAAAATGAGGTAGTTTCTTAATGTTTCTTTGCCCGCAGCTAACTAAGAGCAATCGGTCCGTGTAAGACGCAAGGTTTTCATTGATTAAATCCTTTCATTAATTAAAATTTTGCATATTATAATAGATTTCGGGAGGAAAACTTCCACGTGACTGTATTATGCTGATAAGGGATTTGATTGATACGCTGAATGTGTCTCTTTCAAGTTGAAGGCGTATATCGAATACGGGAGGATAATTGCTCATGATGACACGCGATTTATTTTGCGGTTGATTCAACAAATAATTTAAGCCGAGCATTCTGATAGTCCCACACTGATTGCATGATCGATCAATAATTAGGGTGTTTCACCAGGTATTAGCAAACATTGCGCCGTTGTTTAAGAAAGGGGGTTGTTCAAAGGGCTGGGGTTGTCTCAGGAATTCGAAGAGTGCTTCATTTTCCTTATCTGACATACACTGCGAAATTTCAATCAAGAAACTAATAGTGTAAAAATAGTTTTTGTAGCAGAATTTATTATTGGAAAAAATTGTGCAGACAAAACTTATCGCCAATACAAGTTTTAAATTAAAATACAGGAATACAAATTAGTTTAAAGCTCTGATGATGTAAATGCCTTGTCAGAACTTACGTCAACCCATCGATCATGTTATTTGTTAGTCGATACTTTTTAGCACATAATCCTTTTGCTAAATGATAGTTACTACTTTATGCATCAGTTTATATTTCTGCATGCTTAATTTTACCATAGTTGTAGATAAAGAAGATGAAGAATGAAAATGTAAAAAATAAGTTAAGAATTAGTCTTCCTTTATTTAACTGTTACTCTTATTACTAGCAATTAATTTTTTTCGGGAAAACAATGTTAATGACTGTATGAATCCATTAGAGAAAAAAATAGAACTAGTGCTGTGATATAATGTCGTCATCACATATTAAAACCCCATTCTCTAATAATTCATCAAAGGACTACCGTCTGGATAAGAAAAAAGCTCAGAAAATGTTGGTTCCGACGAGAAATCACCGTCCCTGAAGGGGTTAATAGAATTGTACAGTGAATTTTCATAGTATTTTCTTTTGACAGACTGAAAATTTCTATATTGAAGATTTTAATTATTTTTATATTACTCGTTATGTAAAAATTCAAGTATGCACTTAAAATTTCATTTAGAAATCACCTACAGAAAAGTATTCACATATATTTTAGTTAACTTCAAAAACGAAACTCAAAACGAACTTCAAACGACTACTTCTGTCTGTTATACAGTTTATCTTTTTTTTCACAGGCTGTTTACTTTATGTATTACATGATCAATTACGAAAATCGATTTCCTCCGAAATATATACCATATGATGAAATTATACTGCAGTTGGTTTTCTGAAATGTGAAGTAATTCAAGATGCAAATTTGAAATTATTTCCAAAGCTTCCAACAGAAGTACATATCCTTCTTATCTTTTCTCTTTTATTTCAATATTGAGTTCATTTGCATCTTGGTAAATTAATAATATATTAATTTTACGAGCTGAATTACTTATTTTTAAAATTTGATTTATTAAATTATTAATAATTATTTAATAATTTATTTATTTGAATAAATTATTATGATAATAATTCATATTAGTTAATTTTGAGCTACAGCAATATTTCCCGCAGAATGAAGCGCATTTAATGTGTCAAGGCAACCACCGGCAAAATTGTTCTGATGGTCAATTCAAAGATTGATTTGAGATCAAATTTCATTTAAATTTTACAAATTGAAATATTAATTCTGTGTTTTCAATAATTATGATAATAATTCATATTAGTTTATTTTTAATATAGTAATTCTTACCGCAGAATAGATTTTATTTTATAATTCTTTTTTTAATTCACGAATGCAAATGTTTTGTTGCATTTTCAAAGGGGATAGTAAAAGTTCTGATGGTTGATAATATTTAATTGCACGGCTGATAGGAGTGTACTGTACATGTGTCTGCTGTTATAGTTATGTAATTTGTTTATCTATGCTAACACAATTTTGTATACCACGTTATTTGCACGTCTGTAGAGGTTCTGTGGGAAAATCCACTTCTTATTTAGCGTACCAGAAAACAAAAACTGTGCCCACCAAACTTTAGTTTTGAATAAATAATATTTATTTCAACTATGGCAAAATTATTACTGATAAGAATTTAACTCCTTAACCGTCGCGCCCGTCATATTGACGTGCATCGAATTATCGAATTTTTAGGCTTATCAACTAAAATTTAATCATTAATTAGATTTATAATTTGACACAAAAATTGCAAAGAATCCATTAGCATCTCAAGTATTCTATGCCTTCTTAGATTAATGGAAACGACAGCCCCTTTCCAAAACAGGAGGGGCATGTTATTAGAAAGCAAAGAAAATGTGACTCTTAAGGGGTTAATGAAAGAATGTGGATCGTAAGATTGTTTCAATTTCCACAAATACCAGCTTTTGTAAAAGGAATAACGCAACATTAAATTAAAACTCTAGTTCAAGCCGGGCTTCATAGTACTCAAGCAGTTCACACTCGTACTCCTGTTGAAAGTATCACTTAGTAAATAAGTAAAGGAAGCTCCGATAGAGGACACTACAAGCATTTTAATATAATGACCCGCAAAATATTATACATTAATTAATTTACTTTAAGAAATGAAATTCGATTACTTCATTTGGGAGAAATAAACTTCAGAAAAGAAAAGAAAAGTAAATCCTAATATTGATGTGACCTTCTATACATATCATGAAACATTTCAATAAACATTCTTTAACCTTCCTTAAAGCCCGAAATATTGTGTTGTTTTATCTTTGAATAAAGACTCTGTCTCTATTTTCGACATTTTCCAGTCAATAAGTATTAGGAATAAGAAGAGGCAGAATCTTAACATATTTCTTCTGAACTGACTGTTTTCGGATTTTCTTTATTCATTAGATACGAGGATGGATCCCAAAAAAGTTTACAAGGGTAATAAAAAATTATTTATTAAAAGTAGATAGAAAATACAAAAGAGAATTGAGAGGCATACTTGCCGATCACTTTTCCACATCATCAACAAATCTATTTAGGCATTTATCTGAACACAGGAGAAACTTGTTTAACCCTGCTTGGTAGAAATCGCGTCCCTGCCCATTGTGTCAGTTCTCGGCAACTGTTTTCACATTACTGTCTGAAGAGAACCTTTCCTCAGATAAGTTTCCATCAATTTCGGAGAAAGGAAATAATCACTGGGTGCAAAATTTTGGTTGTGTGAGGGAAGGGAGGCTCCAGACTTTCCACCTGAACTTTTGCAGCAATTCTTGAGCTTTTCTAGAGTATGGGGTCTTATGTTGTCATGCAGGAGGATGACACCATCACTCAATATGCCAGAGGGTTTGCATCGGGTGACTTCTAGTAACCTTGTCAGAGTGGCACAAGCGGAACAACTTTTTTAAGCGTCTTGCCATTTCAATCGCTCTGACGCGTCTGCGAGCTACCCTACAGCACAACCGCTATAAGACGACTAGCACCATCTGTCTCTACTCTGGGAAAAAATGCTGCTGCTTTTAACCTTTATTTTTAGATCCATCTTCGTATAAAAAATAATCAAGACATTTTATCTTAAATATTTGTTGTAGCTCTTCTGTTTCATAAATATAATATCTTTTATTAAAATAAATGTGCTAAAACATGAATTTTATACTCTTTTGTTACAAAGCATTTTGTCTCAAAAGCACATTTCCCTATTATTAGGGTATACCAGAAAATATGACGGGAGCAAATTGCCTCTTCATTCGAGAGATTTCCAGTCAAATTTGACGTGTTTAAATAGATATATATGCGAGAGAAATGTTTAACATTGATTGAAAACAAATAAAATAAACATATGTTTTATGACAGGAAATATTTTTTATTTACATATTATTTACAAATTTCTTTATTCAAAAGGCCTCTTGATAAACAACATTCCTTGTGAAGTATTTTTCGTTGTTTAACAATTTTATTATAATTCAATAACCATGAAATTCTCAGCTTGTCAAATGTAAGTCAAAAGTTAAAATTTCAAAGGAATTCTTTTTCGAAATTCTAATCAAAACAAAGCACTTCTTCGCTTGTCAAACGTTGCCAAAAAATATTAACAAATTATCACGATTGCCATTAATAATCAGATGCATCGTGGCGTCCAAACTATACCACGCTCATGACATACCACTGACGTAATTTACCACTTTCTATTAAAAAACGGAAATTAATTTGAAATATATGATTAATATAATTTAAAATTTCTCGGCAACTATTGATAATAGCGAGATAAATTTTATATCAATCGATAGAAAATTTTATTTCACTATTTTAGAGTTATTGCATTTGAAATTAGAACCACAGTTACTTTTTAAAATTTAAAATTACTGAAATTTAGGTGCTCTAACAATGAAATAATGCTGTTTAACGTCTCACAGTGCTATGGAGCGAGTTTTTGTTGTTGGTGACGTCAGGGCGTTACCGAGAGACAGTTCTGGCTATTATATTAGTAATTAAAAAGTTGAGTTTTATTTCCTAAAGATATTTCATGCATGTTTCTCGGAAGCTAATAAATGAAACAGGCCTGTATTATCATGATTATATTAGAGTTTTTTTGAGAAGATATATACAAAAATATGAAATTCTGTATAAAAATTTAAGCCGTAGAAAGTCTCAATAATAATCTATTTCTTAGATAAAATATTTCTGCTGATATTACAGCTAACACAATGCAGATACATAAATTGTTTGAAGAAACAATATGTTCTGTAGCCATAATTCACTTCATCTAATAGATTATTTCATTTCAGTTTTCATGACTAATATAAATGAAAATGGTGTGGAAGCAGTTAAGTTTAATTAAGAATTCCGTATTCAAAGTAATCAATGTTCAAATTAAAAATTTAAAAGCTCTAAATTCAATACAGACGAGAATCAACAGTCGCTTTATTAACCGATTTAAAAGCTTTCAAATTAATAAATGTACTAGAATTTAGTGCACTTGTTAAGAGCCAGTATTAATTTAAATTCCTAGTAATCTTTACAGCTAAAAGGATGGCGCAATCAATTGTTGGGCAGCTTGGTGGTAAGAGAACGCTTCACCAAACTCGCCTTTCCAGCGGTGTCTTACACATTCTTGCAATTAATTAAAACCGCTCCTGAAGCATTTCACTTGTCCCGTGCAGGAGGGATTCGTGACAACTCTCCTTTTGTTTCCATGCAATGGCGGCTAATTGGAAATTCGAAGCGATTGGCCAGCAGGATTAGTTTGCCTCATATATTATAGAATTGCTTGTATACGAATAAAAATTTCAGATTCATTAATACTGTAATCTAAAGCTGACACCAACTTATGGTTTTATAAGCATAAAATCTTATTACTTTGTGATGAGCGCCTGTTTGGAAATTTAATAAAATTTTTATCATACGTAGAAAATATTTGTTATGAGTAATGAGTAGAATCAATTATCTCATATTGATATTTTCTTAATAGTTCACGTTCCGTATTACAATTTAAATTATAACAATTTATTATAAATAAGCTTATTATATTGATAACCCTTTCATCAACATTTCTCGGAAGAATGTAGGAAACTGCATGCTTAATTATTATTATTTACTTTACACTGTCAATTCTTTATCATGAAAAGTTATAGGTAATGTAGGTAATGTGTGTGTCAGTCAAACAATATATAATGTAATTCTTTCATTTTTTAAAACATTTTTTTAATTGGAAGTATATATATATATATATATATATATATATATATATATATATATATATTCTATTTTTCATTTTCATGGTTGGTGCTCTTGTGGGGGATTACGATTAATTTTTAATTAATCGATTGTCCAAAACAATTGCTGACTAGGGGCATTCGGAAAACTAATTTTTCGGATAAACTATCATTTATGAAAAAAAAATTGTATACGTCTTAGAAGCAATATTAAATAAAACAGTTTTGATATTAAACACAAAACTGTATATGTTTTGAATCACACGTCTTATGAATATATATCTTACACAAAGTGGTACTACATTAAAGTATGCCTAAGGTTTAGGAAAAGAAATCAAAACTTTTCTTCTGCTTCATGGAGTTTTATTTTTATTTTTTAGCCGCTAAATCTTGTACACGTTTTAAAGACAGCATCACATTCTTTTTGTCCTTTTAACCACTTCATAGCCGCCCCAAGTCAGTGAGAAGCTGCCTCATTGGATAGTCATTTTTTCAGCACAGTCGTTGTTCGCTAGGCTCTTCCTTTTCCTCGCCTGGGTGTTGGTTGTCAATGGCACTGAATGTCTTCATAGTCGGGTCATCGACATCACGCTCGAACCAGTCTTGAATGTTTTCTTGCTCGCAAATTTCGTTTATTGCTGTTTTTGTTGCTCCTCATGCACGTCCAAACAGTTTCATTTGACACAACGATGGATAAGTACAAAGTAAAGCTATCGACGTAAAAATAATTTTAAAATTCGAATTATATTTATTTAATTTTTAAGTGGTAATCACCGCCGTTTTTGTTTTCTAATTTATGCCGATTTCTTTTGTTTCTCCATAATTATTCATTCACATCCGGTGTGTAATTTATTAATTCTAGCATTTTTTATTATTTATTTCTCTGCTTATATAATTCTTTTCTTGGGCCGTATTAAAGGTAGTTAGTTCGAATAAAAGGTTTATTGTTTCTTTAGCAAGCAATTCGCTTAGCCAGCCTACGTGTTTTAATTTAGGAACATTGGAAAATTATCGTTTTCTTACATTTTTCTTCTTTTTTTTCCTTTTGGTGTTTTATTTTGTAACGCATATTTTTTTTGGACATTTTGTTAGTTCTAAGGATTTTTTAAGTATATATTTTTTATCAGCAATTCTGTATCTACGAAATTCTGTACATACCAAAATTATGTGCATTAAAATTATTCATTGTAAAGATATATTAGTTATGTTGGATTCATATAATTTTAAGCGTGATAGAAGAAACAAAAATTCATTTAGAATATCAAATAAGACATGCGAATCCTCCATTAAAGCGTTTTGGTTTTTAAACTTTGCGACAATCTATGTACACCGGAAATCATCATAATCAAAATAAAAGTAAGTATACGAACAACTTTTTTCACTGTTGCAAATAAAAATAAACGATGTTAAAAGAGATATTTACAAAAACAAAGTTAAATAGTGAATGAGCTATAATTCATCTACAGCAGTTATTATATATATGGTTTATTGTTTTAAAGTTTAAAATAAATACTCTTTCTCCAAATATTTCGCGTTTTCTTTCACACCATACAGTTATAAGTATACTAGAATCGAAAAAATAGCTAAAACTAAAAGAACAAGAATAGCAAAAAACACACACAATGCATCTGCTATGCGTATACGCAGCAGCTTCCAGGAATGCAGCGACACAAATAATACACAAATTAACACATTAATACACAAATTAACTAACAGAATTCGAATCCTATCGTAGGACAAAATCAAGGCGGTAATAGGAACAAAAAGCAAATAATAATAATAAGAAGAATCCGGCAGAGGACTTTCTCAAAGGTCACCGATGCTGGGATTCTAAAATTCAGAATTGGGAGAATTTTCTGTAGAGAAACCGACTCAAAACAGTCAAAGAATGTGGTTCTTTTGTGACCTGAATTGCCCGAAAATTGAAAGAAAAAAATCTTTCCTCAAAATACTTAAATATGTCTTTATAACAAATAGCAGAAGAAATAAAAGACAAAAAAAAACCTTACTTTATACCCCGAAGACAACATTACGAACGCCAAATCTACTGATTCGAAAAGTAGCGTCTAAATATATACTAAAAAACAAACAAATACTGATTGGAACTCCAGAGAACCTAGCTCTATCTACTGAGAAAAACTAAAGTAATTACATAGTCTCAAGCCCTTTATTAATTAAATTTTAAGAGTTGGATAATTTTTTTTGGAAAACCTTTGAACAGTAAATTAATAATTAAATTAGCTTTAGCTTTTAATAAGAGGTACGGTTATTGCAAATTCTTTTAATTCTGTTAATTTGAGCGAAAACAGTATTTTTCTGATTTCTGGAATTAAGATTAGTATGAAAACGGCGTAATGTAATGGCCCTGAAATTAAAATAATATCTTTTGCCGTATACACTTACCGAGACATCTATATTTGAAATCTCAATTACCAAATCCAAATATTTACATTTATTAGTTTACTATTATATATACAATAACCATAACTCTTATATAAAAGTAAAAGTTTATTTCATTAATAATTTGCTGTTCAACGGTTCCCAAGTAGCACATAGTATTGTATAATATCATAAATTTCGCAAAAGTACTATCATAAAATATTGAAACAGTGTAAAACATAAGACTTTTTCAATATTGCAGAATGCTTTTCTACTAATATTGGATAATTTCATATAATACTGTATATTGTTACACTATTCGGAATAATATTATATAATATTGAATAATATTATATAATATTGAATAATATAACAATATACTAAACATTTTTTAATACATTTTAGAAGCATGAAAAGATAAAGTACACTTTAATTCTACTTACTGAACTTCTGGAGAGCATCTTTTTATTTTATGAACAACTATCACTTACAACAAGCTTTCAACCCGGGACTCCTTTCCCGCATCTACACCACTGGACTAGCGAGACCTGGAGTGGAAGGCGTTAATGATGATAATTTTGAAAATTTAATAAAAATTGAAGGACAAATGTCACAGATATAAGATTGGTATAATTGAAAAGGTAAAATATTGAATTTTAGGATGCTACAAAGATATGTTTTGGGGGATAATTTGCACCGCACTTAGAGCAGAGAAACGGTTTCGGTTAATTTCTAATTAACTGACTGCTTAATTAACTTTTGCGCTTTGTAAAGTTGACAGGTATCTTTCCCTTGCCCTAGATAAATAAGTGTACAAAGTTTGGTTAATATATCAGTGCAGTGGTTTAGGAGGAGATGTGGAACATAACCACATACATAGCCACAAGTTTTAGTCAAGTGTTTTAAGTAAAATAGTCTCCTGGGGTAGATTGATACAGTTCACTCCGGGGCACACTGATACGCATCTTCTGTGTGTATCAATGCGCCTTAACAGCAACTAATTTTCAAAATCGTCTTTAGGAATAGAAAAAACGTAAGAATTTTTTTATCTCAGAGAAACACGAAATTAAGCATCTGTTTAAACTATGAAAACAGTTTGAATTTCATTTCAAAAATAAAAAGAATTGTTGAAAATTAAGCTTAAAATAGTTTTATGAATTCATTAAAATTGGAGAGAAAAATTGTACGGAAATTAAATTAATATAATCAAAAAGATAATTTTTTGCATTTTTAGATGGTGTGAAAATTATTTTTGTACTAATTTTTTTTCGGAAGTCATCAAAGAACAACGCGAAAATTTCCCTTAAATTTTAATTCATTAAAATTTCAAAATACGGAAATGAGGTACTCATACTCTTCTTCCAAAGTATATTTACGCACAGAAACACACATTCTCCTGTGTTATATGTAGAGATAAATTATTTTCTGAGGCATTATTGTTTCAATTTTCCAGTCTCATTAAGAATGTTGAAATTTTATTAAAATAAAAGTTTGTTTCTTTGTTAAACTTTTAAAACTTGATTTGGAATATAAAGTTTATTTATAAAACATATTTTGTTTTGATACCATACTTATTAACCATTTTTATTTTCGATATTCCCGTGTGTATCAATGTACCCGTTGTATGGGGCAGATCGATACAAATCCATTTTTAGGAAAAAAGTGTGATAAATATTTTATTATTTCATTTATGACCAAAACTCGACTGAAATCCTATATTAGATTAACAAATGCATAAATATAGTGTATTAGTTCTAATTATTTCTGTTGGTAAAATCAATTTTTTAGCTTTCCAAAAAAAGTGTAACAATGTCCCCGTGTTCCCTCTATATATTTATATACTATATTCACAGAGAAATAGAGGGGAACTCTTGACATTGCAGAAATTTTGTATTTCCTTGAAAAATAATTCAGTGTAAGAAATTGATTTAATATTCCCAGACATCGCCCCTAATTTGCAGATCAATTAAGTGTCTGTTAAGAGTGAAGAAGAAATTTAGTAAAAAGGATTGTAATTTGATTTGTTAACAAGAAGAATTTTTTAATTCTAATGAAAATGTTGTTCCCTTTTCGTATAATTACAAAATAAGAAAAAATAAATCCAGTTTTCTTTCTTATGCCCATGTTCCAGCTGAAATATCTCATCTACGACACCGAAGCATGTTTAGCTTAATTAACTGTTTCAAAAATACAACTTTGTTGATACTATAAGACAAACTTGAGAAAGTAAAAAAGTTTAAAAAAAACTGGCCTTGTGTCTTTTAACCTGATATTTCATGTTTAATTTTTAGACATGCTTGTTTTCAAGGGTTTCGAAACGCATCAAATTAAATATTTTTTTCTAGAAATTTAATTCCACTGTATCGTTGTTGTCGTAAACAGTATCAGACACAGAAGAAATAAATTTCACATCTGTTTACATTTTGTTAATAAAATGTTTGAAGGAGATGACTTCACTTTCGCGAAGTTAGCACTTCTCCCTATGAGAAGTAATATACCAATCAAATTTCTATCTCGGAATCTGCTCTTTCATGGAATTATTCATAAATTATGAATTTGAGTTTTAGACAACAAAATTTCTGCTGAATATTGCTGAAATATTTTTCGCAATACTAAAATCTGAGAAGTTTTCAAACATTTATCATTTTATCAAATGTTGTGATGTACTGTGTCTCTGTATTTTACTCGAAGAAAAGATGTATTTATTTGCATCTTACTAATTATTGAGCTGCCCTTATTCGGCAAAAAAAGAATTTTTAATTGTAAGATTTCTTTTCAGTGATAATTTCGAAAGGTGAATGATGAAACAAAAATTGTATTGAAAGCAAACTTACAATTTATTGGAAATCATAAACAAAACTCAGGCTTGTTTAAAGCACGACACTGTAAAATGTCGTCGATATATTACTTTCGACATGGAAAGATATTGCTTTCAAAAAGAAATTTCCAAAAAAGTCATTTGTGCAGCTTTTCTGAAAAACATGCGCCTTTTTCAATATGTTTGCTTCTAAATTTTTCAGTTTTATTAAATGGTAATTGTTTACGATCTTTTCGTAGGTAATTTAAAACTTCGAAGTATATGATTGTGTGAAAGTCTCAACCTTGAAATTTTGGTTATTCTTGATGTTTCAGTCCTTTCTGAGTCCGAAAAATTATTTTGAAATTCCATTTGTGTGTGTCTGTATGTCTCTGTATCTCTATGTCTGTATGTATGTGGACACGATTACTAAAGAAAAAGCTAGTAAGAAGACTGGAATTTCTCATGCTATTCTGCATTGAAATTTTGAAAATGCTTCAGATATTTAAATCCAAATTGGCTGAAAGCAAGAGATTTTTATGTACTGAAATACAAACAAATTTTTGTACGCTGCACTAAATAAAATACACAAAATATATACTTTTTCTAAAAGCACGCGTTCTTCCATTTAATGTGAAACAAAATATCATATAGATTTTCGATTATTTCGTTATTTCCTTTCATATTTTCACAAGCATATAATGAAAATGTTTTAATAATTTTAATCATTGAATTTACTTATATCCATTCCATCCAATGACATTATTAATCTAAAAACTGCAGAAAAAGAATTAGATTGGAAATTTCGCAACACCAGATGAGAGCATATTGAAGGTTTTTTATTACGTCGGTTTAAATATCTTACACATTTAAAGGCAGTAAAACCACTTTTCTGTAATTTTCGGTATTAAAATTTAACGAGAGTTCGAGGATAGTTCTGCAATTAATATATAATAGTTAGCAATAATTTTTTTTTCTGATTTATAAAATAAGTTATTGAAATTTAGCATCTCGTAATGTTATCATTCCTCGATTTATAAACAACAGAAATATTTGTCCAGTATGAGATAAATTTTCGACGCTAACTGAATTCTGGAAACGGGATGGTGTAAAATATGAAAAAGAAAAATGTCTAATTTAAATCTGACCTCAATTGATATAAAAGTATTAAATGCATAAAAAAAGAAGAAACATTTCAGTATTTTTTTCTTACACAGCTTATTTAATATCCTCTCTATATAAATTAATCCTGGAATTCTAAAACTTAATTCAAAAAACATATCTTCAATGTATTTCTTGATAATATAACTTTTTCATCCATTACATCTTCAATTGCATCAATGTAAAAATACTTTATCCTACTTTTTTCAATTAAAAAATGTGCATGAAATTCGAACACAAAAAAAGTCTAATTAACTTAGCAATGAATATGAAATCGATTTGACGTATCTCAATAGTTGTTATCTCGAAATGTACTTTGAGAGACAAAAAAATACTTTTTTTTAATGCTGGAAGAAATTGAAATTGCGTACTTCAACCATCTTATGCATAGACTTAGAAGAAGAAATTCAACGTCTTTGCAAAAAATGTGGAGTGAAAATTCCTCTCCCATCAAAAACTCCAAGAACTATTGAGAGGATGCTTCAGGCTGTCCAATGCTGTCAACTCCCCTGCACTTCATCTAACATTCCGACGAAGTTCTTCAGGTCCTTTTGTACGGAAATATCCTCGAGAACTTATGAAAGAAAAGATTGAAAAAAATATAAATATCTGAATAAAATTTATGACCTTCCGCCATCTTTATTCAAACTTTCCTTAATATGAAAAATTCCATCGCATTCACAAAGTTAGGAAATGGTAATGGTTTATGTTCCACAAAGATTTGCTTAGATCTCATTATGTTCTAAATCTTAGATCTTTAAGATGGTAGAATCGCCATCTGTGTAATTTATAAACACGCATAGGACTCGACGAATCCAGAGATTGTTCACAAGTGTACATACTCACTCGCAAGCATACATCACGTTGTATATACATTCTTATGAATATTCTACTGGCATAAGTCCTTTTCAGGAAGTACTTAAACAGAGGAGAAACTGGATTCTTTTGAAGAATGCAGTTAAAATCTAAAATGAAACTTTCTAGAGAGACAAACTCTTAACTCTCGTTGTCTTTAAAATATGTGATGAAAGCGAACAGAAGCAACGATGAGAAACTCCAAAAGGAAACTGGTAACTTTAAATTGGAAACAAAAACATTACACCTACATTTCTCACCATGTTTAATAAATTTATTAGCTGTTTTGTTGCACAGTGTTTGTATATCTTGATTATTTAACAATCATGATAAATGCATATATATATAAACTATGATACATCTGCTTATTTAATTTTAGGTTAAGACTCACACGACATGAAATTATTTTATGTTTGTCTTTAAATTCATGTTAACAACAACAATCATCTGTTGCGCATTAATAACTCATAGTTTGTAAAATGCAATGAAACCTTTAAAAATTATTCTACTGGACAATAAGTGTTATTAAGCTCTTTTTTCTGTTTTCGAGATTCAATCTCATTCAATTTATCAGTTCTTTAAGCAACAGAAACTTTTTCACGATTTTGATATTTTCTGAAATTTTATGCATCCAAACAGTTGTAGAATTAGCTAATTTAACCTGAGATGCACTGAAATCTTTTGTATAATCTCCAGACTATACAGCTGCTTGTAATAACGCAGGAAGAACAACCAAAATTTAACCAAATTCTCTATTATTTTACTTCATATTTGGAAAAAACAAAGAACATTGCGCGAAAGGTATGCTGAGGGATTGATTTGTTTCGCGCACGATGTCTTTTAAAATAACGTATGATAAACAGATGTTCCCCAGCGTATTATGTAAAATTAGCTGCTGTTTGTTGTATCTCTCTAGAAAAAATTATGCCTGCTTCTCAACGGAAGTGCTGATGGTAATTAACAGGACGCCTAAATAGAAAAGAGCAACGCCTAAGAACATGAGAAAAGAAACAGCGTTTAATGACAAGGACCGAGGCTCATCGGCCGTTTCAGATTCTAAAAACGTGATATGAGTTGGTCGGAGTGGGTTATGGATTTCTCACGAACAAGAAGCAGATATATAAAAGGACAGTTCATGAAACGATTGCGGATTGCCCAGGCTTCAGCAACTTCAAGTATCGCATTTCGTTTCGTTCCATAACCTTCACAACTGGAGATTAGTATCATCAGAGTCCTTGGGCTTCAGTATCCTCCGTGTAGGCACATGTGAATTTTTAATGGACAGGTATAATTAGTAATTATTAGTCGCAGTTCGTAAAGCAAAGAAACTAATAATTTCGGATCAGGATATGGTCTTATAGTCGGCTGACTGTTTAAGTAGTATTGACATTTCTGTAAAAAGAACTCGATAATTCAAAAGGGTAAACGATGTAAAATCTTTCCTGTTGTTTCATGAGTGTCAATTAACCAAGAAATAGAATATTTTGGGTCGTCTAGTTCTTGTTCTTTCACTTAACATTATAAAGTGAACTAGTAGTTCAGAAAGACAACATCAAGTACAAACAAATGAGATTTTGGTTCCATTGAAATATTTAAATCAGATATGAAATATTTATGTCAGTATAAGTGAAATATCATCAGAAATTATCTGTATAAGTGAGTGTTTTATTTAAATATAGAAAATGCATTCAGATTGTCAATAAATTGTAAACTTGATGCAATGATATTGCTCTAGTCAGTATTTTAGCATGTTATTGTTATATGTTTTTTCTAAAATTTAACTTAAGTAAAGTGGATGGTGTAGAATGTTTGTTGATAGTTAATTGTATTTACAATTTAAAGGCTTCATATTTAACTCAAGACATTTTTTTATTATGAATTTTATTTTTTTTTATTATTAATAAGGGAGGCGAATTCGACATATAATAAGCTGATTACTAATAATTCAAAAAATCTTGCTTTCATCAAAAAGTAGCCAGAGCCGTAATCTAAATTATAAAATTTGATTTTTAGAGTGCTAAAATAAGCTTCCGTATATGCAAGAGTGTTTTCGGTGAACTCACCTCTTCAGGCTTGTTAATAATAACAGTAGGCAAATAATCAGTCTTATATGAAATTTTATTTCAAAATTTTGCTAAAAACTTTAATTTTCTTCTTTGAAGCAGTATAAAAGTAATGATGAAAAAGGTTTGACTTTTTCTTACACCACAAAAACGATTGCAGTTTTTCGTCACGAACAACATTTCTCGCATCTAAGTCTCGATAAGTGTTGCCAATGTTTTGGTAATCTGAGATTAAATCGTATAATTTTTATTTGATCAGGGATTTTATCTTCCATTTTCGGATTATTTATATCGTCGTCGCATTAAAAACCCATCATGTAAACCAGAAGGAGAAATTTCTTGACACTTTCAAGAACTCTGATACGGACCAAGGCGTAACGTTGAAAAAATGAAACTTTCTTCTTCTAAAAGGCAATATCAGCTACTTTGGGAAAGGAAAAATTGTTATTTAAATTGAATTTTATGTATCATTTCTCTTTTTACATTATAGAATGGTTTTTCTGAAACTCTTTCCGTGAATTCTGACATTGAAAAAAGCGTTTTTTTTTTAAATCGTAAGTCTAGGAAACTTAATCCAACTGAATGCTTGAGGTAAAGAAATTTTATGAAAAGAGAAAAAAAAAACATTTAAAGTAGACAGGCTAAATAAATACAAAAATATAAAGTAATAAAATGAAGTAAAAAAATATAAATTATAATACGCTCCCTGCTAAAAGTTAAGGAACAAATTCAGTTTCTCAATTTTCATTTAAAAACAAATGGAAAAAAATCAGGTTTATATGAAAAAGTTAGTTGCATTCATTCAATAAAATGTAAAAAATAAGATTATCAATATACTTTTTATATGAAGGGGCCATAAATGAATTTTATCTCAGATTTTCGCATTAAGTCCTTATTAAAATTGCTTGTGTTTCTGAATGATCTCTCCTGGACCTCAATTTTAGTTTTTTAATTATTGATGTTATGCCCGAGAGAAGTCATTTATTTACCTGACCATTTAACCCTTCTTGGTCGTTTTTTTTGGAATTTACGACCCCTAAAAAGCATTTTTTTAATTACTGAAAATTAACATATCTTCCATCATGAAGTCGAAAATGCAAAATGTTTTCATCAGTAAACAGTTTTTGCTTTGTTCATACATGTAATTACACGTTTATTGATATCCAGTTTTCGCTGCAATCCATCCAAGTTTTAAATTAAAACAGAACACTCTCTGATAATCTCCATACTTTAGCAATGCTCAGAAATATAAAAAAATCGCGGAATATAACGAGACGCGTAAGTAGCGATGAATTTACTTTAAACGATGCAATTTTTCGGTTCGTCATATGGCATTCGAGACTGACCGTGCGGGTACAAAAAGCAGAACGTATGACATGCAGCGCTGACTAAGAAGGGGTTAAAGTGAAGAGTTCTGTTGGATGGATATGATATGACCTTATCAAAAGCAGAAGCTAGAAAACTCCTTAATATATTTTGCAAAGAAGTATACAGATTTGGGATCAGTTCCAGCAACCACAAAAAATGATTTAGACCTGTCTCAGATCGTCCAAGTCTAACAACCCCATCTGATGATCATTGCCTTCTTTTGCCAGTTCGGAGAAGGAGGAACTCTAGAGTGCCTCGCTTGGTTTCTTTTTGGTTTTGAACTGCAGGGAGAAGAATATCTTCATGATGGAAGAAATGAATGTCTTCATATGTATACGCGAAGACAATTTCTGTGTTTTTCTATCGACGATTGAAGAGATGTTCTCAGTTATGTTCGGCCAGAGATCACGCCATTTGGGAACATCATCTTTACAGATGAATCCAAGTTTACTTTGGAAAATTGATTTGGTCGTACATTTATCTGGAGGGAACAAATACAAAGTACAGACTTTCTCACATTTGAGAAAGAAATAGGTATAGAGGAGATAGAATCATGATTTGAGTGACACGACTTGTCTCCATGTGTTGCTCCTTGGATGAACTCTGATAGGAGCAAACTATCAGGATGAGATTCTTTATCCATATGTATGAACGCTTGTTAATGTAACTGTCGTAGGCGTCATGCTAATGGATGATAATGTAGGTCCTTAATATGTCTTCTTTTTCAATGAATATCTAGATTGGCAGAGCATGGAAAGAATGGACTGACCGGCTGAAATTCCAGATCTCAACCCTGTGGAGTGCCATATCTTTCTCTGTGAAGTGTTAAGCAAAATTATCAGTGTTCCGAAATAGAAAAGTTCATTTTTTCAAAACACGAGGGAGAAATATAGAAGTATAGGCATGTAATATTAAGCCTGAAATTTCTCAAAGGTAAAAGGCAACAAAGACAAGTATTTAGAAGTAATAAATCCAAATTCAGAAACAATCTTTCATTTCATATAACTGGCATATAAGGACAGTTTATGAAACTGATATGATGAAATAATGTGCAAATCAATAAAATTGAAACAAAATGAAATTAACTAAATAAGCACGACGCAAAAATAAATATCGATACATATTCCTGTCAAAGCACAAATTCATTCTTGAGAAAATGAATGTATCTTAACTGTCTGGTTCAAAGTGAACTAATTATATGAGAGAAGAATGATTATGTGACAAGAAAAAAATCACAATCTAAGACAACAATGAGAATCGTTATCTTTCAAATAACAAATCAGGTAAGTATAATGAATTGTAAATGTTTTTTTTTAAATGTTGGATAAATCCATAGAATACATTAGAAAAAGAAATATTTACCCGAATTTAAAATCTTTCTCATAAAATAGTTGCTTGATAAAATTGACGTCAAGGAAAATTGAATTTGAATTTAATGACATAAAAGTATTTTTATGGTTGTCGCACCATTCGTTTTTATAAATCAAATAAAACTATTTCTTTGGAACAATGTTTTTTTCCGTTGGATTTGCCTCTTGAATGCTGTCGTTGAAATGCTACTTGGAATGAAAGTACTCAAATATTGGAGTTATAATTAGGAAGATAATTTTTTCTTCTTAATACTCTTTTGTATTTGATAGGAAAAAATGGGTTTATTTAGCAACTTTCAAGCAGTAGTTACAAAAAATGGATACTTGAACACATTTATGTATCGGTTATTGCTATAAACAAGTTAAAATTAAATATGCAACGCATATTTTCATAGGAAGCTTGCATTTATTTCAATAGATTTTGTTTAAAACTCTTGACTTTAATATTAAAAAAAATTTTCGCAAATTATAATTAAAACTAATTAAGAAATTCACGAAGATAAAATAATTTACATCATTTGTTGCGGCTTATTTTCGCGAATTCAATAATTTACATGCATTTGAAGCTATCGCGTTGTTTTTCTAACGCATTTTCTTCCTTTGACTAGCAAAAACTTCTTCCTAAGCGGTACACAATGTGTTCAAAGAATTTGTCTCTATTTTTGAGAAAAACACATGTTTACAGTATCCAATAAAAACAAAATATATATTAACTTCCCCGACAACAGTGTAGCCATTCTAAGTAGTCCATATAAATCTACCTCGACTTAGGGAAAAAATAAAAGTAATATTTCTATATGTCTCAATAAGAAAATGGTTCATATGTTTTGTTCGAAACAGGACATTAAAGAAGGGCTCTACCTTCGTGAATTTTCTAGTACATATTCTTCTGTTCATTTCTCGCGCGGCTTGATAAGTGTTTATTCAATTTCAGAACACCCCTGTTGAGAATTATCAGAGAATAATGGATTTCTTAAGAATTAGTAGTATTCTGTTTTATGGAATCTCAATCCAAATGCCTTTATATCGCGAATGAACTATATTACTGGATTTATGAGATTCATATAATCTGACCTTACTTTAACATACCATTATGAAAGTAAGAAAACCTCATCAACTATTAGAGAAAAAAAGAATATTTGTAAAGTTCATTTTCATTATGAGGTCCTCACATCAACTGAAAAACTTATTTTAAGACTGCAATTGATTGCAGCAATTTACTTTATAAACGTCCTCATCTCATGGTGAACGGCAGCTACTTTGCCGTGGGTGTAATTCGCATCATGGTCAAACAACGAGAAGGGCATTTGAATGTGAAACACTGTCTCTAAGTTCCCAGATATGCTTTGCCCTAAACGTCAAACGATCGGAACCTAGTAGCTTCGCTAGCTCATTGAATGTAAGGGATGTGCGTTTTTTAATTACTCAAGTGAAGCAGGAAATAATTATTCTCTCGATGCCTAAAGCATCTGAAATGAGCATAGGGCAAATTTTGTTAACTTTCCTGTCCATATCTGTATAGCATTTTTCAAACTAGCAATTTTAACATTTCAAAAAGTTTTTTTACTATTATTTATGAAAACAATCAAATAAAAAATAAAGTCCTCAAAACTAAAAACTTCCAAACATATCTGGAGCCATTCAAATGCTTTATTTCCGTACTTCTTACATTCTGTTGATATTAACATCCTGTACAAAAACTTCTTCAAAGAACCTGCTTCTTTTCTCGCCAAAAAGAAACTTTCCTGTACCTACCCAGAACAAAATAAATGCTCACAGTCTTTCGCCGGCATCAGAGTGGCCTGTCTAAGTAGCTCACCTAAATTACCTTTCCTTAGTAAAATAAACGGAAAGTAAGTTCTCGAGATGTACCAATAAATAGTTCTCAGCTTTTCTTCGAAACTGGACATTAAAGAAGGTCTCCATCCTCAAGAATTTCCCCGTTCTTGGGTTCTATTCATTTCTCGAGCCAATCGACAAGTGTTTCTCGGGTTTTGGAACTCGTTTATTTGTGATGGATCATCAGATGATGACGGATTTCTTGGGAATACGAAGACTTTTCCTTCTGTGGAATCTCGATACAGATTTTTTTAAATAGCGGATAAAAATTGAATATTGAGTTTAAGAGAATTTAATGAATTAATGTCCATAACATGCCATTTTGGGAATAAGAATGTAGCGATTTACGTGTCATTTTGTAAAAAGGCTTAATTCGGTAGGGGCCTTATTAATCCTGCCCTGCCAAAGCATTCGGGAAGAATTGAAATGTATAAACAACACTTGCACATCCGATCTTCGTGGAACTGAGTCTTGAACATGTAATCCCTAAACTGTAGAAATTGCTATAAGACCACTGCAGTCCAAATAGTTGTAAATTAGGTATATTTATTGCACATCAACCATGCACACATAAAGGATCCAATATGGAACAAAATCTGAAACTTCCAGAAGTCCTAGGATAAAGCAGAGATAATGCATGGAAATTTGAGATCATCGTGCTTAATAAATTTTTTGCATTTGCAACCCCTTTCCGGCTATACAATTCTTTGAGTCACATTTCATAATCAAAAAATCTTTAAAATCTATTTTGATAACGTAATGGTGATCCGTTCTATGAACCTCAAAATTTCCAACCTCTAAGCTTGGTGAAATTCTTTTCTGGAAGACTTTTTTTATTTCCTAAAGGGCTGATATTATTTTCACACAGATAGGGTAGTGAAGTTAACTGCTCCTTTACAATTTTGTATTTTTGAATCTTCACATGTATGACGTTAAATTGATTCCTTTGAAGGAAGGGCAGAAATGACTAATTCGACGGGATATGCAATAGGATTAAAAATTGTACCTTCCAATGTCTTGAAAAGAAGTTGAAGCTTTTGAGCTATTTCATGTCCAAAACCCCGTTTCAAAAGGTATTATAGCGATGTAGCCCTCCCGTTATGTAAACATTAAGTAGACCAATCGAGCGAAGCATTGGAAAAAAAGCCCTTTCTGAATCGAATTGTAGTTCAGCGACTACTGAGTCACAAAGCTGGGCAAAAATACACATGAATTGGTGAAGCGATCCTTTATATCTAGGTAACTACATATGTTAAAAACATAACTAATGTCTTAATTTAGAGATAAAAAGTAACAATGGAAGTTACAAAAAAAAATGAAAATCGGAAAAGAGTAAAGTAGTCCTACGCATTTAACATCGGCGGCTGTTTGAAAAAGATAGCCTCCCGTCATTTTTTTTTATTTCTTTCAAAGTCTCTCCCTTTACAAAGCGAAATTAATTATTAACATATAGATAGAATATTTTTTATTGTTTGCCATTTAAACCCCTATAATAAAAGTACTTCACATTTTTCATTTTGAAAACTACAAGTTAAAATAATCCATTCCCTATAATTTCCATGTGGACTTATATTCGAAAACAAGTACGAGACGCTATGATATCATCAAAAATTCTTGTCACAGTGTGGATACACGTTACTGATCTTTCCCAAAAATAAATGCTTTTGGAATCGAAAGCGTTCAGAATGGGGCCATAAATCACGAACTCCAATTCCCCTGTTGTCATTTTACCCTTGAATACGCATTAAAAACCAATAAAAATGTGAAATCTCATATTGCTTTAAGCATTACTGAGAAATAAGTGATGCTATTGCAACTTTCAGTTGTTACAATGCAGGAATTATTTGCGTTTAAAGTTTGTTGTATTTAGGTAAAAAATATTTCAAATTATCCTTACGATAGGGTTTGAAAGACTTCAGTTGATACTCCCACCATTATTTGTTTCTTTATGAGAAGAAAATCTTTAAGAATAATAGAATGGAAACAGCAATATAAATGCTTTATTTGATAGAATACTTAGGTTTCAGTGTAATTATTTCATTAGTTCCTCGGGATACTCCAGATAGATTATTTGCTTAATATGGGAATAAGAGATAAAAGTCGGCGTTCTCCCATCTAATCTGGGACGTTTACCCACCTTACCATTTACATAATGATTATAAAAAATAAGGATGGAAATTAAAATTGATCAAATAAATTATTACACTAAATTCGCATTTTTCTAGAGAACAAGTTGGTGATTTTCTACGCATAATAAAATTTCAAAATAGAACTTTTTCCGAATTTGTTTTTTTTAATTAAATCATTCATCAAATTATTTCATCGATGTCTTTAGAGATTTTTTAAAACACGACCTGTACAATTTTATGCAGAAACAAAAAACGAGCTGTTTAAGATAAATTTCTGAAAAGCAGTTCCAATCCACGACATTTTTTTCAAGACTGGTAAAAGAGTCGAAAATTGAGACTGTCTTGTCTAATTCGCGTGGTCGCTATAATGTCAACTATCAATTCACGAAAACAATCAATTCTAAACCAATATCATTATAAATATACATATATATATATATATATATATATATATATATATATATATATTACTATTTTTCGAAAACAGTCTACGTGTTTGAAATGACACATCGAATTGAATCATCATAAAATATGCATTGAATTTTGGATTAAGCAACAAAAGGTTCTCCTATCGTTGGAAAGTAAGCTACTGCCAGCAGGAATATTTTAATTGCCATGGAAACATCTGAAAGATGCGTATTTTAACCTTTTAACTTTTTTATTATTAATCCTCCTAGCATGAAAGACAAGATGTCTCAAAAATGAAGAATAACACGTATTTTCACATGCATTTCTCTTTATATTTTTCAATTTAATGCATTTTGCATGAAACTCTTCTCGTTAAAAATGTTTGCAATAACCCTATACATAAAAAATGTTATGCAGCAATTTTATCTTCAGTTCTGAGAAATACTTAACTAAAATTTGAAATAAAGAGACGTATTTGATTTTAAATGAAAGTAATAAGACAAGTAGAATATGAATTATAATTTCACTTTTGATTGTTTTATAGTTTTCATAGAATCAGACACTAAGAATTTGTTATTTCTCTTCGCTATGTCCTTATTACAATCAAATGAATTAAGTTTGAATTTCCTATGTGTTTTCGTGAAATTAGAAGCAATGACTGAATGAATGCTTGGAAGAAAATTACAGTCCTGTGCATTTCAAAAATGTTTCATTCGAAGTCGAAAAATTAGAGGCCATGCAATGACCGATGAAATGATTCCTACAACTATTTATTCATTCTAACTATCGTTGATCGGATATATATTATTTTTTAATTTTTATGCTAGGAAAAATGTATATACAAATAAGATTATTCACCTATTTAAGTGCGATTCTAATTAGAAATAAATTTTACAACAACCGATTACGATTTTCAACAAGAAAAGCAAATTTTCAACAAATTTTTGCTTTTTAAATTAGAAGTAATTTAGAAATTAATAACATAGATAATATCTTTGAAATAATGAGAGGAAATAAATAGGAAAAATGAAGAAATCCTAATCTAATTATTTCATTTCTTGAATGAAGAAAATTTTCTCAACTACATTAATTTTCTTCGAACAGCGTCGTTTTTATGAGTAGTAAGTATAAAAAATTCTCTGTGTCACGCTATGTGTTCGTGATCAGATAACATGACCAGTATTACTTTTTCGCCTGTGTTATACTTCGAACTATTTGTTTTCTTTGTTTCGGCACTTCCTAAATCGGTAAAAAAAATGTTGCTTGCCTTTTGCAGCTGTTCATTAGCTAAATAACCGAGAGGAACTGGTTATTGTTTCTTCAGTATATCTCGAAACCTCTCATATTTTAGATAAGAAATCGGTAAAAATGTATGCGTTGTTGTTATCTTTCGTCAGTATAAAAGAAATACATTAAGTGAGTAGAACACTTGTTTTAAAATAATCACTAAGATGTTTCCTTGGGGATTATTTATTTTTACATTAGGGACTTTAGGGATTATTTATATTAAGACAAACATCAATAAATAATAAGACTTCTTATTTATTGATATTTTTATAGTATCGGCATTTTCCATACACTCTGGATACCTTTAACTTTGTGGAGAGTTATTTTAACTTGGTCCTTTGCAAAGTAAATTTATTTTTGAGAATGTTCCAATCAATTCCTCTGTAAAACGAACAAAACCTTTTCCTATACAGCGAATTTAAACAATGAAATTAAGATAAAATTTTATTGCATGCCATTTTAAGCCATTGTAATAAATGCACTTCATAAATCAGCTCTATTGCGCAAAATTACGAGTTAAAGAAATATATAGCAATCAAAACCAAAGAGTATTTCTCTTTTGAAATAAGTCTGGGAAATGAGTTGTTATGGTATCATCAAATATTCTTGTCACAGAACGAATGCATTGTAATGGCCATTCTCAGAATAAATACAAGTCGAATCTAAAGAGATCCGGAATTGGGCCATAAATCATGATTTCTCATTCCCTTTTTTGCTATTTTTCCCGATTCGTATTAAAAGTCAATATAAAGGGCAATTCTCATTTTGCTTTAAGCTTTATCGAAAAATCAGTGATGCTATTGCAACTTTTGAATGTTACAATGAATGATATGCGTGTAATATTTGCTGCATTTAATGCTTAAATATCCTGATATATATTCATGATAGCTTTATGGGCTGTTGCTATGAATTCTCAAAGAGGTCACTTGTTAGCTGACCCATTATTTGCTTGTTTATGTGGCGGAATACTTTCACGCCCGAACAAAAACAAATCGGGACAATTCTATTTAATTCATCTAGTCACTATTGATACATGAAGAAGTATAATAGGGGAATCTAGGGATACTTGACTCTAGTTTCTAATTTTTCCTATATTTCTCGAAAATTTTGATAGTTAGCATAATAAAAGAATATGTTTTTCAAGAATGAGCTAACTGCTGAATTGATATATCATTTAATGCAATCAATCTTCTTATATGTACGTTTCTGGTGCTTTTGTTCCTAGAATTTCTTATTCTAGGTCGATTGATTTAAAGGATTCTCTATTGGATTTGGTTAAGGTTAAAAAATAATCGTATAATTCATTTACTCATAAAGATAAGGGTAATGAAAGACCTGAAGTTATCTTTCATACAATCTTTCCAATAAATGATTTAATCACATAGTAAATATATTTCATAAAATAAACTTCTTTTAATAATTTGGATCTACGCGAAATTCAGGTATTAGGATAAAAGCACTGAATTGAAAAGAGTCTTAATTATCAAAAAATATTAATGAAATTAATATTAAAAATAATATGCCATTTATGAAACGCAATTGTTAATTATAAAATTCTAGTTAATACATTAAATTAGTATACTCATTAAATTAAATCTAATTATTAATTAAATTAAATGAACAAATAAAATATTGAATTAATTAAATGATAAAAATTATGGCAATGGAACTGGGAACCTAGCAACGTTACTAGAGCATTGAAGACTTGCCGGTTTGGGAAAAATTAGAATAGGACATAATAGTACAAAAATGAAAAGAGAAGATTTAACATATATTTTACAAAACAAGAAATTGTAAAAACTAAATAGACTTACTCGGTTCTCCTGATATTATAATGCAAACAAAAGCAAAATAAGAGATATATAATCTACGAGAAAATTCAGACAAATAAACAGACAAACTCAGCCGAAATGGTATTAAAACCGTTAAGAACCATTAAAAGAAACTAAACGATGATAGATAGTTCCAGGAAATTTTTTTTATTAAAATAAAAAGTGAATAAAAATCCTTTTTTTTCACAACCGTGGAAAAAATGGAATAACTAAATTTCAATTGTTTTTAAAATTCTTACTAAAACAATTATTTCCTTTATTTGAAATTATCACATTAAAAAGAAATTTTATGGATTAAAAAATTACTTAAACCATTTAAAAATAATTATTCTCTATATTTGAGTTGCCATATTGGTGAGAAATTCCACCACACCAGAAAATTAATTCCAACCACACAATGTGCTTCGTTTGGCTACGACATCGAAGCTGCATTAAATTTTTGGTATGATCAAGTATCTCCAGCAGGCTAGTGTCAAGTATCCCTAACTTGACTTCTTCTAAATAATCCAAAAATTAAACCACTTAGAATTAAGATGATCCTGTATGACATCCTATTTCAAATTATAGCCAGACATATGCTTAAAACTCGGAAATATTTTAATTCATCATAGCTTTAATAGTAGACTCCCATTCCATTGAGGAATTAAAAAAGTAAAATTTTACTTTTAGTCCCCGAAAACATATTTACCTACACAAGAATACGATGGCTTTCCAGATTGATCATATGATTAAAAATGAAATACAAATGGCACACACAAAATTCATCACAATCTGTGACAATCATATAGGGTCAAGTATCCCTAGTTTTCCCTATTCAATCAGTACCATTATACATATATCTAAATGAATGAACACAAGCTAAATCCTTTAAAATCGCTAAATTATCAAGACTGGATATAGTTAATTTAATTATTAAAACACATAACATTATTACACATAAAGAAATGAAAAGAAAGAAAATGTTTTTACAACTATTTATAACGAGTCTGCTATTTCTGAAGTCGATATACTGTATTTTATCAAAATAAAATGAGTATTGATATTTGGATTCAGCAAAATCATATTCCCTTGTTTTTTGCTAGAACACTGTAATTGCCAAGAAAACCAGCGAAAAATCATCATTTTTTCCCTTTCATCATTTCCGTCTTCGAATTACTAGTAATACTTCGAGCACGTCGGACAAGGTGTTGCAAAATTTAAAATGACGCTTGTTTTCACCTGCATTATTTCTCTAAGGTATTTTAAATTTGATAAATTTTTAAGAAGCTCCCATGTCTCCCAAAATATTTGTATTAACCCAATAGAAGTAAATACTAGTTAGGCAGTATTTTTATTTTGAGCTTATAGAATTAATTAAAATTCCAAGGACAGACAAACATTTACTGCTGTTAACTAAAAATGCTAAAACGGGTTCAACGTGAATTTTAATTTACATAATGATTCAGTTTTAGTGTTCAAATAGAATCAGATCAAATGGAATTGTCAAGTCTTCCATTTATTAAATTTAAAAGGAACAAATTTAAATTCCTTATGCTTTTTCTTGGAATTATTCATCCCTGAATATAAATTAGTGAGAAAATGCTTTCAGTAAAATTGCAATTTTGTACCTTTTTAAAATAACTTATTGTGTAAACGTGTAAAATTTGAAAAATTAAGACAAATTTATGTATAAACCGATCTGTACAGCTTCCTATTCATCATTTACTTGCCGTCTTTTGTCTATGATATTTTTAAAAATTTTTTTATGCGTGAAGAAAAGGATATAAAAATGTCTTATTCTTCCATAAAAGTGTGCTATTACAGATAATTAAAAAATTTACTACAAATTTAATCATCTTACACTTATGAACTGAAGAAATAAATTTTGTAACACTGTTTTCCAATAAATAGGAAGTAATTTAGAAGTTGATAGCGTCGGTAATATACTTGAAATAATGAAAGACAAAAACACACCTGAAGAAAAAAGTTCTTAATCTTATTATTTCAATTTCTGAACGATGCGGATATTCGGAGGAGAATTAGGTTTCTTTCAGCAGTTTTTAGGAACAGAAAAGACCAAAAATTGCTGTTTCACTGTATTTATTGGTCATCAGATAAAATCACTAACAATATTTTTTTAGCAGTGTAATGCTACGAACAGTTAGAGTTTTCTTTCTGCCCTTCTGGAATTGGTGAAAAAATATCTGTTGCCTTTTGCAGCTGTTTATTAGTGAAATACCCGAGTAGAACTCATTAGTGTTTCATAGCTATAAGAATATCTAGGGCTCCTCTATTATTTACGATAAGAAAATGGTTTAAAATGTGTGCTTGCAGTAATCTTTTATCGGAAGAAACATATAAAAGTTGAGTTGAATACTTGTTTTTATAATATTTTAATAATGCTTCTTAAAGGAAGATTTGTTCTTAGAACACTTCTTATCTATTGATATCCTTATAATAACTGAATTTACCCTATTAGTACACGATATTCTATAATATCTCCACGATATTTCTACGATATTTTGAAAGTTGCACAACATCGTAAACATATCATATGAATATAGTAGAGCATCTTGTTCTAATGGGAAACTGAATAATCCGTATAGTTACGATTCTGTGGCGAGTTAGTTTTTCTTGGTCCACGGTAAAGTAAATTTATTTTTGAAAACGTTAAACTTGATTTCACCTTTTATTTCTGTCAAAATATTTCCTATTTCAAGGGAACTTAACAGTAACATTTATACTGAATTTTATCGAATTTCATTTTAAGCCAACTAATAAATGTACTTCATAAATCAGCCAATTTTGAAAGAAATACCAGAAATACATAACAAACAAACCCGAACAGAATAACTTCTGAGAAATAAGTCTGGAAAATAAATTATTATGATATCATCAAAAATTCTTGTCACAGAAAGGATGTACTTCAGAAGTATTTCTTAGAATAAATGCTGGTGGAATCTAAAGAGTTCGGAATTGAAGCATAAATCACTAACTGCCATTTCGCCCTTGGATTCGCATTAAAACGCCATAAAAATTGCAATTCTCATATTGCTTTGAGCATTAATGTCAAACAAGTGATGCTATTGCAATTTTCAGATGTTACAATGAATGATGTCTTTTAAGGAACAATCTACGTTTAATGCTTGTTTTATTTTGTGTTCAAATACTTCAGCTTATGTTTAAGATAGTTTTATGGGCCGTTGCTAAACGGTTTCGAAGAGTTCAGTGGATAACACACCCATCTTTATGTGACGAAAATTACAAAGAATCTTAGAATGGCGATGACAGTTTTGTTATTTTAATTTGCAAGACACTTTGCTATACTAAATATTTTTTTAAATACTGTCAACGACTTGTTGTCGGACATGATAATCCATACATTTGGTTATGTCTAAATGTTTCTCGAGAAATATCATAAAAACATTCCAAATGTGCATAAAGACAAAGAAATTCAACTAGAAAAACTGTATCAAAAGAACAAAGAATCCATTCAAGATTTAATTTAATTATCCATTAAAATTTATTTTAAAAATAATTTAAAGAAAATCACCAGTCATCAGGCACTGAAACGCCGTCATGAAAACAAAACATTAATCAAAGAAAAGTATTCGACTTACCCAAAGAGAAGAGAACAAAATGGCCCTACAAGACTAAAGAGAATAATTTTGTCGCTCAAGAAATTCCCAAGAAATTCGTCACATCTCTAAAATAAATATCTGACGAATTTCTTGAGAGAGAAAATTATTCGTTAGGGCTTTCTTGTTTTTGTGTGTAGAAAAAAATATTTGTGATTATTCCTTACTTTGTCTTTTTCTTCTCTTGGGATCTTTCGGGTTACAAGAGGCTTCCTTCGGCAAAAGTCAAGCTTCTTGCTGAAAAATTTCACAAATTATTTTGAATCCATGCCGAACACGTAACCCTTGATAACGTATGCTTTAATTGATTCTGTGTTCTTTTGCCATAGTTTTTTCGAATTGAATTTCTTTGTCTTTATGCACATTTGGAATATTTTTGTCTTCGTATGTTTTTCGTATGCAGCGGCATATTGATCGCTACTAAAACTGCAGAATAGTGTAAAGAATAGATTGCTTGATTTAAAGTTTGTTCTCACCCGATTGTAGATTGGATAGCGAAACTCACTCTAAAAAAATCATATTACTAATCCAACAGGGATGCAAGCCAAATAAATCCACTGGATGGTTTTCACATCTTTTAATCGTTGTCATTTCTTTACATTAATAAAATAGCACATTGACTTCGAAGATTTAGCATTGTTTAACAAGATATATTTGTACGATTCATGATTAGAATAGATTTTTTAGATAATGAAATAAAAGCCCACTCAGTGCGAACCAAAAGAGTCAGAATGTCTGGCGTGGGCGTCATAACAGTCAGAGTTCAAACAGCAAAAGCAAGTGTTACAGGAAGTGGATTGAAGAAGCTCCAAGAAGGGGTTGAAAACGGGGCTGCACAGACTTCTGCTATCCGTCCAACTGAATATCAAGGAGGTGGTGACCTCTGGGGACTTTTCTCTTTTTGTAAAAACTGAACATCCTCCCGCCTCGGGAGAATCAATGATATCTTAGAAATGGATCGAGTGATTTCTCTATCACGAGTCCGGACTGTAACCACTCGATTTCGGGCATCCTGTCCTGGAAAAGTCTTGACGATTCGACCAAGGATCCAGTGGAGTGGAGACCTAGCAGGGTTTGTACGAGAACTAAGTCGTCAAATTGGAGGTCTCTTTTCGTTGAAGCCCATTTTGGTCGATGCTGTAGATGATGCAAGTATTCTCTGGACCATCTCGACCAAAACTGCTTACGTTGATCTTGAATTGCCTGCCAGTGAACAGAGAGATGTTGTTTCGGTTGCGCATTTGTAGGTTCTGGCAGATCTAGAAGAGACGATCCGATGAGGAAGTGGCCGGGAGTGAGAACAAAGAAGGATAGCTTGACAAAGAAGTCAGGGGTCTTGAATTTATGTAAGCTTCTATTTGGCAGAGGAGAGTGGTTATTTCCTCGAAATTTAAGATGGTAGACTTACAGACTCTTTTGAGATGTGTTTTGTCAGTTTTATTGATGCTTCCCACAAACCACCATGATTTGGGGAATATGGAGGGATGAAATGCCATTGGATATAATTGCTAGTGCAAAATTGCTGGATTTCTGATCCTTTGGCAATGTTGAACAGATGTCGAAGGTGATTAGCAGCTCCCTTCAAGTTCGTCCCGTTGTCGGAGTAGATGTCAGATGGTAACTCTCTAAGAGATAAAAACCGCAGTAAAGCAGCAAGGAAGGCAGTTGTCGACAGATCAGAAACAAACTCGATGTGAACTGCTTAGGACCACATGCAAATGAACAAAGCAACGTAAGATTTGAATTTCACCTTACTTCTGATGACATTTGGTTTAGTGAGAACTCCAATTCTTTTAAATGGCCGATCAGGAGTTATTCTTACTGAAGGCAAGTCACTCGTGAGTTGTTGGCAAGAATGTGATTTTGCTCGTCTACAAGTTAGACATTCTTGACGAACAATTTAAAGGCCGTGTGAAAACCAGAACTCTTGTCTTAACAAGGATAGTAAAAGTTGAGAAACTGCATGTAAATACCTCACATGATACTCCTTAATGATGGAACGAGTCAGATGATGATCCTTAGGAAGGAGCATTGGATACTTCTGATTGATGTTAAGAATAATATGTTTAGATAGTCATCCACGAACTCGAATAATGCCAGATTTGTCTAGGAAGATATTGAGAGCTACGATTTTACTGTTACTTGGGAGTGGTTTGTTTTTACGTAACATGTGAATCTCGACATTGAATTCTTGCTCTTGTAGAAGCTGAATTATAAGATTTTCCGCAACAACCAATTCTGCTGCAGTCCAAGGACCTGAGCATTTGTTTGAAGGATAACGAATGCTGTAGACAAATCTGAAGCAATAGGCCAATACACGAGGTAGTTTTGAAAAAGATGAAAATTTAGTAATGAACTATACAATAGGCCTGGCTTGAGAAGCAAACAACAAAGAGTCATTGATGTAAGTTTCATGGTTATCGAGAGATGGAGTTTCATTTGCAATGAAGTTTGGAAGGTGTTTGTCATGAAGCCACTGTGGATCAGACCACCATGCTGTGATAAGTTTTCAGGCATTAAGCCCCTAGATTCACAGTCAGCTGGATTAATTTTTCCTGGGATATAATTCCAGTTTCCTTTGGGCATTAGAGATTGAATTTGATTGACTCGAGACTCGATGGATTACGAATTGATTACCCTTCGAAGGATGAGATGAAATCCAACAGAGAGCAATTTGAGAGTCAGACCAGAGAAAAGTGCTATGAATTGGCACTGAAATTGAATTGATGACTGATTGATAAAGTTGAGCAAGTAAAAAGGCAGAGAAAAGCTCAAGTCTGGGAATTGTAAGTTGTTTGAGTGGTGCGGCACTTGTTTTAGCTGCAACAAAAGTTTCACCTGTGTCAGTTATAGCTCGAATACATATGACTGCAGCATAGGTTTTTGAAGAGGCATCACGAAATCCATGTAATTGCACAGTAACAGATTCTTATTCTGAATAGACGTTCTTTAGATATCTTGGTAGTCTGATATCCTTTAGAAAAGAAAGCTCCGATTAAAATGCCTTCCAAGTTTTAAGAATTTCAAGAGGAATGCCAGCGTCCCAAGACAAGTTATTTTTCCATAAGAAGACGGGTCTGGGGAGGGCTGAGGTCATAAAAAATTTGGATCGTAGTGACGAATGTCAAACCTCATGCCTTATGCAAACCAAAACACTTTAACTTTACAGACTTTCCTAACCTGACAATAAGAATCATAAAGAGCACTACAATACTTTCGATAATTTAATAAAAAATACAATGAAATAACTAACCAAAAATTTTTTTCGATCGCGTGAACACTACAAGTAGAATGACTAGAAAAGTACGAAAATTTTCGAGCCTGTCAAGCCAGAAAGCAATTTGTCACAATTTTATTATTTTTTAAAGTGAAAATTAAGAACAAACGATTGTAGTGATTTTAAATAAAATTAAGAATTTTGGTTTAGCTCTGGGGGGCTTCAGCCCGATAGCCCTCCCCTGGATTCGCCATTGCTTACATCATATGCAACTCTATCACTAAAAGGCATAAGCATCATAAATAATAATCTAAATATCTTCACTTCAAGCGGGTGCGGCAACTCTGTGATCCTGATAAATTATTATATAGGAGAAAAAATTTCATCCCCCCCCCCCGCAATTTCAGCTGTTGATAAAAGCACTTCCTACATCAACCCCATTTTGAAGAAAGTAAAACCTGAACGAATATATAAAAGATAAAATAGATGAGAATTTCTTTTATGAAACATATTTTGGAAAGAAGCTATAGTAATATCATCAAAAATTCTTGTCACAGAACAGGTGAACTGGCATGGACTTTCAGAAAATAAATGCTTGTCGAATACATAGAGTTAGGAATTGGGTCATAAATCATGAATTCCCATTCTCTTATTGCCATTTAGTCTTAGAATTCGTATTATTAGCCAATAAAAATAGCAATTCTCATATTTCTTTAAGAGATATTGTCAAATAATTGATTCTATTACTCTATTACAACTTTGAGGAATTTACTTTAAGAAGAATGATGCTTTTCAATGAAGTACATGTGTATAATGTTTGCTCCATTTAGTGTTCAAATACTCTGAAGTACGTTTCAAACATCTTTATAAGCAATTGCTATGATATTTCGAAGAGTTCAGTTGATGGAACAACAATTTTCTGCTCCTTTATCTGATGAGAATTACTAAGAAATATTGAATTTAATGTATTTGTTATCTAATTATTTTTTAATCTCTGGTCAACCACAGATTCTCGTAAATCACAGATTTCGCTATGCCCGTGTGTGAACTAAGAAAATACAGAAATTTATATGTCAGAAGTCAATCCACTATGATAATGCGTTTTTTATATCGCAAAAAAAGATTTATCCCTAAAAAGCATTATCATAATTCAAAATCAAAAAAATTTACAATCACATTCTAGATAGCTCTACTATCCTTTAAAAATTCTGGTTTACTGTTACGATTTAATACAATAATGTGAATGATGAACAACATCATAAAAACATTGAAGGATATATGTCTGTGCTACTAGAGATTGACCATTAAGTGTTCATTCCGTATCCTTGTACCTTTATCGGGGCACTTCTTGCTGAAACGGGAAGTATTTTCACTTTAGCACTGATTTAGCAACAGCATATGAAATATATGAAACGAAAGATGATAATCGAAGTATTTATGATACTGGACTATTATTATTAACTAAAATAAGGCGTTTGAAATTTTCATAAGAATATTGTTGAACAATATATACTTATATATATTTTTAACAAGATTAGTGTTCTTATATATAAAAACATGGACAGATTTCAACATTTTACTTGGAAATAAGTCAACCATGACATTCAAATAGAAACAAAGAAGCAAAAATTGAGACTGCCCTGGCTAATCCGATGGGCGCAGTCACATTAATTTAAATCATCCTTACATAAAAATAATATCATTCAAACTGCAGAATTTCCTCTTTTTTTACAGATCTAATATCATAAACATGAGCTAAGGTTATTTAGAGCTTCATATTATCAAAACAAGACGTTCTTAATTAAGGCAAGGGAACGGAGGAAATACGAATCCATTTTTACCATCTTACATTTCAAGTCAAGTCTTATCGAAACCAGGATTGTATTTCATCGTAATAAAATGTGCATTGGTTTTAGGATTAAGCAACGTAATACTTCCCTGTTGTTCGAAAAACAGCTTCCGAAATGTCCGCAGGAACGCTTTAATTGCTCTGAAACCTGTGAAAATCCCCATTTTTTCCCTATTATCTTCTCAGTTTTAGAACTACTAATAACCCATCCAGCACGACAGACAAAGTGTCTCAAAATTAAAAATAGCACGTGTCATCTCATTTATTATTTTTTGTTTAATGTACTTTGAAAGACTATATACGCTGCGAAACTGTTTATGTTAGCCAAATGCGATGAACAGATATGTACAGTTTGTGGATTCAACTTGCAAAAGAGCTTAATTGAAACTTGAAAAGGGACAAATAATTTTACATATTGAGTTCCAAATTAAATCTATAAAAGGGAGCAATTTAAATTCTACTTTGATGACACAGCATGTTTTATTGTTCTGACAATAATTTCAGTCAAAATAAATTTGAAATTCATACTTTCGACAATGTTGTTTTATTAAAATGTTTCCGATAAATTCGATTCATATTTCAAATTAATTAAAAAAATTAAATTTTCTATAAAATTTCTAAATATGAATAATTGAGTAGATTCTTTGTTTAAAATTTTAATGATTAGCATATTAAATATGTTTTATACAGGAATAGGCGAAAATAGGAAATTAAAGGCGGAATGAAGTAACTAATAAACCAATCCACACTTCATTTTGCTTTTATTGACGGCCTACTATTTTACTCTTGAAGTGTGATTTTGTGAAGGCATGACCTAAAAAAATGTTGGTATATTTAGGATTAATATTAAGTGTATTAGAGTCTGGGTATTTGAATTAAAGATGAGATAGTTGTTTCGATTCACAACTTTTTGGACTTCGGGGAAAACATGTTCATTTCATGAGCAAACATTTTCTAAATGAGCAGATTTTTTTTAGTGTTAACAAATTTTAGAACAAGAATAAAATAATCCATCCAAGTAGACTTCATCACGGGTTACCTACAAGGATTAAAAAAAGGGGAACCTTTTCTGTAAGAAGCTTGCCTTTCGTCAAAAGAAGCCTCTTGTAACCCGAAAGATCACACGTAAAAAGACAAAGCAAGAACTGATTACAAGATTATTTATACATCCAAACAAGAACGCCAATAAGATTAATTTTAAAAAAAATATTTAAAGAAAAATCATTAGCCATCAGGCACGAATGCCATCATAAAAATAAAATATTAAGCAAAGAAAAATGTCTTAAACTTACCCAAATGCACAGAGAACAAAAAATGGAACAGTTTCTGGAGAGCTATTTTTTGTTCTCCGTGTCTTTCTAATGGAAATTGGGAACCAATAGCATTTTTATCTTTAAAACTTTCTAAAAGCCATCAAAAGTGGTCTACTTATGGTCGAAAATTTTTGGTTATTTATATTCCAATTAAAAATTTGAGGCGCATGCTTGAAGGTCAAGAATTTATAATATATATATACTGACCAAAACCCCTGAACTTATGTTTTGTCTTTTGCTTTTTATTAAAAAATGAAATAATATGCAACTATAAAGCACAATTATTATTAATAAAAATTTGGTTAAAATAGATTAAATTATTTTAATCATTAAATTAAATTAAAATAGTTCAAAATCAAGTAAACAATGAAACATTTATTTAATTAAATATTAAAATTATAGCAATGGGACTGGAAACCTAGCCTGTTTTGGAAAATTAGAATAGAACAACGGAGAAATACATAAATAAAAAGAAACGATCTAACAAAATGTTGTACAAAACAAGAAATTGGAAAGGCCTCAAGTACTTACTCTTCGCTCATATTATAATGGAAACAAAAGAAAAAGAAGGAGAGTAAAATCTACTAGAAAATTGAGACAAAAAAAAAAGAGACGAACTCAAACGAAATGGCGAAACGTTAAATAAAACCAAATGATGACAAACCGATCGATCGAGCGAAAGATTTTTATAAAAATAATAAATGAATAAAAATCGATTATTTTCAAGCGAGAAAAAAATGGAATAAATAAATTTCAATTCTTTTTAAAATAATTCTTCGTGTTCTTTGTGTTATTTGTAATTATCACATGAAAAAGGAATTTTATTCTTTAGATAATTATTTACAAAATATTTTTAAATAATTATTCTCATATAAAACTCAACTACCAAAAACACTAGCCATTTTGCCGATAGTCGAGACGACGAGTTTCTAGTGCAACTACAACCATCCAGCTTTGATTTTTTGAGTTGCTATATTGGTGATAAATTCTATTACACCAGAAAGTGGATCCCAGCTACAAACCATATTTCAAATGTCTATGAGCATCGAAGTTGTAGTAAATACTAAAAGATAGCCCTTGTTTTATGAAGGCTTTTTGTTAGGGTCAAGTACACCTAACTTGGCCTTTTATAAGCTTTTATTCTACTTGACTGCCGTGTTATCAAATCTTGAGATCGATTTTTTACCCACTTCCAATCGAGCTACAGCTTTGAAATTTAGCACAGTGGTGGGTTTCGGGTTACAATATATTTTGCAAAAAAAATTGCAATCTATACCTAATTTAAACCAAACAAAATGATATTAAAATTTTAGTCCCATATTTGAGCTATAAAGTTTGGAAGGTGGTAACCTCACGTTACGTAGGGTTGTAACAACACGAAGCTAACAGAGAATACGCTATACTTCCGGAGCCGAATGACGTAATAGCTCGTGTTTCTAAGCGTCTTGGGTTTAATTTCTGTCAAAATTCGCCACCAACCAGAAGTAGATTTTTTTTTTACTTCGTGTGCGCCAAACGTTTCGCACTCAAAGTTTCGTCTCTCGGTCTGTGTCGCACTTTTTTCAAATTCGTTATATGTAATATTCGTAACGAATATTTAATATGTGTTTTATATTGGAGAATTCGGTAATTGAATTTGGTTTACTGTGCCTAACACGTCGTGTGTATTCGTGTCAGCCATCACTGAAAAGTAGAAAAGAAAATAAATATTAAAAATTAAGGTGTAAGCTTTTATTCATGCGAAAAAATGAACGCAAAAGTTGAAAATAATTTTTCTGATTACAACAAAATGCATGGTTCGGAATAAAAGAGTGGGCGCCTTTACCTCCTGGATTATTCCATTAGTTTAAGGAAATATCCGCAAAATATAAGGTGCTATATAAGCGCCCGCGCTTTTATTCGAACCAAGCATTTTTTTTATTAATTTTATTCTGAATTAATTCAAGATTAAACCATTTAGAATTTAGATTTTGCACAACATTGTAACAAATGAAAGCTTGAAGTATGCTTTAAACATATGGATATTTTAATTCTTCCTACCTTGAAGAGTAAGTTTCCAATCCAAAGAGAAATGGAAAAGAGAAAATTTTCTTCTGGACTCTTAAAACACATTTTTAACACTTTAACACCACACCACACCGCCGTCTCTAGAGCTCATGTGGCTCCTATCCGGGTAGGTATAAATGTAGGTAGACTTTAATGAGTTGCAGAAAAAAGAAAAAAAAATACAGCAAGAGAAGAATGACAAATGAAGAATTTACAAAGCTGGTGTTAACACATAGAATTGACAACAAAATAAAGGAATATATACAATATCTTGTATAACACGGAGTGAATGAAAGAAAAATATTGAATGTAGATGATGACGAACAACATGAGGAAGCTTACATCAATGCACAGGTTTTGAGCAACGAATTAGAGATGGAGAGACATTGCTGTTAATTGTGAAGTACAAGGAATAGGAAAATTACTATTAAAGATTTTTGAGAAGGGAAGGACTTAGTATATTCAGTGTATTGAATGCAGGATAAGCTAGAGTTATTGTACAATGGCAGGTGAGTAATTATTACAGTCGCATTATGTTTTCATTGTCTATTATGAATTTAATCATGTTTATTAGTCTTTTTCTTGAATTCGGATTCTCCAGGACTCTTTGGTAGCACAGACTTTCCAATGAAGTAGAAGATTTCCCAATATGCCAAGAGAGAGTCAATGGGCAAGATGTCGCATAGTGGATGGGATCGCCGACTTCTCCGCAGGCACAAGAGTCACTATCCGATAAATGGAAACGGTTAAGGAATGAAGGGAATGGACCGTGTCCTGTGACAAACAGAATTTCTTCACGTGTCCAAAAGACTGGTTTTAAGTTAACTGTTTTGAGCAGTTTATGAACCGAACGTCCAGTGTTCCCATTATCCCAAAGATTTTGCCATTTTTTTTTTAACAGTTCTTGTAAATGTTTTATCTTCACAGCATTACAATGGCATTTCAGATTGGAATGCAATTATCCTCCAATAGATTGTATGACCATATCATACATGGCCGTGGTGATATACGGATGGCCCACACAAATTACCGATCATCTCACAATCTGAGAAAATCATACAGGGTTAAGTATTCCTGTCGCGGAAGGTGAGGACAGATACTATCGCAAAGAAGACGCTGGAGCCTCGGATAAAAACAAACATGGCTTTATTCACAAAATCAAACACAGTATTCACGTATTCATTCGGTCTGATTGAATACTAAATAATTTTATTGATTGTATAGAATAGTGTAATTTCGGAACTATATTGTGATTTTGAGATTTTTTAAAACCAAACTGAAAATAAAGTGTAAATTATTTGACATTTTCAATTTAAAATAAAATTTCTTACTGTCAAAGATTATAAACTCAAAAGTACAGAAGTGTATTACGTGTGGTTCTCTTCATTAAGAGCAAGTCAGCAAACTTTTGAGTTCAATAGATGACTGTGCAAATTTATCAATAATTACTCTGCATCCAAATAATCTAACAATTGCATTTGAATAGAGAGTAAAATATATAGGTTTTCAAGTTCTCCTCAGGCAATGAATTTTTTAATATGGTCATGATCTTCAGCTTCCAAATTTCGCTAATAACATTATACATATTATTCCACACTAAAAAATGGATTTCAAACTCCTTAAAGACAAATTTCTTTTAAATGTAATTTAATATTTTCAATCCATTTAGGTTTATTAGGATGCAAAACGTAACAGGAAAACGAAATTTCTGAGTAAAAGAGTAAAAAAAAGCATTATGGTCCGCATAATATAGAAATATCAAACCACCTCAAATATAAGCTAAATTAACTCTAAGTAAATATGATGAGAAAGTATCATGGATAATTAAATATTTGTCAGTAATTAATCAGCCATTATTACCATTGAGCATATCGTCGCTTAACAAGCAACTCCACCTATCTCAATTTCTTAAAATTTCAAAGAGAACGATAAAACTGAGGTTTCGTAACCAATAATGAATATTTCTTTTATATTAAATATTTTTTAAAATTTCTTAATATTTTTTAACATCCGATATTAAGACGAGACCTAATTTTCCTACCATGCATGAAAAAAAATCAGAAATATTCTATACTGGTTGCGAAAAAAATCAATTTTTTCTTCCTCTTTGAAATTTCAAAAAATTGAGATAAGTAAGTGGAGTTGCTTGTTAAGCGACGATATAATCCCTCACGTGTTTGGCGGGCAAAGAACATTTCCAAAATTCACTAAATTTTAGTCAAATTCGTTGTTTGCAAGTCTCTTTGATAAGAAAATAACAGATGGTAATTTCTAATATTTAATCACATTCGGTGGCGATCTTAGCAAAACGGCTTACAATTTCTTAACTTTCGAGTATTCACTTTGACGAAAGTGAGACTGACAAGACTTGGTATACAGAAATTTTATTTTTTACCTCTGGATTCTACAGATGTATAACTCATTTTAGAACTTTTTAATCTTTACGACTCAAAACAAACTGTCAGTGAAGACTGTTTTGTTTTGACTCTTGTCTTCAAGGTCCACCCTATCCCAAAATTAAATGTTAATAACTCGCTCTACAAAGAAGAATTAAATGAGTCCAAACTAAATCAATGAATTGGTAACAATATATTATTTTTAAAGATGCTCACCAAAAATTCAATGTTATAACCAACTCTGAACCCATGAGTGTTGTATATGACATAATTTAATCTAAATGAAAAAATTTCTCCGCAGTGTTAATAACACTTTCACGTTTAAAATAACAAAAATATGATTAATTTTTTTTTAATTTTAAATTCCAGAAGTTAAATTTTTCGTGTACGCTTTTAGCGACAATGTGTGAAAGAAAAATGCCCTCCGTTAGTCGGGCGTCAATTGTAATAGAAAGAAAATTCTTTGGATGATATGGAATTTTGAAATTGGAGTAATTTTAGAAGATTATTTTAAGTAATTTGTCTTTAAATTGATATCATTAAAAAGATTATTTTTTGAATTTTTAAAATGGTGTAAAAATTATTATTGTGAAATTGTGTTTTTGGAAGATATCGCGAAAAAACATCAAAATCTTTCTAATTTTTTTAATAAACTGAAATTCGAATTAAGTTTGGGAGTTTGAAAATTTGACAGTGATTTTCGTCTTGTTTTAAAGAGCACATGTACCAAATATTATCAAGATTGAGTACAAAATGCAGATTTGTGTAAAGGACATTTTTACATATCTAGAACTAAAACTCTATATTAAATAAATTACAATGTTAATTAAATGAAATGTTTTGCTTCCAATCAATGCTATTGTGTGCAAATGTCTACAAATAATAAAAGCGAATGCAGGTATAGATGCTTTTTTTCTGTCTTTTGATCTTCTACAGAGCTGTCTATTGAGCCTAGAGTTAACAAATTTGGTGCAAACATTATGGAGGGTGAGAGTGGGCACCTGGGACAGTCTTTTCCTTTTGTTTTAGAAGATAGGCCAGTTTGCTTGTCCGTCAGTTTTACGACAGTAAAATTCGAAAAACAACAACAACAAAAAGCGCGTTGTTTAGCCACCAAATCCTTCCTGCACACAGAAGTTATCCCCTCCTTCTTGTCGGAAGCCTCTAAGAAGAATAAAAATATTGTGCTTATTGCGTAAAAGGTTGTGTGATTTAACATAAAACTACTTGATAATTTTGCTTAGAAAAAGCGCAGGAAATTTGCTAGAAAAAGAGTTTATTCCTTTCTCTCTCTTATACATACGCATCCTGGGGGCCCATATTGATTTATGTGTAAGGGAGCCCACTTACAATCAGGCAAGTTTGCAACCTGGCCAGTCCGCCACAGCTTCCCCTCCTCCACCAAAAACGTTCTACTTTTTACCATTGTATAGAAATTCATATTATATACATTTTTCAAAGAATATCTCATTCCTTTTAAAGTTTGAAGACAATTTCAACACGTAACTGGATGTTAGATAACTGCAATTCATAAGAAGACTTCTAGCCTTCAAAATATTTCAGGGATCCCTAAGAGTAATGGCACTAAGTGGAAGTGAAATTATTTCGCATTATTCTCCTTGAGGACTCTTTAACACCCCATAAGATTGTTAACGAGTCCGGAGGAAACAAAAGTTCTGTGCGTAAAATGAAAGTTGTGTCTAAGACCGAGTAATTTAATTTGGGGAAGGATACGTGCAACAGGGAGAAAGGATATATTCCTTTTTCATCGTCGAGGCGGACTGATTTATTAACTTTTCCCAATGTAGCTCTTTTGAAAAGATAAGAACTGGACCGATACTAAACAGAGATTATAGGGCTTATAGCAGTAGGAAGTCTGTGGTTTAGAAATTAATGTCGTCAGTAAATTTCGATAGGGTTTATGGAAGGAGAAATGCTCTTTTATGTTTGGATTGCCTGCAGAGTATCCTGGCCAGGGGAGTTCACAGCCTGACAATTAAATTGCATGATTTATGATATTTTCTAGGCATCAAAAGTGCCTATATTCGAGCACTGTGAAGTACAAAATTCTCTCTAGATGTAAGTAAATATATCGCACATAATTGTATAAATTCATAAAATGTATAAATACATATATAGATTTTGAATAAATTCTCAGGTTGTATCAACTATTTTATTCAGAAAGTATTTAAATTTCACAAACTTTAAAACTTTAAGCTTACAGGTACATTTATTTTGTTCTTTAAAAATATTATTTAAACATCTAATATATTCTTAAGGTTCTAAATGTCTTATAAGTTTTTAAATACACGAAATAGTTTTCGAAAAATAAAATCATATTTGAAATCAAATCATTTTAAAATGAATTATGCAGAAAATAATGATTTACTGTATGATATTTCCAAAAATTTGCTACATCGCTTTATACACTTTGCATGAAACTTTCACCCAAAAGATTAACTGGCGAGTTTGGATTCTCAATCCTTAGAAATGAAATTATGCTTTGTGTTCCAAACGGCATATAAAATAAAATCATAAAACTTACTCAACTCTTTTTCGAATTTGACCTCTTCAAAAGTAATTTTCTCTTGTTCATTCTTCGCCCCATATCTCTCATGGAAAAACTGAAAATTAGTCATTTTTATTTGTACTTAGGCTATTTTAAAAGAAGCGAACAGCAAAATAATATTTTTAGAATATATTTGTGTTTAAAAAAGTAGAAAAAAATATAAAATAAATGCTAATTTAATAACTATAAATTGAAAAGATATTTTGGAACAATAAAATCTTGTTTAAACTTTAAATTCGGGAAAAATTCAATGCAACAGCATATGCAAGCAAGGCCTACACCACTTTCCTGGCTTTAACGTCTGAATGAATATTACTGTTCTCCTTATCCCTTCGTATACGTGTCCGAAATTACTATTCAGAAATATGTTATACTTTAGGCATTAAAATATATGCATTATTTCAATAATACAAGCATATTTTTCATTTATTAATTTGCATGTTAATATATCTGATTTTTACTTTCATTTGCACATCATTTAATAAAACTATGTGTTGATCTAAAATGCGAATAAAATTAGGCAAGACTTCTCACTTAAAAACGCAGTTCGTAAAAACTTATTTACTTCAAGTTATGAAATTTGCATTAAAACTTTTTGAAGCATCAAGTCATCTGAAAATTTCAAAGACTGAATGCCACTTTTGTATTACGATGTTTAACAAACCACAAGTCATTATAAATTGTTGTATAGCGTACATACATAATTAAAGCAACTATTTGAAATTGAAATGGCTTTCAGCATATTTTCTAGTAGCTGGAATTGCGCACTTTTTTATTAACCTGCTTATGCGAATCCCCATTCAGAGAAAAAAATCTTAAACAACACTTTACTTATTAGGATTAAATTTCCTCAGAAACTGAAGTAACATCTTTGTTGCATTCTGTTTAATATCTAATTGCAGTTAAAGTAAGTTTAAAAGATATACGCATGTCACACCTTTGAAATAAAAGCATCTTAGAACACTTATTTTAAATCAAAAATAAAAGAAATTCTACAAATATTTTCTTTAGAGAACTTCATTCAATTCATATTCAGAATTTTTATTATTATTTGTACGAAAATCGGGAATTATGCTTGAAATTAAATAAACTTTATAATGGAATCGAATGAATATTTTGTCTACTATGAGTTACCACAGCACGTTCTTTATAGATAAAAGTATTGTCTACACAGGTAACTAAGAAAAAAATATTAATAAATAGCATTTTATTTTGAAAGAAGTATCAGAAATTAATTAGTTCTATAAAATTAATTCAAAAAAAATTTAATTCACCAAACGCATCCCGTACCTCTTGATTAATCTTTTTTTTTATTTTTGTCCCTAATGTCAACTCCCATCCATCCTTAGCACAGTTTTTTTAAATGCTAAGGGCTAAGATAGCCTAGAATCATACAACTGGAATCAACAACTGTAAGGAGCATTTTTGATTTCATATTTGATTTCATTTTTTGTAATATCATTAGTTCAAAGAAAAAACAACTGAAAAAAGCATTGAAGTAATTTTGCATTAACATATGATGAAAAAGCTTACAATTACTCGTTGTGACAGTCAATTACTCCAGTGGAAGGTAACTTCGAACCTTGAGTATATTTTATATGGTTAAGTTATGGAAAATATGCGAATTAGTTTCAATTGAAGACAGATATTATCTCAAGTCTGAAGCTACTTCAACTTATATATAATATACTCTTAAGGCGAGAATGTTCTTCACATGAATTCTGTTTTGGTGAAATATATTGGATACTTATTGCTTTAGCACTGAGAGCTTGGGGAAACAAAATTTTATTTCTTTTTCATTTCAATCCTTTACGTTTTGTGTTTTCTGTTATTACCGAATTTACTTTATCGTATTCCCTATTGGTCAGCCTTGTATCCCCAGAGGCGCGCGTACCACAGGTTGGGAACCTTTGATTTACACCATCTACTTCTCACTAAATTCAATTTCTACTAATATAAAATTGCATTTGATGATATCGTCATCGGGTATTTAAATTAACAACATTTTAGGGAATATTTTGCTTCAACCTTGCATGAAAGCAACTTATTCTTAACGTCGCTGACTTTCATTTAATTATAATCTTGTATTTCTGAAAGATATTCTTCTGTTTCTGTCTTATTGCGATGTTAAGGAATACATTTGGGATGGATGTCAGATTTTTCGATCAGAATGATATTGAAATTCAATCAAGATAAATCTCTGGATTCTCAGAGAAATCACAGCAGGGAACACAAACAGAAAACGGTAGTAACGGCAAAAAAGGCGAGCAACAAAAAAATCTCACCATTATTATTGTAAGGCTAGTTTCCAAACACTGTCACGTTTCAGCACCCTTCATCAAATGGAAAAATCTCGACACTCGTTCCTTCTTAGTGTCCTTCCATTGGTTGTATTTATGTCACGACTGCAGTTGGAAGCCGCGTACAGCAAACCTTTTATCCGATATCCATGGCACTAACCAGCTTGTATTTGAGAACTGTTATTTGGAATGTTGGGAAATTGATTAACTTCAACATTTAAGGGATTCCTATTTTTCAAGTAGAGATATCTTCTATCTGGTTATTCCTCAAATGAAGCTCTGTCAGTGTATGGAAATACAGATTCAGTAGTGTAAAAAATTAATTAATTCTTAATTTTAATCCTTAACGTGTATTCAAATTTTAAATATTTGCTCTATCAATAAAAGCACGTTTTGTGCTCGACCTATATTTTTAAAATGTTTACTTTCCATGTTAAAATAGAATGGTATAGAAAGTATTCTATCAAATTTGCTGCCAATGTTGAGATTCCCTGAAAAGGTTTCCGTCATTAGGCCATAAAAATATAAAACTATTAGAAAGTCGTACTGTAGTTAAGTTGAAATAAAACATTCTCTGTTTTAATATTCGTAAATAAAAAGTTCAATGTTTATTTATACAATGAATAGTTAATAAATCTGTGAACCTATCATTATTTTGCAGGATTCCTGAGATAAAGTTTGGTCGTGATAATAAAATTTTAGAAAGAAACCGATAACTATTGCTTTGAATTATACTCTCGAAATAAATATAAAAATATCGCAGGTACTTTAATTTACTGTGCTTTGCATAGTACTTCTGTATATTATCATTTATAATTATATTTATTTCAGTATATTCTGAAATATGATAATTTATAATATATATATATATTAATATTATTTATAATTCTACACGTGTTGTAGAACTTACAAGAGGTTAAATTTACTTCAAATCAACTTAACGAATCAGACTAACAAGTGGAGGGCACGACTTGGGAAATTCAGTTCGGGATGAAACTTTGCTTATTAGTTGCCTACTTTTAGGTTGTTCACCAATTAATCTAATAAATTTCAATGGCCAGTCAATTCGGAGAAAATAGCCGTCAAACGTTGAGCACAGCATATACCAGTAAGTGATCACAAGCAATTAGCTACTAGATAGCTTAGGTGGCAGAGTGCTCGTCTACTGTCAGTTTGGTCCGCGATTCAATGTGCTTTATATATTTTTATTTTTTTCAAAATTATGAAAAATTACATAAAAAATATTTTTAATTAAATATTAATTATTTTTCTGCGTAAAATAGTTCTTCATTGATATGGTAATTGAATTATATTTAAAATTCAATTTATAAGCAGTGAAATAATTATAAATACATCTTTAATGGTGATAAATAATAACCATAATTAAAATTGTCATTTTAAAGTCATTCAAAAGGTAAATTTATTATTAGGTTTTCATATTTATAAATACTTCGTTTTTACATTATCTTGGACATATAGCAGATGTTCATGTATTGAATGAGTATTGAAAACGGACCAGTATTTTAATGATCGAATGTAAATAGCAGAGAGCAGCTACTAATCTAATAAATGCATTGGCAGATGGTCCAAAATATTCAGTGATTGAAAAGGGACCAACGGATCAATTTTTTTCTCACTATCGTATGAAATTCTTCTACAGTGCTACTACTCTTAATCATTTAGAAAATCTGAACAAATGTGATTACTCATCTTGGATTTTTTTCATTATGGAAGTTTTTCGTATCGTTTTTGATTAAATTAGAATAATACATATAGTTAAAATATTCTATAAATAAAGATATTGCTAGTGAATTGGAAGTTTAGGATGGAGTCGCACAAGAATCACTTAAGAACCGTTGTTCTTGTGAACAATCTTCATTTATTAATTGTGCAAGATGCCCAAGTAATTTTTGTTTCCAATATTTTTATGATAATTATTATTTTGGCTCTTGTATACAATTAAATGTAGAAATATATAATTACTAGTTGTGAATGATAAATATATTTAAAATTAATTAATAAAAGTAAGATGAATTTCTAAAATTATGAATGATAAAGCCAAAATAAACATGTTTCATAATGTGAGTCATTACAGTTTTTATTTATCACCATTAAAGATGTATTTATAACTATTTTAATGTTTATAAATTGAATTTTAATTATAATTCAAGTATCATATGAATGAACAGTTATTTTATGTAGAAAAATAATTAATATTTTAATTAAAAATATTTTTTAATTTTTTTAATGTAATTTGACATAATTTTGAAAAAAATAAAAATATCAAAAAGCGCATCGCTGATCGAACCGCGGACCAAGTGGTCAGTAGGCGAGCATTCTGCCACCTAAGCTATCTGGCCGATAACTGCTTGTGAACACTCACTGGTATATGCTGTGCTCAAAGTTTGAGGGCCATTTTCTCCGAATTGGCTGGCCATTGCCCTTTATCAGATTAATCGGTGATCACCCTAAAGGTAAGCTACTAACATGCAAAGTTTCAACCCGAACTGAATTTCCCAAGCCGTGCTCTCCCCTTGTAAGTTAAATTCATTTTCATTTCACAAGTCACGTCTTTTGCTAACCATTTTGTATTTAACCACTTAACTGAATAGTCTTCTTTGCTATCTAATACGATGACCCCTCCTGTTTTGGAAAGGGGCTGTCGTTTTCATTCATCTAAGAAGGCATAGGATACTTAAGATGTTTATGGATCCTACATATTTTTTATGTTAAATTATAAAGCTAATTAATGATTCAATTTTAGTTTATAAGACCAAAATTTCGATAATTCAATGCACGAGTATTCTTGGGCTGTTAAGGTAAGCGGTCAAACTTTCATATCATAGTTCTGGTGCGTAAGTATTTTTACAAAATAGTCTTATAAAATGTTTCTTTGTTAATTAATATTTAGCAAATATTTAACTATTAAAGAAGGATTGGGTTCTGAGAATTTGCATGTAGGTAAAATATACCACAAAATGGCGACCTGGAGCGGGTTTTTCATTAACTGTAAAAAAATATCAATTTTTTAACTTTTTTTTTCAATTCAATATGCTAGTCCTAATTTGATTTTTTTTTGTCGTTTCTTTTTTGTTTTGATTACAGAGACGAATCTCAGGAGAAAAAAATAAATCAACCTTACAGTTTGAGGAAAGAAAGTTATCTTGATTAATTACAGAAATCAGTAAAATTCAACAATATTTCGATTTTTATAGTTAAATTCATAAAAAGGCTCTAGTGGAAGGTTATCTGCGAGATCGTTTAATATTTGTTTTAATTTGTGTGATGTGTTTCTTTTTAGTTTCTTTTCGGTGACATTAATGAAAATTCGCAAAGCTGATAGTAAAATGTGCAACTAAAATTTAATTTTAATATTAATTACTAATAAATGAAATATTTTGCTTTAAATTAAATATTTAATTTAAAAACTGAAATGTTATAATTAAAAATGACTGTTTTAAAATTTTCCTACTTCAATTTAGCGAAATAATACGAAATTGTTTAAATAAACTAATCATTAAATTATTAAAAACTAAGTTAAAAACGCAAAAGCATATAAATCATACATCACTGCGAAGTGAAGACTTAACTAAAACAATAAATCACATATTTTGTAAAGCCATGATCATAAAATTAACGTTTAAGGGAGATGTTTTTAAAATATAATTTAACTTAAATTAATATATTTGATATGCTATAGTTAAAATTTTCAGTCTTAATTTTTATGGAATCGGTATAAATAGTCTGATCGTGAATTGAATGTTATGATCTGATATTTTTATTTTCGTGTTTGTGTATTAAATTGTTATTGTCCATTCTTTTGAAGAATTCGTTCATTGAATACGAAGGATAATTATGTTAAATAATAGAAATATAAGCTGTGGAAAAGGAAAGCACTTGACATTTCAGAGTGACATGAAATGCATTCAAGGCAAGACAATTCTCTTAAAGTTAGAAAAATTAAAATGAATACTTTTAATTCTGAAAATAATGCAAAAACGTACATCAACTTATTTGTAGATCAAACAGTAATTTTTTATACATTTGAGAAAAAATATCATCTTTCGTGTTCACAATATTTTCTAGGTTCTTAGCATACAATTGTGTTAAATATATTTGAATGCTATGACACAAAATTTCTTTTTTCAAAAACAAGAATAATTTTATTTCTCATGCAAGACGCATAATTCAAAATTCGCTATCTTCTGCTAACGAATTGCTTTGCTCAAAAACCATCTATTATCTTGATTATAAAATCGGAATGTCTTACACGAAACACGAGAATTGATAACTGGAAGAGAATGAAATATTATTTTGCTCGAGGCTAATGCGAAGCAGTTGACTCATATAAGGCGAAAGCTTGCCATATATTAAAAGTGTCCGTCAATTAAAATTTTGACAATAATAAAGGATTTGTTGAGGAAAACTTCCGCCTGATTGTGTTTAGCTTATAAGGGATTTTATTAATGCACGGAATGTGTCTCTGTCGAGCTGAAGTCGTAATAATCGGCAGTGGTGATGCAGGATTTACCTTGAGGTTGATTCAACAACCTATTTAAACCGAAAATTTTGAGCTGAATTATGACATGATCCTTCTATAATTAAGGAGTTTTCTCCGGTATTGGCAAACATTGAAAAAGGGAATTCGTTACTTGTGAGTATTGACGAGTGTTTCACTTTCGTTGCTTAACGCCCAGGGGTAAATTTTATTCCGGAAACTAACAATATGGAAGAACACCATTATAGGAAAATCTACGCAAACTAACCTATACGCAATATATTTTAAAGACGAGAATATGTGTATAAATATCTGGATTCAGGAGTTGATGATATAAATATCTTGTTATAACTTAAGTCGAGCCACCGATCACTTTTAGATCTATACTTCCAAGTACATAATCCTTGTTGATTGCTTGCCATTTTTGCTACCGAAAATGGTTTATTTTCAGTCACATATATAATGAAGTTGCGTATTTCAAGTTTATAATCCTTTAAAATATAAAACAATAAAGCTGTAGTTTCGCATCACTGAGTGGGAAAAAATACGTTATTTCTCCATTTAAAAGCTTTCAACTTAAATTATGCATTGGAATAAGTAATTTAAATATGTATTTATATATAATTTGTTTTTATTATATATAATTATTAATATAATAATTAGTTGTATAAATTATAAAATAATGCTTTTTGATGGTACTGATATCTTTTGTTGGGAAATTTCGGCCGAGAGAAGCTGTATTTGATGTATTGCAAGTTAAAAAATAAATATAAGAAAATATTGCTTTTTTTTACCATTAACAACAAAGGAGACTTTACACTTCCGGTTTCCTGTTGTCCTTGCATTTGCAGCTTTTAATGCGGTTACACAGTGATCCAATGACGTTAGTGAATTATTCTCTTGATGTTTTGTTTAAATTTCATAATGAGGTATTACAAAACATCCATCTGTAGATACGGTAATGGGCATTAACAAGGAACATCATATACTGTAGAGCTCTTCAACATCTTAGAATTGTCAGGGCACCTTCCGACAAGCCGAGATTGAATGCCGCTGTGCCAGTACTACTAATACGCAACTTCGATATACCGAGACTGCGCAATGGCACACGGTCGCAAATTACACACCAAGGTCCAAACGTTATGAAAGCTATTGTTATGACTGATATAGGGAGAAGAGAGAGCATTTTAATTCCACGCCTTCCGATAATGCCGAAGGATTTATCATCTCAGTTCAGAAAGCAACAAATCCCTTTCAAAATATCATTTGCCAGCCTCAGGGCCAGATACTGAAAGTGGCAGATGTACATATGGAAAAACCATATTTTTCGCATGGGCAACTATACATGGCGTGTTCACGTGTGCCAGCCCACACAACCTCTACATCCGTGTAAATAATGTGATATGCAAAAGTATATTAGAATAGATAAACAATTTACATAACTATATCAGCATACATGTACAGTACACTCCTGTCAGCCGTCGAATTAAGTATTATCAACCGTCAGAACTTTTCCTTTCCCCTTTCAAAATGCAACAAAACATTTACATTCGTGAATTAAAAAAAAAAGAATAATTCAAATTCTTCGCGCACGAAGTCGCGGGTAACAGCTAGTATGAAATAAAGTGCAAATAAAGTTTATTCAATAACATTTAGATTAATTCAAAGAAATTTTAAAGAGAACTGAAGACGGAGAAATATGAGTTGTTCATATTTCATCATCACAAAAGTCTCTACTTGAATAACCGTAATCTTAAAATAAGTATTTATAAGGCAATTCTTTCTTTCTGATTTAAATTCAGCGTACAAGTTTCTGACGTAGCAAATAAAAGTATCTAATCATAATTATTTTAATTCTCACGGTTGCATATTAAATAATTTCCTCAGAACCTACGCTTCAGATACATAACCTTGCAGTGTGTCATATTTAATAGCTTTTCAGTCAAAAATACTTACGCAAGTAAAAATTAAAAATAAAGAAATTATTATTATTTATGTAAAAAAGGTAACAGTCATTTTTCTGACTCAGGCGCAAATAACTTTTGGCAGGACTTTGTTCAAACTAAGTAACACCAATCTTAGACTAAAATAAGAAACTACGCACCCTCATGAGGAATAAAATGCATTCAAAATAACTTTTTGAGTTCCATGGAAAGGTTGAAGTTAAAATTATTGATATAATGAAAGAAACTGCATTAAACTCTATATAGATGCAAAACAGATTTTGGAATGCAATCAAACTGAAATGTCATACGATGAAGAAATGGCATTCTAATTCAAAATATATTTCTTACATTCCCTATTCATATGTGTATGAAAGAAATCTAAATGTTATTACGAAGCACAATTTCTTTCTCTAGACGTCGAAATAATGTTTCCGCAATGCATATTTATAAATCCGTTATCTTCTGCTAATAAATTGCTTTACTCAAAAACATATGTTAAAATGATAACCTCATCGTAATTCCTTGCACAAAAATTTAGCTTTTTTAATAGGAAGGGAATGAAGGCTAATTTGGAGCAATTGACTCATGTAAGACGAAAGCTTGCCATATATTAAAACCGTTCATTAATTAAAATTTTGCATATCATAATGGATTTTTCGAGGAAAACTTCCGCCTGAATGTGTTTTGCTGATAAGGTATTTGATTAATACACGGAATGTGTCTCTGTCGAATGAAGGCGTGTGTCGAAAGCGGGTATTTAATTGGTCATGGTGACACGCGATTTATCCTGTCGCTGATTCAACAAATAATTTAAGCCGAACAGTCTGATAGTTTGATACTGATTATATGATACCTCTATGATTAGGGTGTTTCTCCAAGTATTAGCTAACATTATGATGTTGGTTAAAAAAAGGGGATTTGTTAACACTGGGATTTGAGTTTTTTTTACTTACCTGACACTCAGTGTTAAATTTTATTCAGCAATCTAATAGATTAAAAGTAACCACCCCGAAAAACTCTGTGTCAACCAGTATGGAAGTAATACATTCTTAAAGTAAAATTTATGCATTCAAATTTCTGTTTTAAAGAGTTGTTGATGTTAGTGCCATGTCAAAACTTAAGGCAACCTATCGATCACTTTTTCAGACATTCTATGCTTTTCATTACATAATCTTTTTGTGGACTGACTGTTACTGTATAAAGCATTGCTGCTTGTGTCTGCATCGATAATTTCGCCATCATTTTAGTTGAAGTGTACCTATTTTAAATTCCAAAAGGCTTATATCCCTCAAAGCAGGGTAGTGTCCGCTTTCTAATTTTTTAACTCGTCGGAACACATTTCCGGCACTGCTTTTTTAAGAGAAATAAAGAAAGAATAAAATTTTAAGATGCCTCCTTAAAACAGCGCAGTATTTTCCTAATCCTCACTCTCAAAAATATTGCAAATATATTAAATTAATAAAAGTAAGAAATCTCTGGCGAGTGGTGATGGGAAGGGGTTAAAAGCATTAAAGTTGCAAGCAGTTAATTGTGTTTAATGTTTCGAACTCAGGATATTTTCTATTACTTAACAATGTTATGATTTTTCACTATTTAATTTTAGTGTAACTTGAAATCACCATAATTTTTTTTTAAATTATTTTTTAACATTTTCATGATATACATGCTTTGAACAACATTACGTATTGCATTAATGTCTGATCAAAAATAGAATAACTGTGAAGTAATGATGTTTTATTGTTTCAATACCGAGGTAAAATAATTACACAAATCAAATGTGAAAAAAAGAAATATCATGAAGTGATCTCCAACTTACCCCCATCACCCTCTTTAAACCCCCCTACTTCACGGTACGAAAACTGTATCAACGTCGGTGGCGAATAGGTATGGTGGCGAATTTTTTTTATTTTTGCATGCCATTGTATGTTTCTGTTTGTAATAAAGCTTTCTTGTGAAAAAACATGACGAAACGTACTTCCGGAACGTCCCTCGTATACCACACAGCAATGTTCAGTAGCCCAAAACTGAATGCGGTTTCGAAAATTCATCCTTTATTTTAGCTGGACTGAAATTGATAAACATACGCAGACTCATTCTCTTTTCATCACTTTATTTATGATTGTCCTAATCGATTAGGAAACAAAAATATTCAAAAGTGTGCAAATTACTGAAATCGCTATTGTATTTAAATTATGGATTAGGAAACATTTAAATAAAAATACAGCATTCCTTAGCTTTACATATAGCTAAGAATTTGGTAGAGTTTTTTTTTTTACTATTGGTCCAAATCTTCCCAGAAGTAATCATCTAAAACAAATATGCGAGAGTTCGGACACAGTTTCTGGATAGATTTTCTTACTCAAATGGACACTGAATGCTAGAAACTGTCGAGACCTAACGGTTAAATAATGGTATAATATATCTATCTATTACTTTATAATAGTATTATTAATATCAGATCCTCCGGTAACGCTCTGATGTCACCAACAATAAAACTCGGGCCATAGCATTGCGACACGTTAAACAGCATTATTTCATTGTTAGAGAACCTAAATTTCAGTACTTTTAAATTTAAAAGAGTAACTGTCGTTCTAATTACAAATTTAATAGCTCTAAAATAGTGAAATACAATTTGCTATCCATTGATATAAAATTTATATAGCTACGATCAATAGTTCACGAGAAATTTTAAATTATATTAATCATATATTTTAAATTAATTTCCGTTTTTTAATAGAAAGTGGTAAATTACGGCAGTGGTATATCATGCGCGTGATACAGTTTGGTCGCCACGATGCAGCTAATTATTTAGTGCAATCGTGATGATATAATTTGATAATATTTTTTGGCAACCTTAAAGTTTACACAAAGACATCTGAAGTACAAGGAAAATTGTTAAACAACGGAAAATACTTCACACTGAATGTTGTTTACCAAGAGGTTTTTTAAATAAAGAAATTTGTAAATGATATGTAAATAAAAAAATGTTCTGTCATAATACATATGTTTATTTTATTTGTTTTCAATCAATGTTAACTATTTCTTTCGCGTATATATATATATTTAAACACGTCAGATTTGACGGGAAATCTCTCGAATGAAGAGGCAATTTGTACTCGTCAAACTACGACGGGTGATTTTCTAGTAATTAATATTGTCCATAATTTCTGCATTTTTTAGAGAATGTCTTGGCAAGAAACTCTTAGAATGCTAAAAATATTGAATAATTTTGCTTTTAAATTGCACTTAAAAAATGTTATCTCATTAATTGATTATTTGACTCGTTCGCATTTCAGGATTTTTTTATCATTTATATCACCGGGAGGCAGGCACCATTAGTAGGTGGATTATAAGTAAGCGGATTCTCGCTTTCCCAGTAGGTATTTTAATGGTGTGGGGTTGATCTACTTACACTTCGAAGATAGGACGTACCTTTGCCGGTGATAGCTATCAGATTTCCATCTTCAGTTGAAGTACTTACGTCGCAATAACTATACTAACAGAACGCTATGACAGCGCGGGGTGACTGGTTTCTTTTTATAATTCAATCCCGTGAAAATCTATCATTATCATCTGCATATACTATTAACCATCCAGAGGGCGCTCCTGCGCAAATTTTAGGACAAACGGGATTTTTCATACCCTGTTCTCTTACTCGGAGTCAAAACTGTCTGAAAGGCATTGCTATTCCTCCATACGACCCCTCTCTTCAGGATTAAATGGGTTTATCCGAGTTTCAAGGTGATTTTATACTGTTTAAGCTTCTGTCGTAAAGTTTATGCCTCGCGCCCGCTCGTGTTATTTGATAACTTTTTTCACGTCTTAACGTTTCAGTTTAGTAATTCTATATCCAGTGAGCAGTACGACGATTTAATATTTAATTTTACATTGTCAAAAATATTGAATAGGCAATAAGCCGGTTAATAATCCACGAAGCCGAAGACTTTTCTTAAAAAACTTAGCCCTTAGTTTTATGAAACCTCACTACTCGAGCCCAAATAATCTGATCATGGCCATATGACTTTACCATGTCTTTCAGTCCAAATTATATATCACAACCTGAAAAAGCAAGTGAGCAGCAACCAGCATTGAGAATAAGAGCTTGTGGTTTTTGTTTGAAAGAAGGAAAAATATCATAAAATTCATGAAATGCAGTAGGTGCAATGTATAGTTTATTTGTAAGCGACATTTTCTAGCAAAAGTTCAATGTTTAGAATGCAAGAACAATGATTAGAAACTAAGAAGAAAATCTTTGTTATACAATCTTAGTCTGTATTATAAATTTTTATTACATATTGCTTAATACCTTTTTAAAAAATAATATTATTAAATCTCATTACTTTCTCTGACTTCAGTTTAATTTTAGATTTTGCAAGTAATATTAAAATTAATTTTGTTGAAAAGATTTGCTTTTCTGACGTGTCTCTTATTAGTATTATGAAATAATCTACAACTGCCATAGTACAAATGTAGAAAATTATTTTGTCGCAAAATGTACGACACCCGCCCGCTCATGTAAAAAATTATAGCACGCCCGCTGGAAGGTTAAGTCGCATGTATAAAAATATAATAACCATTCGCACAAATCTAAAGCTAAAAAGCCAATTCAGAAAAAAAACACATGATGCTTTATTAACTATTTAATCCCTTTTCTAATTTTTTCTACTAGCCCCATTAAAAACGGTACTTTTGGGGAGGATGCGACATGAATTGGACTCTCCCAATCTGTGTGCACATTTATCCCACAACCCCACCCTTGCTATAACCTTCTCTTAAGGCGCTCAGAAATGGGCTGTGATGGGCAAGGATGATTGGACTCCCTACCGCGTTTATCTCCGAAGCGATCTCAGAACCTCCCCTCCTCTCAAAAGAAGCCAGCCTCCTCAGACCGGCTTTCGTCGATGTTAAGGCGAAATTTCTAGGTCGCCCTGGACCGCCTCGTTCGATGTGAGAGGGTCAACTCATTCAAAAGATTACATAAATTGTAAAAATACATTAAAATTTAGTACACTTATTAACAGTTAATATTAATATAAGTTTCTAGCAGTTTTGAAGCTAAAAAATTGGTAAAACCAAATTGTTGGGGCAGCTCGGTGGTAAATGAACATTTTACGGAAAAAGATAAATTTTTTTCTGCATATTCATTTAATCAAATATAGTACTTCCTATTTTCTAAAGATGATTTCATCTCTTGTTTGCAGCTCAACTAAGCGTTTCTTAAGATTGAAGAAGGAAGTGAGTTACCAGGAATGTAATTTTATTTGTAACTGGAAAGATTTTTTAATTCTGTAATCAAAATTATGTCCCTTTCCGTATGATTACAAAAACGAAAACAAACCGTCAGTTTCTTTCTCGTGTCCGAATTTTCTCCGTAGAATCTCGTTTACGACACCGAAGCATCACTAACTTAATTAACTGCTGGAAAAATGCAGCTATGCTGATGGTAGAAGACGCAAAGTTTGAAAAGAAGAAGCAAGAAATGTTATACTTGTGTCTTTTGACCTGATACTACATGTTTAATTTTCAGACATACTTGTTAAAAAGAACTTCGCGAAGCATCAAATTAAGATTTTTTTCCTTCTAAAAATTTAATTCCACTGTATCGTTGGTGTCGTAAGTTGTCGTGTACACTAATGGAAGAAATAAATCCCACCTTTGTTTACATTTTGTTATTAAAATGTCGAAAGGAGATGACTTCACATTGGCTACGATAGCACTTCTACTGAGAAGATCTAAACACAATCGACTTCGAACAAGAAAGGGGATTATTTAAAAATTTGAAGTTTCATAAAAGAAAACCACTAAATTTATGCAAGTTTACTCGAGTACTTGCTTATTATACCAGTTATTAACTTGCTTATTGTCAGAGTACCTGTTCAGATACAGATGGTAAATAAACAGGTGTACTAAGTATTATGCTCTGATGTTTGAAGCACACGTATTTGCAATTAGATTAATAAGTAATGAAAGTTAATATTTCATTTGGTGGAAAAAATTGCCTTTTCTCAATAAAACTTTTAACTAGATTGGATTGTTTTAGGAACATTAGTAGATTTTAAGCATAATAGTGATAAAACTATAACCATACCATAATAGTGATTTAACTATATAAATGAAATCGAAATTCATAAATAGTTTATGAACTATAAAAATCCAAACTAATCAATAGATTTTCTTCATATTTTGCTTTAAAAAATATAAAGCACAAGGAAAGAATTAGCGAAAATTTCATGGCAATTCATTAGGACCTTTCTTTTTACTATTTTAGTACTGTATTTCCATTTATAGAATAAATTATTTTGTCTTTAGTCTTGTCATTCCTTCTCAATTAATTTTTTCTAGAAATTTCATAACATTTTATTTACACCACATATAATGTTTCAAGAAATTCATTATTATTCTTTAAAAGTCCTAAATATCTTTAGAAAAAATTATATTTTGCTTGCGTTTAAAAATCGCTTGTACAATCTGTAATTTTTCGAGAAGTCACGATATATAAAAAATGTTTGTTGCAACTGATATTTATGGCATTTACGGGCATAATAACAATAATATTTTATTAAATTTTTATTTAGTGTTTATTATATGCACTTTAGTAGTATTCCTCATTATACAAGGTGGTCAAAAATTATTAAATACATTTCAAAAATTAATAAAAAAATTAATAATGTTAAAACTGTCTTTTTTTCAAATGAGAGAGCAAACAAATTTTTTTCTAGATAAGTGGCGCACCATTAAAGAGTTCTAAATTCGCTAAAGCGAGAGATTTCTATATGCAATGGCTACCGATCAACAAAAGCCGATGGCTTTTCTGGTTTCCTTTTTCAGTCTTGAATATCTCGAAAACTATTCAGTTTTCGAATTACAATTGATTAAACAAATTAAAGAGCGTAAAATTCCCTACAAAAACATGCTTTTATTTTTCTTCAAACTTTAATAGTTTCCCAGACAATGGCTCTAAAAACTGGGAGATGTCCAACAATTTACGACCACCGTAACGGCGCGTTACCTATCTGAAAAGATTTTCTAAAATGCGCTTTATTTGAAAAAAACGTAGTTGTAACATAATGCGACAAATTTGAAGGAAGGACACTTCTGAAAATATTTAAGTGCATGAAGATACATTATATATTGAACAGTTATAAACTCTTGTTTCAGTTTCTGCTATTTTTTGGCATTAGAATCTAAACCTGATCAATTATAGTGCGTTTTTAAAGGGAATCATTAAATTTCATTCTTTGTTATTAATTTTTAACATGTTTCAATTTTTGTATAATTTTTGTTTTAAATTTTGTTATAAGAATCATGTTTCTTAATTGATTACCTTTCTGTCATTTCTAAATAGCCGGAAAACTTTCTAAAGTTTAAATAAATATTTAAAGAAAAAATTCTACAAAATATATTCCTAAACTATATTCCAAATAGCATAAATAATAAGATTTCATAGTGAATTTTCTTCTTCTTTTGGTTTTTGAGGCTGAGAGTTATTTTATTTTCTAATCATAAGAATTTTAAAGTGATCATAGATAAGACTTTTCATTACTGTAAAAGAAAATGTACACAAACGACAACACTTTGTTTTAAAATAGTAAATTTCAGTCCCATATAAATTAACTTAGAAAAGATTGTGAAAATTACTTTGAAAAACAGAAAATTTGCAACCGTTATTTTACAAAAGAAAATTTAATTTCAAATCCATTTAATTTTTCAATGAGTGTTAATAAGAAATACAACTGATTTTTTTTTATCCTTTTAAAATGAAAATTAAAATTTGAGGCAACAAATATTTTCAATCTAGCTGGTTTCACAACTGAATATTTAAACATTTAAAGTGGATTTGAGGTATCTCAGTAGTTGTAAATAGAAATGAATTCGAAGGAAGAAGGATCTACGTGTCAAATTTTCAGCTACTGGACGAAAATAAAATTATGTGCTTTCAAAATCCTATGCATAAGCCAAGAGGTAGAAATTCATAGTCTTTGAAGAAAATATAGAGGGGAAATTCCTCAGCCATCAAGAACTATTGAAAGGATGCTTCAGGCTGTCCAAAGCTGTCAACTCCCCTGCACTTCATCTAACATTCCGACGTACTTCGTAAGAGTCCTTTGCACTGAAAGGACTTCTTCGAGATTATGAAAAAAAAGATTGAAAAGAATAAAATATATATATATGAATAAAATTTATATATTTCAGCATCTTTATTCTAAGCTTCCTTTAAGATGAAAAAATTCCACCCCGGTCGTCCCAAATCTCAAGATTCGATGATGGTGATCTAATTTCCAGAAAGATCACCAAAGATCTCATTATTCTGAATCTCGGATCGGATTATTATGAATCAAGAAAGTTCTTCAATATATTAGGAGTGTATGAATCTACGAGTGCACATACTCCTACACACATACACGTACAGATACTGCCCTACAGCCCGGAGAAAAACTCTGAACAGGGTTGCCTCAAATAGACGAGTCGAAGAAAGGAGAGATACGGATAAAAAAATCAACCGCAACATTGGCAACCTAAGTACACTTCCGTTAGGCGAGGAATTAGTTTTCGAACGAAGTATAAAGAGAAATGAGATTTTTGCTGGTTCTTTCTACGCCAAATGAAATAAAACCCTTTCCTTCACCCCCAAAATGCAGTGGAATATCCCGTTTGCATAAAAACCGCCACAGGCATGTCTGGTGTCTAGGGTGTTTCTCGTGGCTGTAAGACAGTACTTATTTTCTGGTTAATATTCTTCAGAGTTAATGTATCCGATCCTTTTCATGGTGTAATTGCGACGAACTACACTCTTTTCAAGAATGCAGTAAAAATATCAAAAGTAAGACTGTACAGTATTAGTTTCCATACGCGCGAAATATTTAAAAATATTTCGAAATGAAGTCTACTAGAAACAACAAAGAGAAGCTTATAATGGAAAGTGATAATTTAAAGATGCATTCTGAAGTATAAGTTACATTTTAAGCTATGATACCATAAAATTTTGAGCATGTTTTCGGCGCAAAGAGGAAATTAGATTTTGTTCATTCTACTACCGATGAAATTATATGTGATGTAAAATCACTTTCTGTACATTTCTAAAATTTGTTTAAGTAACAGAAACTAATTTTCCATACCTTTGAAATTGTGTTAATATTTTCAATGACTGATTTACTATTCTATACTATTTTATTTATACTTTATAGATTAAAAGTACGTCCGCTTTACCAGTCTATTTTCTTGCTTAGTAATTTTCAATTAAATATGTTTCAGAAATCAAAGACTTTTCCTGACTTTAAATACCTACAAACAAAAGAAATGAATCAGAGTTTCATTTAAGTCATGACAAAGTTAAAAAGTTAATGTCATGATGTAGTACTTCGTTATCATAATAAATGGAAGATAAAAGTTCTTTCATAATTCATTTTTAGAAATGTATTGAATATTCATAACTAATTAATTTGCCTATGGAAATTTTGATTTTATTAATACAGGAAATTTTTGTTCAACAGTTGCAAAATTATATGGTGATGGAAATTGTAAACGTTTTTTCAGCAGAGTTTCATAGCGTATTTGTAGCAGAAAACACATTCAGTTTTTATACATATAAATGTTCATTAAATGATAAGTCGGTACACATGAAGAAAACATTTCCTGCTTATCTTTCACAGATGTATCTCAATTATTTCAGCAACCTTGATGCAAAATATTTATTTATCAAAAGAATGACATGCAATAATATAAAAAATTATTTTTTATGTTGACTAACAATCTTAAGTTCTTTTTTCAATTAAGCAATATATAGGAACTAGGATTACTTCTGATGTAAAAATAGAAAATAAATTTATTTGGCTTGATACTAGTTTTTAATAAATTGACACATTTATGCTGCAGTCACAATATAAATTGAGAATCTATTTTTTTAAATTAAGTAACATTTGTTGTGGAAGCGAAAATATCTAATGTATGAAAGAATAAGAAATAGTGGTTGGTAAAAATATATTCAACCATAAAAAATAATAGTTCCTAGAACGAGCCTTTTATTATTGACCTGTAGATAAATAGCTAATAGCAGTTAACAGCTGTTATGTATTTTTAAATTAAAAACATAGCTTTAAAAAAAATGTTTGTAGTGATATCATTTCGCATAATTAGCTGCTGGACTTTGTAGAACGTTTGCTTCGAGACGGAAGTAAAAGCAATTCTCCAACATGTATTGTCTTACATTGACTCCTCCTCTGCTCAACTTGCATCTCATGTTTTGCGTAGCTTTTTTTAATAAAAATTTAGCTCTCCTTTCAATGCATTATTATCACCATTAGCTCAATTTTTCATGCTTTCCTTTTTTTAGTTTTAGTTCTGTTATTTTTTTATTAGTCATTTTTGTTCCTACACTGTGTATTTTTGCACGTATGTATCCGTATGTCTTTTTGTGTTTTAATTTCTTCCTTTTATATAAACTAGATTAAATGTGTTACTTGTCTAATATCCTTCCCAATTTTAAGCTATCATTTTTTCCCGTGAATTTTATATCAAGTGCAGTCTAAGTCAAGTGTTGTTTCTCGTACCATAACTAATCATTATTCATCATTTCAAAATTCAATTATGCCCTTTGGCCCTGTAAATCCAATAGATACCCCTTATGGCCAGTTTGTGTGCAACTACACTCATCCAAGAAAGCCTCTGTGCTCTGTTTCCTTTATACTCATCGCACGGGGGTCAGGACAACTTAACGGAAGCAAAGGACAAATGTGTGGTCAATCATGTCTCTCTACGGGAGCTCGGCATGCACTTCCTTCCCCGTATACCCATTCAATGACCTTGGGTTCCAAGGTCGAGGGACACAATGGCGTTAATGTTAATGTGACTTAAGCGTGCTAAAGCTTTTCTAATACTATTACGCTTCAAAAAGCTAAAACATAAATTCCCTTCTTTCAATTAAAGAAAACGTTAGGAATAGCTTAGTTATTCAACAAGAGGACTGAATTAATCTTATTAATACTTTAGTTTAACATGCATATCTATCAGGCTATTATATAAGTGAAAAAATGATTAATAATTAAAAACCTTTTAAATATGAACAAAATGTTTAATATATGTTGTACCTAAATATTAAACATTGAAAGTTGCTTTTTTACTTTCTCGTATACGAAGTATACAAAGAGAAAGTATTGTAATCGTCAAAAAATTCGAGCTCGAGATTTTGACGAATCTCCACGTTTTAGATCTCCCTGAGTCCGGAAAACACAATTTTGGAATTAGGTCTGTCTGTGTGTCTGTCTGTCTGTGAACAAGGTAACTCGAAAACTATTAGAGCTACGGGGATGAAATTTGGTATGTGGTCTTTAAACATAATTTGTAGGTTTCTATCAGCTTTTGGACAAAATCCGTCAACGGGAAGTCTGTCTGTCTGTATGTTCGAGGTCATGCGAACGCTATAACTCAAAAACTTGAAAAGCCAGATGGATAAAATTTGGTACACAGTTTTATCGTCATGAATGTAGGTCCGTATAAAATTTTGGGCCAAATCCGTCAACGGGCTGACTGTCTGTCGATCTGTATAATAGCATACTTGTTCAACTCCATGCGTATGCGTAATTGCCTGTGCAAAGAAGGGATAGTCCGAAAACTTGGCAGTTTGCCAAAAACCAATTCTGGCGGCGAGATTTTGTAAGGAAGCAAACATTTAGGGCGTCTCTTTTACTTGCGTATTGGAAGCAATCTCTGTGCATGTGCAAGCTATTCAGCGAGCAAGCAATTCTCCTGTTTTCTCTTCCGCACGCGGAACTTGCATTGCTCGAGTTTGATAAAAAAATAAATATTGCGAAGTTTTAATACATATGTATCATTTTGAATATGATTCTTCACCTCAATATTTTACTATCGCTATAATCAACAACGAAAAACCTTCTGATAGTTATTGCATTCTGGGTTACAGTTGGTTCGAACTTTTTATCAACGCAGGGGAAGGGAAATGACAAATGTTTGAAAAGTATACGAGAAAGTTTAGGAGAGGCCACTCCCGCTGGTTACAAATCAAATCAAATATAACTTCAAAATTCTATGTATTTACGAGTTTATCTGTAATTTTTCAAAAGTTTTAGTAGTAATCATGAAAGGTACGGTGAGCGGAATAGCAAAAGATGGTGCAAAAATAATACTTCAGATAAAATTATTATTTTTTTTTCTGCAGTTTCATATAAAACTTCAAATTGTATTTATTGAATGAAAATTGATATATTATTTATTTCCGTTTTTTTTTTCTCTTTTTAAGTGTGGTCCTGATAAAAACCTTGCATTTTAATCTTTTATTACTTACGTCTTATATTTTTAAGAATTCAGTAAGAAGTGCTAAGCTTTAATACTCGTGTGCGGTTTCGAAGTTTTGAGGTCTGCTTTCGTAATTATTATGAAGGAAGTAAAGTTTACCTATAGTTCGAAATTCTTATCTTAAAAAAAGCTTTTCGTCAGAAATTCAACTGAAAAAATTTTATTCAAATATTTATAATAAAAAATAAAATATCTTAAATGTTGTAATGTATAAAATAATTCTATAAGTTTAAATATATCTATAATTTTAATATATTATTTTTTAACATCCGCTGTTCTAGGTTTTCTGCTCCATAAAAACGTTGATTTAAATTCACGAATTGCTTTATGAAATTATAAAATAATTTCTTACATTTGATATTTAACTAAAGAGATTTAATAGTAGTTTCAATTATATGTTCAGTCAAAGTTATTCTTTAACACTTTGTTAGAGAATGTGACATTGCCTAGAACAAACAAATAAAGATAAAATATACTTATTTTAAAGGTATTTCTATTTCTAATTTATTTTCTGGGGAACGAATTGAAAATCTATAGTTTCTATACATTTTTTAGAAAATTTTTTATAAGATATCTGACACAACCAGCGTTTTATTCATACAGCGTTTTATTCCAACCATAATCATACATTTTTCGATTTTTACAAACAATTTCTTCCCTGTGTCTTGACGGAATGGCACACTCAACGGTACTAGAGTATGGATAATATGAATATCTACATAGTAAATGTCATATATCATGGAATTTAAATGTCAGGGCGTGAACTCACTTGATCTGGAAACTTTACAAGCAATCCAAAGAGAAAAGAGCATTTCTCTTTCTATAAACCCTATCGAATTTTACTGCCATCATTAATTTCCAAACCCCAGGCTTCCTACTGCTGTAAGCCCTATAATCTCTGTTTGGTATTGGTCCAGTTCTTTATGGCTCTAAAAGGGTTACATCGGGAAAAGTTAATAAATCAATCCGCTTCAGCGATGAAAAAGAAATATCTCCTTTCTCCCTGTTGCAGGTCTCCTACCGCAAATTAAATTGCTCGGTCTTAGACGCAATTCTTATTTTATGTTCCGAACTTTTGTTTCTTCCGACCTCGTCAACAATCTTAAGGGGTGTTAAAGAGGCCTAAAGGAGAATAATGCCGAAATAACTTCACTTCTACTTAATGTCATTATTCTCAGAGTTTCTAAGATATATGTTAGAGACTGTGTATTATTCATAAATAATGTATATATCTATAGAGAGAAAAAGAGGCAGGGAATGTTTCAGAAAGGCTTTTATTAAAGCTGTCTTACAAACTTTGATATTTTATGAAACCGAAAATGTCACTTGAGAAAAACTAGCAAAACTTCATTGTGTACGGGTTTTCCAAAAATACACACTTATTATGGATAATTTTGAAAGTTTATATAAGCAACTAATAAATAGAAAACCGAAAAATATTATGCATTTGGCTTTTCTGAATACTAGAAATAGCAGGTGAGAGTCTTAGAGCAGCTCAAGTTTTCCTTTGTATGAAAAAGAACATTTCTTACATAAATTTCTTTGAAACTGAAATTTTTTAGATGATTGCATTCCTTAGAAAATCCATAAAAAAATATGAATATTCCTGAACGCAACTCTATCTCAAAGTTCTCTTTTCTCATTGAATATTTTTGCTTTTCAACGTCATTGCAAATTCTTCAACGTTCTTAATGTTTTAAAGAAACATGAAATAAACAGTATTAAACAAATATAAGTGAAATTTGCATGTTTTTATTATAATCTATTCAAACATCGGATAAAACTTCTTATATATTTTGGACACATATTAAAAGGTATTAAAATATTTTTGCAATGTGGACAGTTAATAAAATTAAGGTATGACGCGATTATTTTTTTCTTTCTCCTGCTGGGAATTTGTTCAGCAACTTGGGTATTTACACACAGCATTGCTGATATCGAAGCATGACTTGATGAATAATACACCCATACCACTAAAAACGAAAGATGAGTCGACCATGGTGATCCCAGCACAGGACTAAAAAATGCCAAACTGAGCTTTTATGAGAGATTGGGGGGGGGGGGCCCCGGGGAAGGTCTGTGTCATGTGCTTTTATTATTTAGAAGAATTTTTTAAAAAGTAAAATTGATCTTCGTCGGTTAGCGGAACTATCTTTAGACAGAATTCTCACAAAAAAAATTAACACTACAGTTAGCAGAAAGTGATATCTAAAACCTTTGTTTTTTCATTGACTCTGAAAATATTTCCTCCCCAATTAAAATTTGTGTTTGAACAATGTAATTGTTGTAAAAGCAATTCCTTTATATCTTTTACCTCCTGAAAAGAGTAAAGTTTAACAGATATGGAATCGTATGATATTATGAAAACAAATAGAAAGCTACTGCATCATTTTAGATTTCATGCAAAATTAATCCGATAGTTAAAGAGTCAATCAATTACTATTTAAACTTTTAAACAATAGTCAAATTAATAAGCAATTTATTCAGTAATAGACAAAAGAATGGAACACAATAAATCTTGAAGAAATGCTGCTTCATCATCTACTGTAAATCCAGAGAAATTTATTAGGGCTAATAACTTAATAATTAAAAGTTAAATGATTGCTATGATTTCTTTCAGTATTATTAATTTTTCATTAAATGAATTCTTCTTAAAAAATGACTTGTAACTTAATTTTTAGGAACTGCAAAAAAATAATTAGGATATTAAAAATGAGTTTTAAAATTTCAGTTAAGTTTAATATATTCATAACGAATCAATCAAACAAATTACCTTAAAAATTAATACTTTCCAATACAAATATTCGGAATATTTGGATAGGTATTCTTATTGTTAAGAAACTCTCATCTTCTCTGTTATTTGTTAATGAACAGTTCCAAAAGGCGCAACATATTTCCACCGATTTTACCACTACAAAAAAAAGAGAAAACTTACAGTTTATCGTGTCGCATTACAGAGAAAATAATATTATTAAGGGTGCTGCCTGATGACGAATAGAGAACGTGAGAAAGCAATTTTTGACTCTTGCTATTCGTTAAAAATGCAATGTTGAAGGGTATTCATTGAAAAATGCTCACAGTTTCAGAAATAAAATAATAAGATTGTCTTTTTTCTTTTGCGTGTAGTTTTTTTCTCTTTTTATTTCAAAAAAATAATCAACATTGATAATTTATATATGTTACTTAAAATTTACTTAAAAAAATTTTTTGTTGTATAATTGGAGGTTCTTATTAATAGCGATATTATTTGTTGTAATTTTTGTTGTCCAAGGTTTAAGAAATGAAGTAATATGGCTGCTTTCTTTGCGGTTTACTTTAAAGTTTAGCTTTATTTAAAAAATATAGTGAACATCAATAATTTTTTAATTGCTCGCAATTACTTAACAACTTTTTTGCAAAATAACAGGCTTCATTTGCAGTACATTTTTTTCGTCTAGAATCACGCGTTTATATAGATGAAGATGATCATTTTATATATCATTTTGTCTAGCACAAAAATCATAAAAAAAATATATCACCGACAAAAGTGAGCAAGTAAAAAGGAACAGCTCGCTATAAGGATAATTTTGCCTGTACCTGCCTTCGCGTAAATCAAACATTGTAGAATTGTACATAATTACAACTTGAATGAAATTATTTTCTCAGTCGCACATATTAATTTGAGGAAAATGCACTGGAAATTCAAATTTAGAGCATTTGAAAGGACACAGCTATAAGCACTAATAAATTCATTTTCTCTGATTCTTTTGAAATATTTAAGTCAAAACTATTATCCAAATTAGCGTTCACATTATGGCCGTTTTAATACTTTTATTTAAAAGAAAATACATGAATACTTCTCCTTTATTCAAATTTAATATTCCTCAACATGAAGATTAGCTGCAGAACTGTTCACTTATACTGGACGGAAATAATCCTTCTTGCAGCGAAGAGTTTCTTACAAAATACATTAAATTGAAAAATATCATAAAAATCGGATGAAAACAAGTGTCACTTTAATTTTGCGACACCTTGTCCGTCGTGGTGGAGGGGTTATTAGTAATTCGAAGACCAAAATGATGAAAGGGAAATGAGAATTTTTTTACAAGTTTCCATGGCAATTACAGTTCTTCTTTTGACATTGCAGAACTTAATTTTTCAGAATCAGGAGAGTATTGTGTTGCTTAATCCGAAACTCTATTCACATTTAAGTATGATGAAAATTCAGAATGAGAGAATTTGTTATATGAGATAGCAAAATAGATTTCATTTTATCGTTTATCCTTCCTTCGTTATGTTTTCAGTGGCTTAATTAGCTATACCTTGTTTTGATAAATTAGAGAACTTAATGTGTTTACTTCATGCTTATCCTTTCATATAAGTTCATAATTGTGATTTGGTGTTACTCGTTTTCATGCATACACAGTTAAAATTTAAAACGACTAGACGGATTTGTCTAATCTCAACTGAATGTAAACAGCCTATAGTTAGTTAGTCGTCTGTAACTATCAAAATTATTCGGATACCTACGGATTTTCATATTTTTTAGAAATTCTCCGAAAAGATTGGACCAACTGCTCTTGCACTTTGTCCACGTAAAAAATAGGTCCTAACTCACATTTTGCAGAGAAGATTCGGTCATGAGGGAATTTAGGGGACCGATCAGAAATATATGAAGAAGAAAAAAAATCAGAGCTCACCCCGTTCCACAGAAAGCCGATAATGATTTACAAATTTCATCAATGGTTTTGCTTAATATGGACATTGCTTACAGGCCTTTTCCTGAAAACAGGAAAATATAAAGGAAAGTAAAAAAGGGTTTTTTAAATCCCAAAAATTTTCCGCATAAACAAACAAATAATGGGCTTTCTATCACCTAAACTCTTTGAAAGTTCATTGCAACCACCCAGACAGCTATCTTAAATTTACTTCAGAATACAGCACTAATAATCGCACTAGTTCCTTCGAAAGTATAATTTATTGTAACATTTGAAAGCAGCAATAGTACCACTTATTTTTCAGCAATGCTTAAAGCGAAATGAGAATTGCTCAAATGATTGTCTTTTAATGCGAACCCAAGGGCGAAATGGCAATAGGGGAATAGGAGTTCGTGATTTATGGCCCAATTTGAACTCTTTCGATTCCACCAGTATCTATTTTATGGAAGATCATACAACAGTGCATGCTTTCTGTGAGAAGAATTCTTGATGACTCAGTAACAACTCATTTGTCGACCTTATTTCACAGAAGAGGTTCTCATCTGTTTTACTTGCTATGTATTTCACTAACTTTTTAAAAAAAATTTCTCTTAATTATGACGTACATGCATTATAATAGTTTAAAATAGAACGGAATAAAATTATATCTAAATGTTAATGTTTAAGTTCGCTTATAGATAAAGTCTTTATAAAAACTGAAAAAAAGATGGATCCTTTGGAAATTTTTTAGAAATATATCTTCTTTATTTTGGAACAAACTTGTCATAAAGTTGAAACTAATTTTACCAAGTTAAAAATAGATATTGAAAATGCTTTTCTTACTCTTCTTCAAATGTTTCTTATAAGCCTAACTCTTTAAATGTCTATACCCCTTCATGTCTACAAAGAATTATTAGAATTAAGAATCCTTCTTCTACCTAACCTGATTTCAGTAAGAAAGTTCTGTGACTCGCATGTTACTTATATTCAACTAGCTGGATGGAGACTCTTTTCCTTGAAACTCCAGTTTGTGTGCGGGTCTGCTATGTGTTAAAATTCTTGTTGTGTATTCTATAACTCACATCCGCCGACTTGCTCATAGGGTTTAGAGTCCACAAGGATGGACAGGTACAACCTATTCAGGTTGGTGAGACATGGAAAAATAAGTAGTGAGTTGATGACTCGCAAATCTTTGACAAGTGAATCCACCTGAAAATTGCGAAGCCCATACAATAAAACTGGCTGTTATCTAAAAAATCGGACGATAATCATCAAATGAGTTAAGCCACTCTCATTACGGAAACTGGAGTGTCAGCACAATGGCGTTCTCATTACTAATATAAAATACAATTCCTGTCTTAGTTCACTCATATTTATAAAATAGCAATATTAAGGTCATTTCATCATAAAATTCTGGTAAATGCTATTCAAAATTTTATCGACTTATCATTATTCTCTATAAAAATCATACAGCTTGAGATTTGAGAAAACGAAAATTTCTCCTATTCCTGAAAGACCCATCATCCTCTTGTGGTCCATCAGAAAAAAAGAGAATAAGGAAGGTGTTCCGAAACCGGAGAAACACTTGTCGAATGGTACGAGAAATGAATAGAAGAGCAGATTCTAGGAAACTCCTGACAATGGATGGCTTCTTTAATGTACTGTTCCAGAGAAAAGACGTGAGCTATTTTCTTATTGAGACATCGTAAGAACTTTTTTCCCTTTCATTTTACTTAAGGGAGGTAGATTTAGGTGGGCTATTCATAGTCAATCCGCTGATGTCGGATAAAGACTATAGGTATTTATTTTTTGGGGGCAGGTAACGGGAAGACTTATTTTCTGCAAATAGAAGAGTAAATTATTTAAAAGGTTGTACGGGTTGAGTCTTTCTGTTTGCCAGGAGAAGCTGGACAATGGTGCTGAGATATATATACATTCCCCAAACATAACTCGAAATGTTTTTGTCAAATCGTCATAAAAAGAAAAAAAAATAAGGGGGAATTATTCAAACTTTGTATTTTTTTTATTTCACTTTATTAAAAAAAAACGAAAAATCCCTTTTTGAAATATTAAGACCACTAGTATCAAAAGTAGAATACTTGAAAGACACACGAATTTAATTCGAAAGTAAACTATAAATCATAAATTTTTAAAGTGTTATTAACATTAAAAAGTATATGTTTCACTCAATTATTTCATATTTTGTAATTATTTATTGAATGTTAGCAAAAGATAGTCGTATTTTTCCGACCAAATGCAAATGTATTTTGCCAACAAAATGCATTTTCCTCCACAACAAATCATTCCTTTCAAATAAAGGAAGTAGCCTTTCAATAAAAAATACGCATGATACAAATAAAATATAAAAACAAATAAATTCCGATAAGATACTTATATTTTAAATATAATTACAAATGCTGGAAAATCCAAATAAAATTTTTTATCCCTTTATATTCAAACTTTTTCCAGACAAGATAGTTGCAAAATCCCTCCTTTTTGAAAAAAATTATGATGAATATATGTAACTTCATTTACGTATTTACAAAAATTGATTGGTGTAAATATGTACAACTCACATACTAACAGAATTTAATGGCTGAATAATAATTTTTCCAAGTGTTGGAGACAGCCATACATATTCTTTGTTTTGAAATCGTAATGGTCAAATTTCATTCATATTATTACTTTCTTTTGACAAGTTGAGGGAAGAAAACCAAAAATAAAATGGCCAGAAAACTTCCGTTTTGAAAGTCAAATTTTTAATCTTCAACTTATATTTTTAACGAATTTCATTTAAAACAGATTTTGAGTTTGTATGCATTGTTTTAAAATTTCAGTATCTACACTTCATCACTTCTTATTCTATATGAATTCGCCGAAAAAAGAAAATATTTATAAAATTTGTAACAGACCTTTAAAATAATCTGTTTATTTCCTAATTTTTTAACATATCCGGTTATGATTTCATTTTACCTACATTTCATTATACCTACATTTTTATTTGATAAATTAAATATGTTAGTCTGGCAGTAACGTGATTTAACCTAGTACTTACCCGTGACAAAAAAAAAAATCATTTGTTTTTGGAGCATCTTTGTTCAAGGAATTCTTCAAACCCAGTTTCATCTTCTTTGCAATATTTTTAATATGCTTTAATTTTCTGTTTTAGAAAATAATTTCGTTTTTAATTTGTTATTTATCACACTAAAATATGTGCACAGGATAGTTAGAAAAAGGCATTACAGACGGTTGTCAAAGGATGAAGTATCTGGATATTATCAAAAACTTCACAGATGTAGTATTCTTTCCTTAAACTGAAAATAAAACTTTTAATATGGTTTTTGTAAGATTATTGGTATTATTCATTTCTCTTACTATTCTCAGAGAATGATATAGGCTACAGGTCTGTATACAAATCTAAGAACTTCAGCGGCTCCTTTTTAAATCATCCCTTTTATTTATTTTTAACAACTATAAGATACATTTTCTAATAAGGATCCATAGGCAAAAAATAGGTTTTAATGATGTCATGTAATTCAATTGTATTTATGTAGTAAAACAATAAATACAGAGGGATTTAAACGCTTAACTGAAAAACCAGTGAATACTCTTGCATCGAATTATCTCATTTTTAGACTTAAAACTGAAATTTAATCAAAAATTATATTTATAATTTTAAACAAAAATTACGTAGAATCTATAAACAGCTCAAGTATTATATAACTTCTAAAATGAACGAAAACGACACCCCATTCTAAAACAGAAGGGGCCATCTTATTAGATAGCAAAGCAAATAATTCAGTTAAGGGGTTAAAAAGGTTTTATTATTATATTGGTTTATAAGGATGAATAGATTAAGATGATGTGACTTGATGATAAAATCGTTTTCCATTTTGTGTTTACATAAAAAACGATTTATTATTACTTTTGATTTCATTGGGGACTAACTCAGAGTGTCTCCCTTCCCTTTGAATTTTTCGCATTGCAAAAAAATGTTAATGAGCATCAAACGCAAAGATTACAAAGAAAATGAAAATACCATAATACAAAGAAAACAGTGAATCACGGATTTTTTTAATCACCAGGAACTTTCAACTGCATTTCCCTACATATTAAGTTTTATGACATGTTATTTCTTTTTTTTCTGCTTGAGTTCATGTACTTATTATGTCTTTTGTCAATTTTATCACTTATGTTTGTTAATTCCTCCTTTTATCTCTGAAAAATTATTTAAATTTTAAATTTCTATTTTTTATGCTTATTTAATAAGAATTCCTTTTTCTAGAGTTCGAGAATGCTTTTCAAAAACTTATAAATGACAATTTTGTGCACCTAGTAATGAATTTCCTCTATATAATATTGCATTTATTTTGCGTTTTAACTTTAAACTTAAACTCTTATCACTTTCATTCAACAATTTTCAATTTAAGTTCTCAAATGGATTAAGTTTCAAAAAATTTCAGTGTAAAATCATACATCTATCTTATTATTATAAAAGAAATATGCTTCACGTAACACTATACTGCTGCAACTGAATTATCTATAAAAAATAAGTGGCACGCAGAATTCAATTTATGAAACAATTTTCCTTTACCCAAAGTAACTGGTATTTCCTTTCAGGAGAAGAAATTTACCGTTCTCAATTTCGGAACACTATCCCTCGATCCATATCCGAGTTCTTGAATGCTGACAGAGATTCAAATTTCCCTTCCAGTACAGATGATGAGTTTTTAATGAGGCCACGATATACGTATATATATATATATATATATATATATATATATTTTGCGGTGACATCCTCAAATTAAATCAGTGTTTGTAATTCAAATAGCAGACTACTAAATCATTGAGAATATTTATCGAGACTGATTGCGTACAGGAATTTTTGTTCCAGGCAAAAAAAATAACACACAATTTTTTTTCTACCTTCCGCATGCATCGATTGTTACATTAAAAAAAGAAATGAAAGCAAAATCTTACTGAATCTTATTTTATCTAGCATCGTTCTTATTGAATTTTCAAAGAAAAAAATAGTTTCCGACAAAATTGCGAAATAACAATTAAGATAAGAATTATTTGTTCTCTATTAATAAATAGTTATGAGAGGGTTTTCAATTTATTTATGCTTTATTATCTGGGTAATTGAAATTCTTTTAAGGAAGCAAAAGACAATCACAAAAATAAAATGAGAAAAACTATAATTTATCGAATTTACATATTTTTTTCATAGAATATTGGCAATTGCCGGGGAAGGAAAGATTTTTGAAACCATTTTTTATAATCAAATTAAACTCATGCATGCGAATTAAATACAAAAAACTAGAGGGCTCTGCCCCCTGTTCGCAAAAGCTCGCCAACCCCCAGGAGGATATATATATATATATATATATTCTTTATATATATATATTCTTTATACATTGACATGTAGTATATATATGAATCAGCTTTATATTGATTCTGATGCTTTAATTTAAATCAGCACAGAATAAAATTTTTTAGCCTCAAAAAAGATATTTTTCTTCAAAGAAAATTATGAAAGTGCATAAATAAACAAATACATAAGCGTTGGATAATTAAAACAAATATAATTATTCTAAAAATTAATTCTAAAAACAAATTAGATTTAATATTATTAATACAGAGATTGTGGTGTGACGTCTTAGCACTATGTGAGCATAAAAAAATTCAATATTATTAATAAATAAAAATCTTGTATAATAAGCTGATTTCCTTTCAATGCTTTTACTTTAATCAAGAAGGAATAAAATTTTTTGGCCCTGAACCTTATTTGCAGGTATGTTACGTGCGAATAAAACGTTATTTGTAGGCAATGCGCTAATAGAACGAACGTAATTTGTAGGCACTGTGTCGAATATAACGTTATTTTCAGGTATTTTGCGTTTGAATAAAGATTATATTTATAATAATTAATTCGAAATTAAAAATTAAAATGTAGAAAATAATTAAAAATAAAGAATAACTTTAGTACATTAATGAAATAGTGTTTTTTAAAAAAAGTTTTTATTCTTTTCTTAATTTAAAACAATTGTCAATTGGAGAAATGTAACTTAAATTAGGAGTTATTTTTAATTTATCGCATAATATACCATGTTTGGAAAAAGGAATAAAATCTAGTAACACAATTATTTTCCCATAAGTTTTAGGGAAAAAGGAATAAAATCTAGTAAAAAAATTATTTTCTCAAAAGTTTTAGGAAAAATATCTGAAACTTAAACTATTCAAAATATTAGTCATGCGGATAAAAGGATGGAGGAAAAAAGTTCTGATGGATACATAAGAAAATTGTGTAAAGATTTATTGGAAGTTTTTAATTTTCAAGGATTAAAAATAAATCGATTAAGGTGATACTAAAATGAGGAGATAATTTTGGGAAGCAGAAGACAGTAATAATGGCGAGTGAAAGCACTCGGAGAAAAAAGCTTACACCCAGGGACCGAACCGCGGAACATTGAAATCAAAGCGCAAAGCCTTGACAGCTGTACTATCCTAACGCACGGCTGGACGGTGAAACAGTGATTTTTCTTATTCCAACTGTCATTTATATCGTAGCTTGAAATTTCAAAGATTACTGAATTTTAGATTGAGGGAAAGGTCGGATAAAATTTATTTGCAAGTTTTTGATTCAACTTTAAAAAAAAAAAACCAAGTCGCTGACTTAAACTATTTTGACTTTGACCTGAACGGTCTCTGGCTCTTATAAGCCATCTCCTACATTTCTAACTGATCTCTTTTGAAACATTTCATCCAAAGTTTCATTATATTGTAAGAAATATTGTAAACTCTACGTATTAAACTCATTTTTTTCGATAAAAAGTTATTTTACACCACAACGAATATAGTAACAGGCTATTTCTATGAAGTTATGCTTAAATGGCGGAGGCTTCCGGTGTTGTTTGGTAACAGACGTTGCCATCGACAAAAGAGAAATTAATACCCCTTTTTCCGCCACGTACTTTTCCGCCCTAGCGTTATATATATATATAGATTATAGAAATCGTCAACAAATAACAATTGCTATAATTCGCTGAATTTTGACATTTTAAATCTCCTCGAATGCTTAGTCATAAAAAAAAACCATTTTTTATTCATGTCTGTGTGTCTATCTGTCTGCCCATGTGTATGTGAACATGATACTGAAAACAAAAGTTGAAGGATAATATTTGTATATAGTCACAACATCAAATTTATAGTTTTGTATGAAACTATCATAAAATGCAAAATCTAACCATCATAAATTCAGTATCATTTTTTTTTTAATTCAAGTAATTCCATACTTGAAATACAACTATTGAAATATTTCAACAAAATAAACTTTGAGGGTATTGAATAGAAATAAAATATACTCTAAGAAATATAGGAAAACAACTATACAATTAATTATTATATTATATTTATGATACAATGCATTTTACAATTTTATGGTAAGTAAATAAATTTCAGAAATTTCCTGCAAATAAACGAATACGATATTGTTACAAAGATTTAATGTCGCTTTCCTGCCTCGCAAGTCTTATATTTGGGGAGGGAATTTTACAGGGGTAAGCATGGAGTGACGGGCAGCGGCCATTCCGGGATCCCTGACCTTGGCGACAAATCGGGGATTCCAGAAATACTATCCTTTTCTCGATATCTCTATTAGGAAAGAAAATACGCTTGAACGTACGAGAAAGCTCCATGTGACGTCAAGGCCTGTCGGGGAGAATATATAAAGGCGGCACTTGGATCAGAGAGGAGTGTGTGTTGATCCACTGGAACGACTTTCTAGTTTCGTCTGCAGTGCAAGCTAGGAAGCCGGTGAGCTGAGCGCTATTGAAAATGCTGTTATTGTCGTTATTAGTGATTTGCTGACTGTTCGTGTTGCTAACTTTCAAAGTGCTGAACTGTTATTACCTGTGAATTGTTGTCTGTTTACGCTACTAATCTGTGCAATTTCTATTGTTTCCTGTTAAGTGTGCTACGTGCTTTCCTGCATATTTGTGAATAAACTTTCATCCTCCATTATCCTGCGTGTTGGATAGTTTACACCATACACCCACATAAAGATTTTCGTAACAATATGGATGTTTTTCTAAATTTATGTTCAATAGGGAATGTTACGAATTTCGGACAGAAGTCTTAGAAAAATGGATTAAAAATTTGAAAAATAACTTTTGTAGAAAATTTCCTCGTTTTCCCAATATAACCGATTTCAACGATGAACTATTTTTAAAAAAAACTAAAAAATACGTCTCTAATTATTCAGAATAGTTCTGTGCAGAAAAATATTTAATATAAGTTCATATCTTGTATTACTAAATATGAGAAATGACGAATAACTTTTAAGTTTCGAAGAAGAGATTCTGATAATATTTTATCCTAGTTTTCTTATGATACATATAAAAGGAGCACTACTGGTGCTGTTATAAGAAGTACACTTGCTTCTGAATTTTTATGTCATATCATTACTTATTTACATATTTATTGGGTTTTATGAAAATCCCTTACATTTCTTCCTATCCAGCGTTTTGTATTAGAGGTGTGGATTCTATAGCTTCACGGTTCAATCTAGTTTAGTTTAACTTACCGTTTTGAAGTAACTCAACGTCTATTTTAATCGATTGATTTTAAAAGGGGACTTCTGACATTTTTAAAATTTTATAGGAGAAGAAAAAAAACAAATGGGCTGTTAACAACATCGAAATTAGGGTCCAAGATATCTCTAATCTTCATCACAGTGGAAAATAAACCTACTAACGATAATTAAAAAATATTACAATTTTTAATTTTTGCAAAGATCAAATTTAAATTTCGCAGAAGTCCCCTTTTAACATCAAACGGTATGAAAGTTTCAAACTAAAGGGAATAAATTATTATAAAACCAGGAATATCAAATAAACTTAACTAAAATTCAATTTGCTTCTATAAGCGAGTAAATTTAAATTTAAAGACTCAAAATGAAATAGAATTTTAAAGTTATTCATTTTTAAGTACAAAAAAGATTTAAAAGAGAAAAAAATTTCAGGCAAAAATAATTAAGGAAGCCAGGAATACCTAGGAAACTTAAATAAAATGCAGAATTAATTTATTTGCAAGTAAACTTAAACCTAAAAATAATCCAAGCAATTTTAAATAATCCTTTTCAAGTAAAATTCAGATTTAAAACAAAAAATTCAAGGAAAATGATTATAAAGCCTGGAATATCAGTGAAATTCAAATAAATTTTAAAGTGTATTTATTTGCAAAGAAATTTAAATTCGGAAGGCTATAGGTTTTTAAGTGAAATTCAGATTTTAAAAAGATTCAGGGAAAAACACTTATAGAACAAGAAATATCAATTCAACTCAAATAAAATCCAAAATTTCTTTATTTGCAAATGAATTTAAACTCAAATAAAACAAAATAAAATGTAAAATTTATTTGTCTTTAAGTAAAATTTTAATTTAGAAACAAAAATTAATAGAAAAAATAGTGATGCAAATGAATTTTTGTCCTCTTGTGAGTCAATTGAAGATACTCTTTCGCGCAGAAGTCTCCTTCTAACATCATACGAAAACTTTGATGCTTTGCTACAGTATAACTCTGAAGGGCAGAATTTCAGGTTTTACACTAAACGATGCAGCTACCTTCATCAAATCGAACACACAAAAAAAGTATTTCGACCGAGTCTGCAAAAGTCCCCTTTTAAAATCAAACGGTTCATAATATTGATGCTCAGACAATAGAAGAGGAAGACTCTAGAGTTAGCATCCTTTCTCCAAACGTCCGCACCACACCAGCAGGAGGACGTTTCACCCATGATGTTAGCATGCCTAAGGTCAAGATACACGTCGGATATTCAGCTGAATCGGGTTTCAAACCTAGTACCCTCTGGTTCCAAATCCGAGACCTTATCACTAGGACATCGCGGCGTAGAGCGTTCCTCTGCAGGATCACAAGAATTTAGATAAATAAATTCAGTTTCAGTTGTAAATTTCTGATGATTTTATGGCACAGCTTTGAAGCAGTCAGTAATCAAAAGATTAACCTTTGATTTTATTTCTTTATTATGGATGCAAATTTCTAACCGTTTTCATTGTTTGTAATATTGATTAACAAGAATCTTCTTTAAATTCACTCCAGCACTATTCTCAATTAACCGTTTGAAACCTAATGGGATTATATGTCACCAATGTTTTCATCACTCTGTTGCAAACAACTTTCATGTTTGATTCTGTATCAATTAGTATATAATACTTTATCAATTAAAATCAATATTCCATAGAGTATCTTTAATTTATTTTTTTTCATCTTTTTAAAATATTTATCTTTGATTTAACTTGATTTGTTTTTACTTTTTATTTCTATTAGTTTTCTCATGCTACATATCATTATTGAGACTATATCCTTAAAAAATGGAGAATTTTTCTTTCTTTCAAATAAATCTAACCTTTATTTATATCAGTGAATAAAAATTTAGAACTCATTTGACGATTTGTTATTTCTTCTATCTCATAAGACAGTAAAAACTAAGCTTTTCTTCAAAGAAAAGATGAGGTCTTTGGGAACAAACATAAAAAAAAATGTATTTCGATCAACTGTTTTTAATTTCCAATGACTGGAATTTCTTCTTTTAATAGGCGTTGTAATTTTCGAAATTCACGTTTGGGCTAACAAAAATAAATATGAATTTAATAAAACTCGGAAAATTTCTTTTGTTATTTTAATGATAAACCTAAAGTGGGAAAGCAATAAAGGGAAATTATGTGCTTATTATTCAAATATTTATTACAAAACAAATTAATAAAGTCCTGTTCATTGAAAAAAATTGGTAGGTAAATCAAATAAACTCTACTACACTAAAGAAAACTTTAATCCAATATGCTCTACTCTTCTAGTAGATAGCTAATATTTATTTTTTATATTCTAAAATATTTACTGCAAAACTTGATTTTTATTATTTTATTAATCAAACGAATTGCCACTGCATAATTTAAATCAGAATATAATTGCAAAATTAAAAATATGTATGAATAAAATATAAATTGACCTAATTATGTTAGAAGGATTATACATATGTAAACCTTCAGAAACTTCAGTAATAAATAATAAAAATACCATGAAAAGGATAATAAATTATGGCATAAAAATATTGCTTTGTTCATTAAAGTATTTTACAAAAATCATTATTATTACTTTTTTGTAATTCCAGATAAAACTTCGGTTGCCATTTTATTCATTAATTCCTGAGTTTTTAGCAAACATACCACAAAAATAATAAAAAATATTTTTATTATTTTTTATTGCTTATGGCATGTGTACGAATTCGGTGATATTCAATCTATAATATGAAGTTTTACTGTTTCTGTCAAGTTCCGGTTGAGAAATTCCAGATGATTTTTTTTAATTTCCATTATGAAGAAAGTAGCTTTTAATCATAATAAAAAAAATGATACATTAAATAAAATTACGATTAGAAATTGAAATGTAGAAATTTTAATCAAATAGTCTTTAATAAAGAATAAAACATTCCAACGTTTTTTTCGTATAAAACAGCTGTTCAAGTTTCACAGTCACTAAATGTTTAACCAAAGAATTCTCATCGCCATTTAATCAATGTTTTTGTTTCTTATCAATATTGACTTAAATCCACCAATTATTACTCGAAATTTTTAAAATTATTTCTATCAACCTATAAGCAACATAGAAACTTCCACTAAAGTGACGGAAAAGAAGTTTAACTTATAGGTTTAGTTATTTTTTAATACTTCGTTGGGTGATTTTATATTTGCTTAGAATAAAAATGAAGGATGAAAGTAATTGCTTTAAAAGGATTTTAATTTCGAATTAATTTTTTGACGAGAAAAATGATGTGTGTACTTTGTACATGCCATCAAAATATACTTTAATTATTGTAACACTTAAGTACCTTCTGAATAAAATATCTGATACATCTAGAGAGTTATGCAACTCTGCAAACTATATTCAAACAATGTTGGATTTTGTAGAATTCTATACAATTTCTTCTCCTATATATGACTCGAATGACACACGTGCTAAAATATCCAAAGTGAAACGGGTCATCCGGATATTACTACTACTACTACGCCACGTCACATCCCCGTTCCTAGGGTGTAGATCGCTCCTTATCAGTTTGGGATGGATGTGAGTGGGAATGGTGAGGCGTAGGGTGGTTCTTTTTTTTAACATCTGTGAGAAAAAAGGAGAAGAAATATTTAAAAAATATTTGAAATAAGATTGAAATGTGTGGGATTGTTTTTAAAGCATGCGAATTCCGGAAAAAGCAACAGCAAAATTATTGCTGAACTAGCAATGCACAACATTTTCTTTTTCTTTTGATAAATTGCACAATTCATGGCTGGGAATGAAAGAGCTTAGCTTATAGCTATCAGTTTCAATCTTGCATTCGAGGTGTTAACTAACAGAGGTAGCATAAGAGAAAAAAAGAATCCAAATAATATACAAATCCAAAAATAACACACACTGGTTAAATATGCTTTTTAGAATAGGGTAACATGTTAAAATGGAAGACCAAGTTTGAACAAACAATTAAAAAAATAAAAGGAAATAAAGAAACGAAAATCAAACAATAAAAAAAAAACAGAAATAGAAAATAAGGACGTAAACTACTTAAACACGCACACTTCTACAGGCCAACAGAGATCAAGGAATAACATTTCAAACAACAAATACATACTCTTAAAAAGTTCTAAATACATACTCTTAAAAATACTTAAATACATACTCTTAAAAATATTTAAATACATATTCTTATACTGGAAGACTGGCCGCCGCGACAAAAACACAATTATTTAGGCAGAGGGCAAAATAGTCTACATCACGAGCGGCTCATGTGATGCCCCCCCCCCTCCTCCCGAATTACAAGAAGTGCGATCGATTATCTGAGATGGGCCCTAAGAGCCTCAGCATCATTACTGTACCCACCACAGGAGCGAGACTCCGCTTACCTGGCAGTACATATACGTACTCGTGGCACCCCCATGGGATGGCTCAACAATATCGATACTTGAAATACCTAGAAAACCAGTGATTTATACAAACTCTGTACACTAAATTCATACATATTTAGAGCGTACAATTCATTTCTTCTAGTATGTCTTGACTGAATGACAAATTCAATAGCGATAGAATAAGTATGATATCAATATCTACTAAATGTCATAACTCGTTGAATTAAACTGTCAGGCCGTGATCTCTCTTGGCGTGGAAACTCTGCAGGCAATCCAAATAGAAGAAAAAATCTTTTATAAACCTTATAGAATTTTACTGAGGCCATTAATTTTCAAATCACAGACTTACTACTGCTATGACTCCCATAATCTTTGTTTGACATTGGCCAATTCTTTATCTCTATAAAGGAGTTACATTGGGAAAAGTTAATAAATCAGCCCCCTTCGACGATGAAAAGAAATTTCTCCTTTCTTTTTGTTGCATGTCCCCTTTCCCAAATAAAATTACTCGGTCTTAAGATACAACTTACAATTCACGCCCCAAACTTTTGCTTCTTTCGTCCGAGGCAACAGTCTTAAGGGTGTTAAATAGGCCTGGAGGAGAATAGTGCAAAAATAGTTTCACCTCGACTTCACTCTATTATTTTCAGAGTTTCCGAAATATTTTCCACTCTTCTTATGCATTATAACATATAATGCATATATAAATAGAGGTTTTGTATTAAATTTGACTGTCAGTCCGCCAAACTTTGATAGTCTATAAAATGAAAAAAAATGAAGCGAATAGTGGAGTAAATCTTTCTTTAGTAATCTACATACAATTCCCAAACCGTACACGCACACTTTGAATAACTCTTATATGAACATGTGCTATAGATTTCTCTTCATGCGTATCAGTTTCTCTTTTATATACCGAAGAAAATTTTTCACAAAATTATCGTAGGAAAAGAAAATCTTTGAAGCAATGTAATTTTCTTAAATTTCATAAAAGATAAAAAAAATTTTTGAAAACAATTTTGTTGTTTGCCATTCCCGTTTCGCCGTCATAATTAATAGTGTTTTAAAAAGCATGACAGGAAAGTATGATAGTATATTTATGTTAATTTTGATTTTTTCTATTACAGATTCTATGTAAACATTGTATACCAGGATTTACAAATTTAAAAACAACACATAAATATAATTTTTACTATGCAGAAATATAAAACTGTCTTAAAATTTCTTTTCCAATGTTACTTACAGTTTCTTGGAATTTGTGCTGTGACTAGGTCATCTGCACGTTTCTTCGCAACAATGCGTTTTGCATGACTGGTGAAAAAATATACTCTTATTGGTAAGGGAAAATTAAATATGAATTTACCGCGATTACTCTAAGTAAACTTCAAAATTCAAAACTATGGGGACTATTTACCACATTCTGTGTTATATCAGAGACCGCATGCGCTTGTTTCACTGATTTGAAACTCCGCGCAAGTTTCTCTTCATCGAATGAAATTGACTCGAGTCAAAATTCTCACCATAAGTAAAATTACATTTGTGATAATTTTATTATTCAAACCTTCGTTTCTCTCATTGAGCCTCAAAATAATTCCTGCTATTTGACAAATTTGCTTTTATGTTAGAAAAATCGCATTCTATTCCTTTCTTTTAACTTTGCAAGAACATAACGCTATATTGAATAAGAATTTTATATGAAATAGCAAACTACAGCATAACATTAAGTACCTACAAAAGGAGCCCAATTACTAAACAGTCCACAAATTAATGCCAAATAAACTGCTTAACAATAGTATAATTGTAGAGTAATTAATATAGTGATTCACAAAAACGCATTCAATATCGTAGGAATATTTTTATTATCATTCATGAATAAACAGGAATTCTTTAAGAAATATTCCTGATTTTAATTTATCAACATAGTTAATTAGTTCACCAGAATCGCCAAGTAACATAATAATTATTCGCTATGATGGTCTTTATCATTAAGATTATTTTAATGAATCATCTTAATTAGTCAGGATTGCAAGTAAATATTTTGAAATTCATGATGATTTCAAAAATAGGTTTGAGCATTATTAGCATTCATGAATTCTAATAACGCTCAGATTTAATTCTTGAATTCTGTAGAAATATATGCGCATATTATTGAAGAATTCTCGATAAATCATTAGAACCGTTGTTGTTGATGATGATGATAATCCCCGAAGATCAGCAGAGCTATATCAGGTCCATGAGCCTGCCTGTGCACCCTAAAGAAATCCAAAGTCAACAGAGGATTAGAAACAAGATTCTGTATGGAAAGCCCCAGGCATGCAAGAATATGATAAGGATCATTAGAACTAATTTGTTTTAAACAAAGGGATGGTATCTTCTAATAAATATATACAAATTAAAATTTCTTCATCATTAAAATGTTCTCCATACAAAATAAAAAATTCAATAAAATAATGACAATTTAAGGGTTTAATTTTTAGATTAAAGAGTAAGCTGCAATGCAGGAAAATTATTAAATAAATAATTTTATTTGGTAAATGACAAAAAGGAGACTTCTATAGAAAACACAAATATTATGAAAACGTAAAGGAACAAGAAGTCTTCGTAAACAATTCTTGCCTAAGAAAATAATTTAATAAAATATTAGCCGTTAGCTTTATATGTATTTCTCCAGATCAGTGGTACCCAAACTTTTTTCCCTCGCGTACCCCTTGATTATTCTTTTTATTTTCGCTTACCCCATACTATCATATCCACCCCCTCCAATCATCCATCAAAGAAGTTTTTATTAATAACGTTAATGGATTAGGTCAGCTTAAGAGTCGAATGACTCGAATTAATAACATTTGCAGGACTTATTTTTAATTTTACATTTTATTCCATTTTTACAATAGTATTATTTCAACACCAAAACAAATGAAACCAGTATTACAATGATTGCGCATTAACTTATAAGGATAGCTACAAATTACACTTCATAATAATCAACTATTCAAGTGGAAGGAAATTTCAGCGCGATCCTTGAGCTTGTCTCATGAATCTGAGTTTTATCAAATTAGGTTCAAATGAAGACAGATACAACGTCATGTCTGGAGCTGCGAAAGCCAAATATAAATCAATTACAAGGTTTCCTTATTCTTTCTTTTGTTTTATTTCGAGAGTAGGCTTTAGGACTTGTACAACATTTACTTTTCACTGAACTTGAGGAAACAAAATTCTGTAACTTTTAAACCCTTATTTTTTCTTGTTTCCGCCTTTATCAACTTTGATTTTGCGTACCTCAACTGGTCTTCGCGTACCCCCAGGGATACGCGTACCACAGATTGGGACCCTCTGCTCCAGATGAAAGATAAGTTCAACACACGTTTAACCATTTTATAATCTAAAATAGAAGAAGTCTAGATATTCTTATTGTTAAGAAACACTAACCAGATCTACTCGGTTATTTCGCTAATGAACAGCTGCAAAAGGCAAGCAACGTTTTTTCACCGATTTCAACACTGCAGAAAGAAAGAAAAAAAAACCTAACAGTTCTTTGCATTACACTGTCGAGCTAGTTTTAGTGATGCTATCGGACGAAGAACAGATACCGTAAAGCAGCAATTTTTTATCCTTATGCCTCATAAAAACTGTAGTGCTGGAGAAAATTTTATTTCCATTAAAAAATGTCTGTCGTTTAAGAAATGAAATAATAAGATTATTTTTCATTTTTTGTTTCTTTTGCTATCTGTCATCGTTTAAAGCACATTATCAACATTTTTAATCTATAAATTTCTTCTAATTTACTAAGCATCAGGTGTTTGCAAAACCATTAACTCATTTAATAATCATTATTATTGCGCAAGTGTTTTGACGCTTTGACTCAATCATCTGTATGGATGAATAAGACATTTCAGTTTTTACTTTTTTTCTAGCTTAAAGATTTAAAAATAATTTTTCACCACAAAATAAACTGGTAAAAAACGAAAATGTTACTGTAAAGATTTTTTTGTCCTTAAACTGAAGGAGGAGTAGTTTTTAGACTTTAACGGAATAAAGGATTTTAATCATGCACGTAATTGCAATTTCAGTGAAAGTATTTCCTCAGCCATTTGTAATAATTTCAAGAAACTGCGTTCAAAATTAAAAATTAATACGTTTGAAAGTAACACTCATAGAAAGAAAAGATGTAACAAATCCATTTTGACTGATTCTACGAAATTTATAAAACAGGAAATCCCATCAATATTAAAAATCAGACTCTATCAGTTTTATTATTTTTCTTTAAAATAGAATATATAAATTTTCTATTGTTCCAATTTAATCAAGTACTTCTTTAAGCTGAAGACAAAAATGCTGAGTACATCTTTGCATGAATTCTTTTAATGCAAAGGATTTCACAGAGAAGAGTTTCTTACAAAATGCATTAAATTCAAAAAAAATATCACAGAGAAATAGCGCAGATGAAAACATGTGTCATTTTTAATTTTGAGACACGAAGCCAGTTGGGGTGGGAGGTTATTAATAATCTGAAGACCAAAATGACGAATGGAAAAAAAATAGGATTTTTCGAAGGTTTCCATGAGATATAAATATTCCTAGTGACTATCCGGAAGCTAGTTTTCCAACAAATGGAGAGTATTACGTTGCTTAATCTGAAAATCAATAAATGTATTTTATTATGATAAAATACAATATGCCGTTTAAAAACGAGCGGACTTGTTGTTTAAAGTAATTAAATGGATTTCTTTCTTTTCATTAAGATTTAATTAAGTATGAACTGTTATGATAACCTAGATCTCTTAATGGGATTAACTCACATTTATCCTTTTAGACATAAGCGCGATGGATAAGTTATTTATTATTCGAATGCCAAAATGATGAAAGGAAACAAAATGAGGATTTTTCGATCGATCGATTAAAATAACCCTTCAGACAATTCAGAAGCTAATTTTCCAACAAAAAGAGAGTATTATGTTGCTTAATCTGAAAATAAATATACACATTTTATTATGATAAAATACAATATGTAGTTTACAACCGAGTGGACTTGCTGTGTAAAGTAATAAAATAGTTTTGTTCCGTTTTGTTTTTAAGATTTAATTAAGTACCTCCTGTCTATAATTTAGAGACCTGTTTTGATTTTTAATGGGATGAACTCATATTTATCCCTTTATATAAATTTATAATGATCGTAATTTAGTGTATTGTTTTCATGCATATGTGGCTAAAATTAAAGTGACTTGACGAATCAACCTGAAAATTTCCCACTTTTGAGTCCGTGTCCAGTCAAGTATTTCATGATTTTCTGCCAGTTTTAAATAATAAGTCCGAAATTGCTGCTTTAGTTACGTTTAACCTATAATTTACTTTTCGAAAATAAAAAATGAAATGACACTGCAGATTTTATTTTATAAAAGCACTTGCAGAAGAACTTTTATTGCACTTAAATATCACCAACCTATTTTATAAGATAATCGAAGGTTAATATCGTAATTTATTTGGTTATTTTTAATTTTAATCATGTGAATCTCCGTAATATTTTTATATCAATGGTAAAGTTGCAAAACGTCTTGGTCTAGCCGTTATATTTTTCTGTTTCTGTCCCTTTGCCGCAGATTGAGCGCCTTGTCTCCAATATCTAGAGTGTCCCGAGCTAAAATTCATAAAATCTATCACTTTATTTAATCTATATAATAGGGCATTATGATTATATGTGAGATCTATGGGCATTCTGATATTAATTGAACTTGCTATGTGGTATCTCACATACAGAAATATCTTTCTTTACAGTAGCTTTTTTCACAAAATAGTCTTTTCATGGTGCAATGTAATTGTTTTAATGCGAATTGTTCGTTTAAATTCCAATTTGCAAAATAATTCGATATACCAATCATATATAAATTATCATCTTAAAATTACTATAATAATAACAGTAAAATAAATCCTACAATATTAAAAAAAAGGTTTTCCTTTAGATATTAAAAATAACATCTGTAAAAGAATTTTAAAAAATTAATAATAAAATAATAATTATTCGTAAATTGGCAAAGAGAGAATTCCCAAATATGGTACATGTTGATTCTACAGACCGATTCAACTCTATATCTCGACCGTCTGGAATAAGCGAAAATAATCTTTTATAATAAGATTGGATATGATTATAGGTGCGTATTACAAAGTTATAGAGTAAGCTTGAGAAATATAACATTATATAATGATTTATGATAATTATGAATTTAGTTATATACTTTTGTAAGATATGAAATACAGTATGGTTCAGTTTCATATTGGCTTATTTCTGTTGCTATTGTTTTTTATCCCCTATATTATTTAACATAACATAACACCACTCCATGCTCCTGCAACTATACCCTTAAGGTTATTTAAGAAGTGTCGCGGTCATAAAGTGGAAGAAAAATCACAACACCCGAGGGGGTGACCTCTCAAAACTTGACAATTCTCTACACCGCCGCCTAATTAAAAACGCAACAAGTTTACAAATGTTTACAGGAGCATTAGAAAGGATTGCTATTGTGCTATACATTATAAAAATATTTTGGTAACACAGAGTAAAATAAAACTTTGAAAAAACACAAAATTACACAGTTAAACATGAAATAAATGGACAATAATAAAAACTAAATGCAATGGAAAAACTATACGAAGAGTAAAAAAAAAAATACATTCAAAAACAAAAAAAAAATGAAAGGAAAAAGAAGAAAAACAAATTAATACAATAATAAAAATAACATAAAAATGTACACAAACACAGAGAGATCGGCTACACAGAGTTTTAATAAGTTCGATTTTGAAGAAGAGTTAGCTGATAGAACTCTATTTGAAGAAGAAGAAACACGGTGTATCTTGGAAGAAAGTCCTGAAAGAACGACTAAGGCAATTCTTAGTTCGTAAGGGGACGATGGGCTGAAGAGGAGGCGAAGTTGAATGTTGAACTGGTGAATCGAGACCTTCCATCTCCAAAGAAATGGATGGAGACGAAGACGCAGATGGACAGTTGAAGTTTGGTTGACTTTAAATTCCCTCCTCGCGGGAGGAAGAGGATGTTCGGTTACAGAAGTTTCTATTTGTGAAAATGTTAGCCAAGATTGTGGGAATGGGACGATAGCATTGGACTCAACTGAGAAGAATACTGAAGTGAAGAAAAAAAAACAATTAATGGGGATCTGGACGGAAAAGACTGGTTTTTCTTTGGAGAAAGTGGAGAAAATTATGGATCTTCCTTCTTGACGTAGAATTGTTTGCTAACAGCTTAATGGTACAGCCTTCATTCCCTTTGCTGATAAAAAATTTAAAGAATACATTTCCGTAAGCTTTAGACACTCTGTTCTTCCCCCAAATGTAAATTGCGATGTTGTGGGATTCAGAACATTTTAAAGTTGGCGGATACGGAATTTCTCGAACTCAGTTTATTTTTATTTTATTTAGGTACTGAAGAATTTTTTTGGACTTTCTAGAATGTCACTATGTTGTCGGGGAAATTTAGAAAGTATTTGTTTAGTTTTGGGTGGCTACCTGGCATATTTGGTTTTCGCGAGAAAAGACGATGTACTGGTTTTTAAAGGGTTAATGCTTCTTTGTAAGGGCTTGTAAACAGAATGGAAAGGAGTGTTTGCCAGCAGAAGGACATTGCTATAGAAAAAGAAGCATATAAATACTCTAAATTTAAACAAACTCATCAAGACAAATAAAATTTAATACTCAAACTTGAATTTAGTTTCTATTCGAATTAACGTAGAAACTTTTTTGAGGTATAAGATCACGATCTTCCAAAATAATTCCTGAAAGAAAGCGGTATACATTTGGTTTCAATATGCTAAGTATTGCAGTAAATTTATAATTAATTCAAACGTTTCATATTTTGTATGTACATTTTCAGTGCTATGAAATGAAAGTCGCTTTTTACAAATAAATACATATATTTTACCATGAAAATTCATTTTCCTCTTTATCTCTTCAATATATCCTTTATTTAATTTATTCACTTTCATTGATAGAAAATAATATTTCTGATAACTACAAAGAAAAACAAGAAAACTTTCCGAAGGGATAATTTTTTTTTATTTTTAAACATAAATATTACAGCAACCAAATAAAAAAAAATGTTGTCCCATTAAATTCAAACTCAAGTGTTGCCATATGTCATTTGAGCAAAATAGCTTTTCTATGGGAAATTTAAATGTATATATGGAGGGTTTCGGAGAAATTTATATAATTTCAATAAATATTTATACTTGATGGCACCTAATTTATTCATTGACTGAATAATAACTTTCTCTTCGGTCGGAGACAGGTATATACTTTTTTTGTTTGGTAGTTTTGATATTTAAATTCAAATTTTATAATAAACTCAAAATTAACAAGAAATTCACAAGAAAACTCTTTTTTGGAAGTTACAATTTTCTATCGCCAATTTATATTTTTATGTATTTCATTAATTATAATTTTGATTTTGTGTGTTTGCACATTGTTTTATCATTTAAGTATCTAGAGCTTATGACTTTTATTCTATGCGAATTTCATGAAATTAGAATGTGTACTCAAAATTTGTTACAACGTTTCAAAATACCTCTATCTTTATGAACATGTCGGTTCATTTTATTTTATAAAAGTTTCATGACAGACTTTCGATAAATTAATTTGTCTGTTTCAGAGTAATGGTTTTTCTGCCAAATACTCCCTGAAAATCTTTGTTAATGGAGTTCTAAATTCTGGTTTCATTTTGCTTGCAATATTCATAAACTGCGTTATTTTTTTAAGTTTAGTAAACTCTGGCGGTTGCCAGAGTATACTTCATCCAGATAAGATAAATATCTATTACAATATAGTATCATTTTCTTAAACTTGTAATAAAACATTTTATTTGTTATTTGAAATATTTGAGGGTAGGGCATCATTTGTGTCTCTTACATTTCTTAAGGATAAGGAGGTAATCTACTTGTCCGAATGTAATCTACGAGCTTTTATTTGTGCATTTTATAGTTTACTAGCAGAGTACCCGGCGTTGCCTGGTCTTTTTCAGGTCAAAATATTTTGGAAGAAAAGAAAGCAAACAATATTATATTAACAGCATAATGCTTATTACTATTACTTTTTAGCGGAAATATTTCTCAAGATTTTATGAAATAATTCATAAGTTATTAATACAAAAACTTTCTTTGATTTATCATAAGTCATAATACAGATTATTGATATATTTCCTGCATTATTAGCCAATTTATATGGGGCATATTATTATTTCAGGAACCCTGGACATGAAACTTTCGTGCTAATTGATCCATTCTATAAATTTCTTCCTAAGATTCACCTTCATCCAATCCAGAAAAGTGCGAGATATGACCCATTTCTCAATACAGTATTTTGTTGTTGTTATTGAACAATGTGGGAGTTATTTTTCAAAAATAATTTCAGCAATTAAAGTGTCTAAATCAACTAATGAAACATGCTTCGACATAATTGCTCCAGTCATTCTAAATAAACATTTCTGCATGTCTTATCGGTTGTTATCATCATAAAGGGTTGCCTGAAAACGATTTAAGCCCTCCATATTTTTAGTTCGATATTATTGAAACCTACGAATTAAGTTTCGTTTCGATTTGTACATTTTTCACGTGTATTTCGAAACATTGAACAACCTACACTTAACGACTAGGTTAGGACTTATTTACCCCAACAGTACTTCATATAGGTTAATGAGGAACATCCATACCAAGTTTCATCAAAATCGCTCCAGCAGTATCGAGTTTCTTTTCAATCGGCCTACGTCTTTGCTCCATCCTACCTGAGATTTTGTATGAGTATTTATTTTGTATGACCAGTATCAAATTTCATATCGATCCTCCATTTGCCGAATGCATTCAAACGACTTTATCCCACCCTAACTTCAAAGATGAGGTTGGCGTTTATTTAGCCTTACAATATTCTTAAGTTGGCTAATTAGAAATATACGTGCCAAAATAAATAAAATTCGTCCTAGCCATATCCAAGAGTATATCAATCGATTCAAGAGTTTACATGTATTTTCATGATTTGGTCCAAGTACGCTATAAATGGATCATGTCCTGTGACTAAGTAAGCCAAATATTTATTAAGTCTCAATAACTCAAGATCAGGAGATGGAAGGAAATACTTGACTCTCTTACCAGTTTCGCAGTCCCGCCAACTAAGATTCCAATTTCGTTTTATATTTTTCTTAAGAAAGGAATATAAGGAACAGGAATTTCAAAAACATTTCCAATTTTAGTTTTTAATTTTGCGAAGTGATTATTGTATCATAACTGCAGCACATATATTCGTAATTTCCTACATTTTTGGATACTTATTTGAATTTTGAATTTCATTTTTTATGCTAATTTAATAATAATTCATTCTATCTGTCTTTCGTAAATTACATTAAAAGAAGAAAAAAAACTATAAATACCAATTTTGTACGCCCCCAAATAGGATTTACACTGTATAATAGTATTTATTTTGTATATTATTTTTAAACTTATATTATAAACCGTTTTATTCATCATTTTTTATTGAAGTACTCAGACGGATTAAGTCTCAGAATTTTTCTATACAGAAATCATATTGCTATCTTATTGTCGTAGAATAATCATCTTGCTTCACAGAGAAGATAGCAAGGAAAAATATACCACTGCAGCTGAATTATCTAAGAAGAAGAATGGTACGTCAAATTCAATTTAAGAAGTAATTTTCCACTACCTAAAGCAAATGGCATTTTTTTTCAGAAAAATAATCTACTGGTTTCCCTCCTGAAATCTTACCCCTCGATTCATATCTGAGTTCCTAAATACAACCAGTGAATGATCTTTACTCTTCCAGTGAACATGATGGGTTTTTAATGAGACAACGATATATATATATATATATATATATATATATATATAATTAGAACTTGCAGTGACATACTCAAATTAAACAAATCTGAATTTGCAGTATCGTTCTAAGATGAAATCAGACTAACAAATCATGTACAATACTGATCGAAACTGATTTCTAAAGGAAAACTTTTTTCGTGATAAAAAATATTCTTTTCAGCATTTATTGATTTTTTTTCAATAAAAGGAAAGTGAAAATTAAACATTTCTTGTTCATCATCGATCCTACAATATCAAAGGAGAAATCACAAACTTAATGTAAAATTAAGAAATAATAATAATTAGGATAAGAATTATTTGTTTACTTTTGCGTAAAACCACCTGAATCCCGTTTTCAGAGGTGTCATGATCCTTTATGTTTTGGATGTATATGAAGGTAAATTTTACACTTGTATATTTATTTTAGAGGATATCACACACAAAATGAATAAATTGCACTAACAGAACAAATTGCCGCACAAAGAAACATAGCCCATTGTCACCGTGGCTCAGTTGTAAGAGAACTGTATTATAAATCCTTTCTGTCAGTGTTTCGAGTCCTGGCCACTGTAGTTGTCAAATACACTGGTATTTTTATTCAAAATGTTCTTTATTGTATATCAATGTTCTAGGCAGTTCTAAATATTTTTTAAAAATTCTCTAACTGGGTGATTTTGAAATATTCCGTAAGTGTATAATTGCTGAGGGCAAGCTTTCTTGTGTGTGTTAATCTACTTTCTATACTATCTACTTTTAATAAATACTTATCTACTTTTAATAAATCTACTTTTGTGTTAAATTTCATTCTTCCATTCTTTGCATCTTCGTAACACGGAAAGAGAAACTAAAAATAGTTATGAAAACCAATGAATATGAAAATAAATAAATAAGTAGGAACGCTTTCAGTTACCGGGCTAATGTGTGAATTTTGCTGAAGAGGATTGCTAACCATAATTTAAGGGTGTAAATAGACACGGAAAATTGGAAAAAAAACTTTAAAAGATTGCAATTTCTTGGTTTCCTGTCTTTTATTGATAGAATATATGAAGTCGCATGGAACAGAAAACATTTTACAACCGTTTTTGTTAATTTATATTAATTTCTTTTTTTATTAAGCAGGTTTAATGTTCTCATTAATGATTAATGAGTTATCTAAGCATCTTTATTTTTTTGAGGGGATTATACATCGAAAAAGTATTATTATTGTTAAATATTTGGTTTTAATAATTTGCTTAACTTCGACATTTTATACCCTTCCGAGTCCATAATTTTATACACTATTTGTTAAATAGGTGTATATGTTCGTCTCTTCGTGTATAAGTGAACTCGATAACTAGATGGAATGAAATGCAGTACGAAGTTCTAAATCTAAAATTGTAGATTTTTGTCAAACTGGCGAAAGCCGTACGTTCGAACAATAAAAAATTCAGATTTAAAGGAATTTGAAAATCTCTGTTCGATTCCAAAAACAATTAAACATTTCTACAAAAGTAGCCACGAAAAATGTGATATAAAAATATAATATGTACTAAGAATTTAGGAAATCAACTAATTATCTTTTCTATTATAATGTATATGACGTATTTTACAATTTTATATCTCCTCAATAAATTTTATTACAAGTAATTTAAAATTTTAAGTTTTATCTTTATAACACTTTATAGTCGATGGCGGTCGTTTCAAAATTTATGATAGAATTCTCAGAGTATTATTTCAAAAGTTGAAGAAATTATTGAAAATTTCATTGATCCCTTAACATGTTCCAGGTTTGTCCACATTTTGTGTGTGTGTGAATAAAGTGTCATAAATTTCTCAATTGTTTAATCATAAGTTAATTTTTTATATTAGTAAATTTGAAAAATTATGAATCTGATTTTTCATTAGATTGATATCAATCCTTGATAAATTTTATAATACATATAATCAGGGCGCATTTGGTGCTATCGTACACCATATTAGAAAGTGAACTGTAAAGTCACAAATGTTGAAAGATTAAGGAAACTGTGAAACGCTATACAGAGCGTTATTGATTGAAAATCCGATTCTAGAATGTAGAGCGGACACTACAGGCACTTCTTCTAATTAAAAGGTCTCATACAGATAAGCAAGCAAATTTCAAAAAAAAAATAAGACTGCAACCATGAACGTTTTATAATTTTTCAGTCGATTGCAAATTGATTCAGTCAATAAAGATCAATCAGTTTGTTGGTTGCTGCCATGTTTCTTTATATTAATTGTGTTAAATTTTTTCATTATTTTGTCAGATTTTAAACAGATATTTTGGGAGCTTACTTTCGATTTGACAACCCCAATCAACATCCCGAGTTACACTTCTGTGTTTCAGAGCGTCACGGATTTAATTTTAGAAAATTTGGTTAATGTAATATTATTTTTGTGTTTATTTGATTAACCATATCATCTAAAGAATGCAAGGCGTTTTAATAAATAACATATACTGTTAGTTTCAAAAAGCCGCGACTAGTACTTTTGGACGATTTTACTACGGAAAGGGATGGCACGTTGTGAGTTAGATAAGTGCATTTCCGGAGTTTTTTGTGGGCTTTGACCTTCGTCTGGTTATGCGAATTTTTTAGTTAGTCTTTTTCGATGAGCCATTTCGAGTAGTCATTTTCGTTTTGAACAGCACTATTTTATTTTAATTCGAAACTTGTGTATTAATTTTTCACATGGCTAGTTAGAGTGGTAATAAAGCTTTTAAATTTGGTAATAAGAAGGCTTTTTACAATTTCATTTAACTTTGTGACCGAGAAGCACAAAACGGGGAATTAATTACTCCGATCACACATCCTACAAAACGGGCCAGTCAAATTGTAAATAAGGCCTAAGAAAATGTAAACATCTCTCCCTCCATTTTTGTTTTCCTTCACCCCCTATTTTGGTAATATCAACTCCACCTGAAGCATGCGCAAAAGCGCGGAAAGTTTCCGAACTTCAGAAAGATCAATGGTAGCAGACCTTGAGATTTATTCTTTTCGCAATTTTCTGTTTAATTCCAATTACGTTTTGTCGAATTAGCTTTTGTTACTTCTGAGCACACATTGCTCGTTTTCAAAAGAAAAGAAAAAAAGGATGTGAATAATCATAAACGCGTAGAGAATTTGGAGTAAAACATTTTAAGAAAGTATTTTAATTTACTTTTAAGGCAACAAGTCTGCATTTTATTATGAATTCCTATGCTGTCATTTAATCGATTGGGTAAAACATGTGCAAAAGAACTTTTCAAAAAACGCTCACATCGCATGAAATAATATTTATTTTTAAGAACATTTTTATTAGCAGACAGCACAGTCATGAAGTCGGCAGCGTTGAATCATACTTCTTCAGTTATCATAATTAGGTGTGTTTATCTTATCTCTAATGTTGTTTTGAAAATAATTCAAAGACAAACTCTGGCATAGCTACGCAATACAACGATGTTTCTTTAAACCTGGGTGTTTAAAGATGTGATATAATTTGTCTAGTCCTTTTGAAAGTCTTATTCATAAATGAGCAATAAGGAAATAATATTTTAAATAATAAATTCTCATGTGCATTGGCGTCTACTGATAATGCATGTAATTGTTTTCAATTTGAAGCTTAACATGCTAAATGCATGAATAATTTATAAATTCGGGGTTTTGATAAGATGACCAAACCGGATTAGTCGGGACAGTCCAGCATTTGTATGTTTGACGTGGAATGAAAAAATTGGCCAGGACATGTCCCGAGTGTTAGTTAAATGTTCAGGATGATGCTGACTTAGACTAAAAATATTACCTAATCTAATTTTCTAAAATTATATCTATGTAACTTATAATACTATGTCCTAGGTAACTCTAGTGCTTTACAATCTAATTTTTTGAAAATTAGATTGAAAGTTTAATTTTGAATTTCCAGTTTTTGCAATACGTATAAAATTATAAAAGTTATCCCGAAATAGCAACGACAATCTCAATGTCCAATAATGAATGTTCGAAATTCAAATTAAATATATTATATTGTCTCATTTATTAAATTTAATAAACAATACACAGTTAAAAAGTATTAACGAGATTTATTTTTCTTTAGATTTTGACTTCTGAAAAAATTTCCTTCTGATATTTTCTATATACCAACCAGATTGCAGTATCTTATTATGAATCAGCCGGAAAAAGGTTATTATTTAGGTTTTTTTTCCCTTTTTAAAAAAAATAATAATTGGTTATTTATTTCATTGTTTCTGAATTTATATGTTATTTGATTTATTTATTTACATACTTTTTGGAGCTAAACGGGACCTTCTCTTATCCAGTGTCCTGAAGAGAAGGACTAGATTTCACAGAGTTCAGAATTGAAGTTCAAACAATCTTTTCACATTAGTAAAACTATCTGTAAGGGACGGGTAACTTCATTTGGTTTTGTTTAGTTTTCTTAACGTCCTGTTTTAAAGCTACTCGGCGTCTGCACGGCAAGGACCATGAAATATTAAACAGTCAGATGAAGAGGAGAACGCATAGGCCATCACACCATTCTCTAAACTTCCGCAAAACTGCAACGGGAAGACAACTTCAACTGGAATAGTAAATTTCTGACGGTTTAGAAGTGCTTTTCCCCTGCTTTGTAAGGGATAAATTTGCTTTATCCCTTATTAAAAGGCAAAATATTCTTCTGTTAAATTTGGACTTACAGGAAATAAAAGATCAAAATTTATACTCCTTTATTATTAATAAACATTTTTATTCGCATTTATTGTTTGTAATATTGCTCAAAAAGCATAATTTCTAAACCAACTCCAGCGGTATCGTTGATGTACTATAACCCTTTGAACCCTAATGTGATTACATGGCCCAAAAAAATTTCATAACTCTTTTGTAAGTAATTTGAACATTTTATTTTGTTCTAAATTATTCCATTCAATATTATAATGCGTAATGAATCAATATTTGACAGAAAACTTTGTTTTTGCATTTATTTATTCTTTTATGTTTTTAATAATCTTTTTTATATTTTTCATTGAAATTAAATCAAAAACGTCTTTATTTGCTTTTATTTACTCAGGATTTTTATTATTTATTTTTTTATGTTATGTGGTTCTATTGAGACTACATTCCACCAAATAGTGAAGAATTCATGTTCACAAAAATTGTACCATTATTTACAGCAGTGAGCAAAAATGAGCGCTTGCTTGACAATTTGGCATTCCTGCACATTTATATCTCAAAAGACAGAAAAAACAAATCCTTTCTTTACAGAGAATCTGTATGTATTTTTGGTTAACACTTTTTTAATCCCCAATGGCTGGAACTTCTTTTTATTTTATTACCGGATGCTGGAATGTCTGGAAATTCACGTTTTGGCAAACGAAAATATATATGAGCGATAATAAAACGGAGAATTTTTTTTTCTTTTTCAATTATAAATCTATAGTTGGGTAAAAATAAAAGAAATTATGCGCGTAGTATTCAAATACTTTTTATAAAAGCAAATTATTGAATTATGTCTTGTTGGAAATGAATGGTAAGTGTATGTAATCTAGAAAAGAATTGTATTTATCTGCATTTAAATGCATCTTATCTTTTATGTATAATCAAACAGTATGGAATTCGGATTTTCAGAAATGAAAAGGGGAATCAGAGATAAACATGGACTGATGTACCTGTTCTGTTATCTTATTAAAAGAAATAAGTCAATTACGTTACGTCAGTGACTCAAATACGTCAGTCAACTCGTTACGTCACTCAAATACGTCACATCATTTGTTACGTAACGTATCAATAACTGTAAATGCATGGCAGGAAAATAGTTTTCAAAACCTTTGACCTTAAATATTACTGTATTCAAAAAAATGAAGAAAACCAAAGTCATTCGTTCCACTCAAAACGCTTATAATTAGAAAAAACGAAATCAAAACAAAAGATCTCATTCGATTAATAGTAAAAACAGGTTACAATTAAAAGTGCAAGCACAAGGACTAGATACCTAGTTTGATAAGAATTAAAGTAAAATCAAATCTCCGTGAATATGACAATAGCAGACGCAAAATCCGGGAATTCCTCTCTCCTCGTTACTCGTTATGCGAAACGTCGCTCGTTAAGCGAATCATTTTATTGCAATTTATTTTGCTCGTTATGCGAGATTTCACTGTATAACACTGGGAAACATTCAATAGCATTTTATTTTCAATACTACCAAATACGTTTGCTTAATAAATTGTATGAGAACAATCATACTAGATTGTTTGAATAAGTTTTAAATTTATGACATAATAGAGTACAGTCGATAAATGTTGGCTAATAATGTGAAAATTAATTTAGAAATGTTATCACAATAATTATGCAATAATAAAAAGTTTTTCTTTGTTTATTTTCTGTGGAACATCGGCATTCATGTGAAACACATTTTACATAATATCTTGAAGTATTATAAAGACGATAAGAAAAAACATGCTCACCAAATTTGTAGAAAGTATATAGTAGATTTTTACAGCTATCCACAAAGAAGCAAATGCATACATTCAAATATATGAAATAACCGAATTTGCAGCATCAAAAATATGCAGCATTCATAGGCTTTCAACAAAGGCCATTCAAATGTCAAAAATTAACTTTTAAATCATTACTAATTTATAAAGTTGATTCATTTAGTCTCCGGTCGAGAAAAGCCGCCAAGTTAAAAGTCGAGATACTTCAAAGATGTATTGAAAAAAACTGAAAACTAACCCATAAAATATCTCTTTTTCAGGCGTGGAAAGTTATCATCCATTGCCAGTAAATGAATATCAAAATCAACATAAATTCTTCAGCGGACATTACGCCCTGACTGGTCAAAAATCGTCAAACTGTTGATAGTTTATTTTATCATATTCCAGAACTTGGAACGGGTCACATAAAGTATTATGTTGTGAACTCCTTGTATAAACCATCGGGTTCTCTGTTCCCCAGGCTGAAAATAAATGGTTTGGTTAGCAATTCCGCTGTTAATGTCGGACCATACCATCTTAAGGCGAGCCGTTAGTCGAAATTATTTATAGAATGAATTAACCGCGAACCATGGGAAAGGAGTGAGACATCCATCATCACTTGTCAGTAACCAATGGAAGAGGGCCTTTAAAAGCTCTTTCGATTACGCCTTTGTATGCAATTTCGATGCCGCAGATTTATAGGAGGATCGCGTCCAACGATGGACCACACACTGACACGTACCAGTGTGAATTATGAATCCCTTGGTGTTTGCTGCGGACAGTACTTAGATAGCCTCAAATAGTTCTCGAAACTTTCGTCCGCCGCTAAACCTTGCCCCAATCTGCGAACCAGCTACTCGCAAAAGATTCGCGAACCGTTCGGCTCGTAAGTGTGTACCCGAATTTCGGGTGATTTCCCTGTGTATGAGACTTCTAATGAAGCCTACCAGAGATGTCATCACCCCTGGTGTGATTTGCAATGATCTGTTTATTTGCATCCTCTCCGTTTATCTGCATACTCTCGTGACTAATCACGATAGCATTGATAGTTATTTTATCATCATTCAAAAGATTCAAAGAAGAGAATTATATCCATTTAATTTATTTTCAGCATCGCATTGAAATAACTATTAATCATAAGTCGTTGACAATATGCTCATAGACAACCAAAGAAATTAAAATACTTAATAACAATATTTTAATAAAATAAAATAATAATGTTAGGTGAAAGCAGAAACATATAATCCCACTGTGAATTGAAATTGACATATTTCAATATGGTTACTTTCAATGAAACTTTTGTTCTACTAAGCGCTTTTAGTTTCTTTCAGCATATGCCAAAGATATGTTTATAAATGGCAGATATTTTTTAATATACAAAATTTAAAGAAACTTCGCAATCTTTAAATCGAGAATCATTGGAGTTGAAAAATATAGAAATCGTTTCCACAGAAAGCGAGATTAATTTCTCTACTAGCCTACGAGAATCCGAATCGAAGAACTTAATGTAAGCATCACTGATCTTCTGAAGGAATAATCCTTCTAAAGACTTGTCGTATTTGCAGTAAACTAATTAATATCATGAGTTCAGTCAACCTCGTTCTGTTCAAAATATTCTTTTCCGGCAACTGTTGGATTATGTACCGATTTTTAAACGATTCACGCTTGCTTAGATACATAACATGTAACGAGGGTTCTCCATTTCTTGATATATACATTAGCAATTTCATTGTAGCAGATAAAATACTGGTTAATTGAAAATAATATGGCCACATTTTAATGGGTGGTAGAGATAACTGTTTTTGGGCTAAGAATTTGTGACAGGAAATGTCGAGTTTAAGTCTCGATAGCAAAAAAAATAATTGAAAAGGTGAAATCAAAGGCAATATGTGACAAATATTTTTGTGCATCTTGCTTCAATAGTAATTATTCGAAAGAATAACAGTAAACAACAACACAATGTTCATACATGGATCTCGAAATATTTACAAAAATTCAAGGTGCATTCATCTTACTTCCATGTGCAGCAACTTCTTGAAGTAGAGGCATTACCATGAGGTCCCCATGACACTAACGACCAGGTAATATGATTTTGAAGTTATAATTTAAAACTTCATTGTCTTATAACAGAACAAGTATTATAATTTTGATTCAAATATTTGAATTATTTTTAAAAATTCTAATCAAGAATTTTTATATATTACATTTCTTATATAACTCATGCAAACAGATCATGTACTAACAATCATATACTAGTTCCGGATTTTAAATGCTAGGAAATCTTTGATTTACTTTTGAGCGTTTTAACATTCTATGTATGTATAATTCTTTAATTAAAGTAAGTACATTGATTGAAAATATTAGTGATAATTTGGCTAACATTATAAAAATGTCGTCTGCTTATTTCTCAAAGCTCTCTAAAAATTTCAAAACTAACTCTCTAGATTTCTAAGCCACAGTATATGTTCTCAAAAAGAATATTTATATTGCATCCTATTTTAGCATTAATCAATGCTCATACAATTGTTTGTATAAACATGCTTTATCTTATAAATATTTATGCTTCCTATTTGTTCTTACTTCACACAATGAGCACTTTTTGGGAGAGGCAAGAGTATAGATTCTGTATAACTTGTTCTAACGTAACATGTAAATTTTATTTTCAAATTATGCGTTTTCAACCATTAAGATGAGGCCGCAGAAACCTCGTCGCTATTCTCGGATTTGTGATCAAAGGCCTGCGATTCGCGTTTTGATTCTATCAGAGATAGGTTGTTTGTCCAGGAAACATTCATTAGACAAGTGTCTTCTCATTTGCGTTGAGTGGATATTTAACTACTACTTTTCTACTTTAGGTTTCACCTTTGATGTTTAACTTCTGATCCAATTTAGAAGTTTGTTCCCAATATAAACTTCAAAATGAGGCGTTTTCTATGAAATTAAAGTGACAACTTATATATCACGTTCGTTTCCCGCTTGCTTTTTATACTGAGGGCTAGGTTTTTTTTCCAACTGAATAATGCTTTTATAACCAACCCATTTTTGTAGTTACAATTTGAAGACGAACTTACTGTGCATTACACAGAAAAAGAAGATTTATCTGATCAGGATACATTATTTTTAATGAAAAAACTAATTAAGACACCATCAGTAAAGCTAATCCGTAAATATATGTATCCTTTTAAAAATATCATAAAAGTCACAAGTGATACTTGAAAACAATTGCAAAATTGCAATCTGCAAAAATAAGAATTGTTTTTAATTAGATATTTTTGCGAAAGTAATGATACATTGTAATCGTAATAAAAATTCCTCCTTATAAAATGTGTAGTATAACCACAACAACGTTGTTCTTGCGGTCTACAGTAACTGCATAAAAGATTAAACCTATTTAGAGGGATGTTAAATGTTTCATTTCTCGGTGACTTACAATAGCTCCTCCTCACAACCCCCGAAAGAGTCGATTTATTCTTGGGGTACCTGTGAAAATGAAACATAAAACATTAAAGGACAAAGAAGCCGGAGGACAACTACTACAAAAGAGAAATATCGAGTATAAATCGACTTATTTCATTTGTTGCTTATAGATTTCGTTCTTTTCTCTGCTCTGAATGAAATGTCTAAAAAATGTGACAGGACACAATGAAAAAAATTGAAATTCGTATCTGTTTTTGAAAGGTTTATTTTATGGAATTCTTCTGGAATACTTTAAACTATAAAACACATTTTCATATAAAATTGTTTTACGATAGAAGCTCAAAAATGAATTTCAATCCTACAATTCACTTTTAAATATGCATTTCATACAATACCGAGATATTATAGTATAGAATATACATAATCGTTTCTTGATTACTATATTTAATAGACCAGAATCCATGAATCATGATGAAAGAAACATACCATACAAAAACATGACTTGAAAGTCAGCTGTATTAGTCAAATTCACCTTGTGTTTAAAACTAAAATATAGTGAAAGAAATCACCAAATACGACATCATTACACTAACCAATAAGGCAACATTTATATATATTCTCATCGGGGTAAATAAGTGAAATCTATACGAACCGCTAAAAAATTAGAGAATTGCGTTTGTTTTTTATATTATCTTCCCCCTTTGTTTATTTTCTCCCTATAAGAACTCTCGGCATTTTCTTTCCGCAGATTTTTTTCTTGACATTTTGTGAATTATGAATGTTCACGTTGCTTTTACATTTCTGTAATGATTGTTTCTTATTTGTTATATATATATACAAGATAGAAAGATACAAAAGATTGTTTTCTGTAAAATCAGTAAGAATCTATAATACATTCAACAACCTCATTCTACAGGGTGGTCATAAATTATTGAAATCATTTCAAAATTAATAAAAAAAAATAATGTTACTACTGCGTTTTTCTTAAATGAGAGAACAAATAAAAAGTTTTTTCAGATAGGTGGAGTACCATTACGGCGTTCTAAATCTTCTACAGCGAGAGATTTTCATACGCAATGGCTACCAATCAGCAGAAGTCGATGCGCGTTTTCTGGTTTCCCTTTTTATTTCTTCTTGAATATCTAGAAAACTATTCAGATTTCGTATTACAATTGATATAACAAGTTAAAGAGCGTAAAATTGTCTACAAATATCTGCTTTAATTTTGTTCAGCCTTAACAGTTTCGCAGATAATGGCTCTGATAAATTGGAGATGTCCGATAATTTAAGACCACCTAGACCACCGTATCCTATCTGAAAAAATACTTTTTGAAATGTGCTATCACACTCTAAAAAATTTCTTCGCAAAATTACGGGCAGTGACCGGCAGCCCAGGGTCCGTCCACTGCCCGTTAAAATACATTTTGCCCGTAAAACATTCTGACCGTGATTTTATGAATGTGGCCGTAAACTTTTGGCCGTAATTTCCTGGCCACTGACCGTAAATTTGGAAGTTGACCGTATAAAAGTTCCCGTTACTTTCTGGTCGGTGCCCGTAATTTTGGAAGCTCACCGTATAAAAGTGCCCGTGATTTCCTGGCCACTGACCGTAAATTTGGAAGTTGACCGTACAAAAGTTCCCGTTACTTCCTGGTGAGTGCCCGTAATTTTGGAAGCTAACCGTATAAAAGTGCCCGTGATTTCCTGGCTACTGACTGTAAATTTGGAAGTTGACCATATAAAAGTACCCGTGATTTCACGGTCGCTGTCCACAATTTTGGAAGCTTAACCGTATAAAAATGGCTGCCATTTTCTGGCAACTGCTTACAATTTTGTAAGTTGTCTGTATAAAAGTATTCGTTACTTTCCGAATAGCTCCTTTTAAATCTGGAAGTTTTCTGAATAAAATTACTCGTTATGTTCTGGATTTCTGCTCACAATTTTTAAAAGTTGACCTAATAGAAGTACCTCTAACTTCTGACTATGATCTAGAATTTTGGTTCATAACCACATAAAAATGACCATAAATTTGAATGCTGACCACCTAAAACTACCCCTCAATTTCTGATCACGAATCCAAATTTTGAAATTTGCTCGTACAAAAATGCTCATTAATTTGGAAGTTAGCACCCAAAAAAAAGTTGAAATTGGTTCCTGACCCCTGCTCATATGTTAGGAGCCGACTGTAGTAAGAAGAGCCCATTATGGAGGCACTGTAGAGGTTTCTTTTAAACCAATATACATATAATCAGAAATAAATTAATTATACTCGAAAGACAGAAGCCAAAATCAAAGTATCTTAAAAACTTGAATAAATTTTATGAAATATTTAGTACATCATTTCAATATGTGTAATAATGTAGAGGTATTATAGAACACTAAACTTTTAGTGTACAGTTAGTTACTTGATCAGTCATAAAGAAAATTTTAGACCAGAGACAATGTATAACTTTGCAATAGGCATGAAGTTAATGACCAACTACTTCTTTTCCCTAAGGCTAAACTGTTTTTGTACCACTAGCAAGAAAAACAAAATTTGACTTCAAATTGTGTTTTTCTTTTTGGTTAAATATACTTTTCCATTAATGGAAAGCACAACATGTTAAATTTAACATAGTTAATCTCAACAAGTTCTCACTGTTCAGCCCACATGTTTAAAAATGCTCAGGTATGCACAATTGTATAGCACTGACCTAGTTGATATATGAATTCTTAAATCTTATTCATAATAGTAATGTAATAGAATGAAGAGGTATGATGCCCCACTCTTTCTACAGTATATAATGAATTACAAACATCAACAGTGAACAGATATACAAATTATAATTGTATACAACAGATAAATTAAACATTAAATTATGAAATATAATCTTAAATCACTTAGTGAAATTATGTTCAAATAACAGGTAAAGCAATTCAATTGAATAAAAAACAATTTATTAAAAATACGACTTACAAAAACATATATACAGACATTTATACACATAGACAATGAGTTGTAAAACCCTTAGTTGTAACATCATTAGCGTTTTTTTTTATTAATTTTTGAAATAGGTCCAATAATTTATGACCACATTGTACATTCATTATTATTAATATATTACAGGACGAGTTATTAATTATTTTAATTTGATTTAATTGCAATTTTGCGATTCAAAGTTACTTAATAGGTTTTTAGATACTGACTTCATTACTTTCAATTGCTATGACTGAATTCGGATGACAGTTATTCAATACATCACATTTAAATTTTGAAGAATATTGTTCATTAATACGCATGACTTAAAGTAGTTTACTCATATATCTCTTTGAAATAAAATTTCTTTCCTGATAAAATAGTTGACGAAACATTTATGAACGAAACAAATAAATTTGATGCACGTGTGCCGAGTTTCTATTCGAATGTTTTGTTTCGCTTCGCTGACTATTCGAGTTCATTCTTCAAAACTATGTTGCGTTTATGTCCGCATGAAATATACAACTACTTATTTTCTTTCCAGAAAACATTTTGCATTGCAGAAAAAGTAGAAATATATATGAAATACTTTGAATATATTTATTATTCTTCGAACAATGATTTTGCTTAAGTTGTTACGTTATTTTGTGTCTGCGTAACAAGTACGATGATACAAAAAAACTATTAATTTTATTATGACACACAGGGTGATCATAAATAAAAAAGGTAAATGTAGAGTGTACGGTACCGACTTACTTCTCGCCAATTTTTCTTGGCGCAATTTCATGTACCGTCGCCAAATACTGTTTTGGATGCCCAGTGTTCTTTTTATTGCTCTCTTGCGCATGCGTCACCTGAAAACGGGAGATGGAGCACGCAATGCCTGCGGCATTTCAAGTGTGTACCGGACAAATTTTTTAACTTAAAAAACATCAGCGGCTTCTCTTTCAGCATAGAGGAATAATCGTAGCTTCGCTTATTCATTGAGGAACGAAACACACAGAATAATACTGAACCGATACTGAACCGGTACTGAACCGATATTCCATCCGAAAACTTCCAAACGAAGTTTTATTCAAATTCGAATTTATCGACCAATTGCATCGAAAAGTTGAATAAAACATTCCAATCGAAACGTGGCGCAATATAGCCTGATAAGCAAAATACCGATGAAAAGATCTATTTGTGCGCATGCGCGCTTGTCACTCGTTAAAAACATCTAGACGCATCCAAAACAAATGTTCTCTCTTCGCCGTTCTTGGCGGCAAAGAGTTGGCGATCCTAAGAGGAACGAAGTAAGTCGATACTGTACACTCTTCATTAACCAAAAAAAATATTAATAAATCACGTAAAATGTTCTTTTATTTAGTTTTTATGTTTATTTTAATGTTGAAATACAATCTGACAGGCCACTTTTGCCCATGTTGGCGAAAATGTAAGACTTCTTTCTTCAAAAATAGATTCTTCTTGGTCTAAAAATTATGTCTATGAAATGATGTTCAGTTTTGTTCACTACTATCTTTGTAATTGAGCTCTAAACGCCAAAACTTTAATTAGGATCAACCTCCATATTAACAAGTATCTACTAATATAATCTCTTTCTAAAACATATGTCACTTTTAGGCCTACGACGAGTTCAAGTTATCTTAACGGTATATGTAGAGGTGAGATTTATTGGATATTCGCATAGGTATTAGGTACGTAGAACCATTGACACTTAAGTGCTTCATATTGTAACAAAATTGCTTTGTGGGTGTACGTGAATGCAATCAAATAAGCAGGATTACAAAAATAAAGGTCTTTATTTTACAAATATTCTCAAGCAAAGAAACGTAGCACAAGTATTAACACAGCATTAGTAAAAATTCACAACAGAGACTACCAATAAATCTCAACACAACGCTCAAAGGTTCCTTGTTAACGCACCAGCTTGCTTGCAGGTCAAATTCCAACTGACTCTTCTTGGCTTGAGAGCTTGTCTTTATACTTTTGAACAGGAAGTGACTTCATTATGTAGGAAGTGACGTAATCTCTAGAAAGTTCATGAAACCAGTAGAAATAGGTGGAAAGTTTGAGGACCTTCTAGAAAATTCCCTTTGCCGCTAACTTTGCCGCCAATTCGCCAAAATGGTCGCCAAGGTCGCCAAATTTATCGCTAAGTCGCCAAGTTTGTCGCCAAGTCTAGCATCTCAGGGAAATGACTTTATAGCTTTGTAACAATATTAACTAGTACAATACTACACAATTCAGCTTCTCAACCTATCATGCCTGATTCCACATATATATCAAAAGTACTCCATTGTGAGAAACACAGCTGGTGGCGCAATTAAAGTAAGACTACTTAATAACAAATTTAATACATACACATCTAAATTAAAATCCTAAATTAAATCATAACATCATTAAACACGCTAGCTGTGAGATGATACAGAAAGAAGAGAGTGAACAGATATAATCATAATCTTTAAGTACTCCAACAGGCTGCTTGCTATTGGTTGATAGGTGGCATCACAAAGAGGGAGGATCCGATCTGCATGCAATTACAACTCGAGGGACTGCCAGATGCCACGATGTCCGAAGAGACCTCTTCAGAAAGTTCGTCCCGTCCTCGTAGTGGAGGTAACTCAACTCCACACCATATTATATCCATTAGGGAAATGAGAACCGGCTTAATAATCCGGCGGCTTCAAATCCACATACTTGTGGTGCCCCCTACCGATGGAAGTGAGCATTATATCCATGCATGCGTTTTCTGTTGTATAATGGTTTTCTGAATGCAATGGTGCACAAAAATTAAGGACGAGGCATTTTTTCTAATGCAGCGCAGAGCAGAGGTGTTTCCAACAGACACATATCTTGCCAAAAGATACCCAAGTTGTTTAAATGGGAGTAAATTGAATAAAATTTTCCATAAAAGGAATACAATGCATACAAAGGAACTTCCTGAAAAGTTAGTTATGGGCAGAACTTGTGACAGGCGACTGGCAAAAAAAATGCAGTCTCTAGTAGGGAATATCCCTGACTGCTTTACAGGACTTACAAATTCTCTTCATGCCTTTACGAAGTTGTCCACGAGCTGTTGAGACATCATGGACCATCCATCTTTCAGCATCAATCGCACATGTAGAATCGTTTCTGAAATTTGGTGGCGGACTAACAAGCTTACCACACATGTTCGATTGGATTTAGGTATGGGGAGTTAGTTTTTAAAAATATCAGTTTGTGGAAAATCCCTCACCGTTTTATTTCTCTTAGAGACTAACAACAATTGCACTCGCTGAAATGACGGTATGTTTCTAAGTCTTAATGGTATACGAGTATAAAATAAATTATACTAAGTTTCGCATATGCTCTCAGGAAAAAATTATTTACTACAAATACTCATATTTCCTCTAATATTCAAAGTATTAACTTCATATTTTAAAGCAATACTTCGCTAATATACTGCCGCGTATTTTATAAGTTTGGTATAATTTGGTAAACCTGTATGTTAAAAGCAAAAATACGTAAGAAAAAATTTGGGATTTTTTAAGAAAACATTTATATCTTTCCGAATACTCATTCTATTCTTACAAAAAAATTTGTACGTATTTAGCACAGGAAGCAAAACAATTGGTGAAAGTTGCAAAGCATTATTAGGTTCCTGTAGAGCGGGGCGAGTACAAATCATTTTCTTGTTCATTTCTGGTTGGTCACACCGTGGCCAAATTTTCACTGTAAAACGTGAGTTCAAACGATTGTTCTTCTCACGACTTCTTGAGTCATTGCCACGTCGAATTTCTGCACTTCGCTGGGCAGAAGCAGATTCTCCATGTTATTAGGAATTATCCCGTGACTCAGTATATAAGAGGTATTACAATTCAATTTATAAAAGGAATAGTTCATAGCGGAAATAAATTAAAGTTTCGATTTTAAGAAAATGATCTTGTGGTTACTTCCTTTTTTAAAAATAAAGTTCAAAAGTTTTTAAAAATAGTTTCATCTGGAAAATCTTGTTTGAGAGTATTTGAGTGTCTCAACATGACTGATTACGGAGTATCGAAGGGCAGACACCTGAAAATCGTAAAAAATGGACTTCGAGATGAATTGAATATCAATACAACTTTCCACAAAAATCTACTCTTGAAATACATGACAAATTCTCTTAAGCACGAAAAGTGTAATGCATAACGAATAGACACTACATGCAAACAGTTGCAGGAAACTCTGAATAACAGGTGGGAAGAGCACACAATTCTCTAAGCCCATCCGCGGAAATGTAGAGATTTGTACATGACATTAGAGTTAATTTGCTGAGGCTAATACGAATGGTCTGCCATTAACATAGCATTCTGCCCTAACTGTATTCTCGGGAAATCGTGAAACGGAAACTCAGTTTGTGCAGAAGTAGCAATGTTTGCATTTAGAAAAGATTCTTGGAATTTTCTTGATTCATATTTCTAAGAATGTCTTTTAAAACATTTCTGAATAGAATTTTAAAATGTTGGAAACTGATAAAAATGTTTATATATATTTTATGAGATTATTTGCACGATTTTTATTTTACGAAATTTATATTTGAAATTTATTGATATTTATTCGAAGAAAATAGTTTTTATGCAATCATTAAGATGTGAGGATTTACGAACTTATTCTCGAATGCATAATATTCGATGTACGCCTTTTTCATAAGATTTCAATTTATATAATGTCGCTATTTAGACAGGCAATATAAGGCAAGAAACTTTATCCTTTTCATATTCTGTGTGGGCAAAAATATTCGTACACGAGATAAATTTCAATTTGCTATTCACGGAAAAATGAATTTTTTACCACTCTCTATTTTGATTTTTTTTTATTTTGCATTAGTTCTAATTGGAAGCTCTTTTTATAGCTATCCATTTTTAATCCGTGTCGTTTCAAGTGTTAAAAATTTAAATTTTTTCACTGGTTACTTTTCACTCATTTAATACAGGTAGTAATAACTCAGTTCAATGATTTGAATTTCATTGAACAGTTTTTAATTATATTTCTTTTGATATTTTTAATTAAAGAAACTAAACGTGACCATATATATGTATATGTGTATAAATGTCTATCGATTAATCACTCTTTTGCCGCGAAATACTTGCCTTATTTCTGAATAGTAATTCGCTCAAATATTCTTCAAAAATTTCCTTGAAATAGCATTTTCATTTCAAATGAAATTTTTTAATCCTCGGCAAAATGTCAGAATGTGGCGATAATTGGTATTTTTGGTGAGAGCAGTATGATTCCCTTTTAACTTCTAAGAAACCGTTATTTTTATCATTTGAAATTTTTACCAATTACTAGTACGTATTGGGATGCTTCGCACATAAATCTCTTTAGTATTTTTATCAGTTGAATTTATTCCCAAGTAATAGTACGTATTGGGATGCTTCGCATATACACTCATGTCCATAAATTAAGGATAATGAAGTTCAGGCAAAGAAAGAGACAGAATCAAAACAAATTTGACTTATTTGTAAAGTCTATTTATTAAACAAAGGGTAAAGAGCAAAACAGATGCTATATGTTTGACATAATTAATAAAAATTGCGATTTTTACTCCCTGGAGCAAATTTCAAAAAAGAACCTATTTACAAAAAACAGTATAACATGGTTAGTATGATGGTCAATATGGAGTATGTCTCCCGGACGATGCAATACAGGCCTTACAACACCTAGGCATGCTGAGTATCAAATTATCAATCTGATCTTTGGGAATATTACACCACTCATCAAGCAATGCCCTCCGAAGTTCCGGTAGACAGGTGGGAGGGGGTTGACGGGCTGCAATTCGTCGGCCAAGCATATCCCACACATGCTCTATTGGATTCAAGTCCGGTGAGTATGCTGGCCAATCCATACGGGTGATATCCTCCGATTGAAGGCATTCGTCTAAAATGTTTGCACGGTGAGGACGGGCGTTGTCATCCATAAACAGAAATTCAGCACCCATGGCGCCCCGAAACAAACGTACATGTTGTTCCAGAATGACATCCCGATAGATGTGGCCTGTCATCGTTACACTCTGAACATGCAGGTCAGTTCTGGAACCAAGAATAATTCCTCCCCAGACGAGCCATCCTGCACCACCGTAACGGTGTCGTTCAATGGTGTTCTCTTGGTGGTAACGGGTACCTGGCGCTCTCCATATGAAAGTCCGGCGAGAATCAGACTGCAAACTAAACCTGGACTCGTCGGAAAACATCACACAAGACCACTGTTGCGGTGTCCACAATGCATGCTCTCTACTCCAGGCTAATCGCAGGCGACAGTGAGTTGCAGTAAGTGGAACACATCTGACAGGCCTACGAGCATATAGACCAATGTGCCCTAAGCGTCTGTACACGGTCTGCCTTGAAACTGTCGTACCGGTAGCTGAAGAGAGCTGACGAGACAGGTCTGATGCTGTGCTCCGTCTGTTTCTTTTGGCAGTAACTGCCAAATACCGGTCCTCATTCGGCGTTGTAACTCGGGGCCGACCTGTGCTGTAACATCTACTCACATTACCATCATCTTGGAATCGTTGCCAAAGCCTGGAGATGACACTCCGGGCGATTCCAAGTTCCTCGGATACTTCCAGCTGGGTACGTCCACATTCCAGTCGTCCGATAATTCTACCACGTAAAAAAACATCCAAATACTTCCTTTGTGCCATAACTATGCGGTTATTGCACTGAAAGGCTTTTAAAGCGCTTGTGAACAATTTTACTTCTTTGCCACCATTCCTTATATACCCCTCTCTTACACTCTCGTCATTGTGACGTACTATCCGCGCCATCTGGTGATTTCCTGTAATTTGCATATTCTTCTTCAAGATGTGTGTGATAATTCTACAGGTGAAATTTTTATTTTAGAGTTCAATTTCTGTGTGATTCTGAATTATCCTTAATTTATGGACATGAGTGTAAATACCTTTAGTTAAAATATTTTAAAAAAGCAGAAAGAATGGTTATGGACAATTTCATCCAACAAGAAATAAGCCTTAAGGATGGACAAGTGGTACGAATGAGCAGCTTAACCTTTTGTAGTTTTCCTGAGAACAGTTTTTTTAACTGCATAACAGGTAGGTATGAAAGTTCTTCATAAACTTATTCTTTTATTAAAAATAATAAAAAAATTCAGAAAGAACAGCGATGGAACAAGCGATTTCTCGTACAGCAATATATAAGTTGTCTACCGAAACGGTTGAAATTTACTTCCTGATTAATTGACCAATTGTGACAGAGTCTCTACAGTCATACTGATATCTGTTACTAAGATAGGTAATAATAAAAATTTAGTAAATCCGTTAAAAGTAAGAAAAAAACTTTTTTGAAGAAATGCATAAATAAAATTTGCAAGATTTTACTTCAGAATTAGAGACTAAAATCGTACGATTCAACTCTTAATTATTTTTTTCAACCAATATGGTTAAGAAAAAATCACTATTTTATGACAGGAATCTATACAATTAAAATATCTAAAAGAGACTATCTTCTGAAGCTGTTAGAACTAAAACTTTTTGCAACTAAAAAAATTGAGTATTTATGCCAGTTTTTATTCAGCGACTTTTAAACACAAATGTGCTGAAAGCTAATATTTTGACCATAGTTATGTGCTCTTTAAGAAATCAATGTTACAGTGGAAGATCAATAAATCAATTTAAAAGAGTACGAATTTATTTGAAATTTTGAATTGACACTGATTTTCTTGAATATTAGAGGTATAGTTTTGTGTGATGTGCAGTCGTCAACGAAATGAATGGGACACCTCTGTAATTCTGGTATATATTATCGCATCTTCACAAAACTAGTTCTAATGTTAATGGATCAAGAGGACAGGTTTATTCAGATAAAAAACTAATTAACCGAGTTAATTAACTTAGTTAATTAACAGCTATCTCGGATTTTTTCCCATTACACCTATCAATTTTTTCGTTGAAACGACTTCCCGTCATGAAATTAGCCTCCCCATAAATTTTTATACAGTTGTGATTATAATTTTGAGAGTTACAGGGTTTTGAGAAATGGCGTTCCCCATGTTAAATGAATTTTAGGAACTTTTGACAATATTATACAAACGAAAATATTATATATTTCTGAAAAATTTTTTACTTACTAAAAGTATTATTTTTTTTATTACACTTATTTTTTACACTAAGTCACAAAAAAATTCGTTAATAAAAAAAATTAAATATTTTTAAAAATTTTCTTAATATGACTGTGAAAAAAAAGTGAATTGTAACATAGTGAAATTTTTACATGAGGAAAACGCTGAGACGTTATAATGCCGGTATCCAAAAAATCAAGAACATATATATAATAGTTTTCGAAATATTTACAGAAAAGTGCAAATTCCCACTGTTGACATGCAACGCCCACTTTTTGAGGGACTGTATATTATATTTATTTGCATTTATCGGTCTACTTTTCATGAAAATCGTGTAAAATTTAAATTCAAATTAAACAAAATAAAATGTAAAATTTATTTGTTTTTAAATAAAAGTCAGATTTAAAAATAAAAACTATGAGTAAAAATAGTGATGTAAATGAATTTCAAAAACCTCTCTTTATCCTCTTGAGGGTGAATTGAAGATCCTCTTCTGCGCAGAAGTCCCCTACTAACATCATACGGAAACTTTGATGCTTTACAACAACATAACTGTGAATGGCAGAATTTTAGGTTTTACACCCAACGATGCAACTACCTTCATCAAATAGAAAACGCAAAAAAGATAATTTCGGCCGAGTTTGCAGAAGTCCCATTTTAACATCAAACGTTTCATATGTTCCATATGGCCGAAAGAGAATCAGACATACGGTCCACATTATGTTACATAAAAAAGCAAGTCGAGAAAAAAAAATGACAAATGAATAAAATTTCCGGATTACTGAAACCGGAAAAATTACAGTCTGGTTTCTAATGCCATTTTCTCCTAACATATTAACTAATTTAAAAACAAAATACTTGCAAAAAAGTAACAGCGGACACAAATGCTTCTGCCGCCTACGCCATAGGAATGAATCCACCTGTTTTGTTTGCATGTACTGTATGTGTTACGGTCAATATGAGTAATCAGTTCTTATATATAATAACTGATTTATCACATTGACCGTAACATGTATACTATATAGGACGGAGCAATAAAGTGTTTAAAGAGAAAAATAAAACAGTTCATAGATAAACAAAGGCGAAATTCGTTCTAGAAATTCTGGTACCAATATATATATATAAGTTTCGAAAAAAGGTGATATTCAAGAATTGCCTAAAATAGTCATGCTTGTTGCCCTTATTCATCAAAAATTGACTACGCTTTCTCATGAAGATCGTATAAAAAATATTCTAAAAATAGGCTACTAATGTAAATTTTCAAATATGGTGGCCAAATGTGATACAAATTTGAAAGGAAGCTATCCATTTCTGTACAGAATACTGCGAATTGAAATGCGTGACTTTATTCCTTTACAAAGTAGCACATTCGTATATTATTAAATTTTCGACGCAAATATTTTAAGGCGTATCATTTGCACCATCAAGTATTCTATAAAATTTTCATGTTTAAAACTATTCTGCAAGAAAAACATTGCATTGGCTTCGTTTTGTAAAATGAGTTTTCGGTAGATAGACTTTTGCAACTCATACTTCTAGCCGATCTTTTCTTTCCTCTTTTTAATATCAATAAAAAGGACAAAGCACAATCTTATCTGTTTATTTGTTTACTCTTTTATAGACAAACGATTGGATCTCGAACTTTTGACAAAAAGAGGCAGACGTGCTTTTCTGCAAACAAACCTTTCGAGATGTGTGCTTCAGTCGAGAAAAAGAAACAAAACAAATATATGAAACGAAAACACATATAACATGGAAAACAGTCGAATCAGCAGATCTAGACGACTTCCACAGGGAAGTACGCAAGTTCTCTTGTTTTTTATACGAGTTTTTCCAAAAAGCTATATAAAATGTTTACTATTTCTTCCTGAAAATTTAGTTTTATGTCTCTTTTGCATCAAGTTCTAAAAATGCATATTCAGTTTCCTAAATAAGTAGGTTTTCAAAACGTGTTTGATAAACAAATTTTTTGGTATCATTTTAAACATTCAAGTGTTGTTTTAATGAAGATACTGAAAGCAGAACTTGTCGGCACAGTAGATATGAATTCTTAACTTAGACTTTGTATTCCTTTCAACTTTACTCCAAAAGTTCACACCTTCAGAGTTCTTATTTATCCAATGAGATTCGTTAATTTAGAAATAATAATAAATTTATATGATGATAGTTTACGAAAAGTCTCGAGTATTATAATATAAATATGCAATTTGAATTCCAATAAGCGAATTGAATTTTGATCCAGACTCATTGAAAGACATACTTTGAATTTTACTACTGAAATACTATTGCAGACTATTCAGAAACTAAAGAATTCGGTCACTCTGTTTCATTGTAATTATAAAAATATGAATAATTGATAAATGCCCAAAGTTTTCCGATTTGATACCATACTCAGTCGTCGTAATCTTATTAAGGAGAAAGAAACAGACAATACAAAGCTAACATTTTCTTAATAACCAATAAACTTCATTTTAAAATGATTAGTTATGTTTTATTGTAAATGTTCTTCTAAAGTTTATAACTAAATTTCTTATTCTTTAATTTCCTCTTAATTTGACATAAGTGAAGTGCACGTATGACTGAGTCGCTTCATATGACATTTTTAGGTATAAGGCACGAGTATAAAAACAGCTGGAATTATAGAAAGATTTTAGATATATTCATCTTCCAATTCGAGATAAGAAACTTGACAGATTTTGCTTATGTTCGTTTGCGTACGGAAATTAAATCATTGCTGATAAAATGTTATATCTTTGAATATTTTTACGGATTGTTTAACTTAAACACATAAATGGAATAATTATTTTCTATGATAAAGATATTTGGAAATCAAATGGGATTGCAACTTCAAGAGTCTGCTTTTATTGGGAATGAGATTACTTCGAATCGTATCAAACTCCAATCTTCCAAGAAGGAACTCACTTGCCTCATTTATTCGGCTAAATACTATATATGTCCATTTGTTGCACTAAAATTTTCCGGCCTTTGCTAAATTTGGATTAATAAAAAGAGGACCATAAAGAAACGTCATACATGTAACTAATGTTCAGATTATATTATGCCATTGTATTTTGAAAAGGCATTATGTTTTCCATAAATTAAAAAATATATTGGCAATTCCTATTTGCACTTGTTACATCATACATATGTTTGCATGTTATGTATATATGTATTACACCATATATATGTTTGTAGTTTTATTCAAATAATAGTTCATTTCTGGTAAACTTAAGAGAACATACGACTCTTAAACCTCTAAAAAATGGCGGAAAACTATAAAATTCGATACATTATATCTGTGAAACAATGCAATTCACAAACTCACTTTTTCCCCTATAAAAATATCTGTTCTTTCTCTTATAGTACACATATCTTGAAACCTTCATATTCGTATGCATTTATTTGAGATAGTAATAAATATGGGTATAATTTTTGGAGAAAAAATGAGATAGCCACCTTGCGCGCATGATTACGGATAAAATATTTATCTAAACACAATATTTTGGGTATCTAAGCAATCCAAACAGTCTGTTTAACAAGCTGAACCGCAATTTATGAACATTTAAATTTCATTTCTATTTTATATACCAATTGAAAATAAAAATGTTAAAAATAGTTAACATTTCAACTTTTCTACCCCCCCCCCCGAAAAAACTTCTTTGGAGAAATGTGTACAAAAATGTGGTTCAATTTGTAGAACATAGCAAAATACACGTTCGGTAAAAATTTTATGTAAAAATATTTAATAGTTCTTGAGATATCGTGCGCGGAATATTAGAAAAAACACATTTTGAGATGTAGCTCTTTAAAGATATGGCCAAATGTTATGTATGTTTACGTTGAAAAGCTGATACATTTTCCTTCATAACTTTCATAACTATGGGAATTTTTTAACGTGGATTGTTTAAAATTGTTCAGAAAAGACAGGAAAATAACATGTATATTTTTCATAAAATCGAAATTTTCGAGGTTTAACAGTCGTATATCCCCTTAAGCTAATCCAAGGTTTTAATCGTCATTTTCCAACTCATGAAAATCATTAGGAATTTTCATACTTCCTTTGAGAAGCAAACAAAACTGAAAATTTTTCGTCAGTGTTATTAGAGATGCAGCAATGGAAATGTGTTTTTAAAAGTGGAAATGTATTTTAAAAGTGGGAATGTGTTGTGGAAAGTGGAATAAGTCTTTTTGATTTTCGATACACTATAGTATACGCATTAAAACTAATTAGTATTTTATTTGTGGCAAATTGTAATTTCATAAAATCTGACTATGTAATGATGTTGTCAAAAATTAATTTCGTTTTAAATTTGATGTAATGAAAATGAGACTAGTACCAGCATCAGAGTAGAATAAATAAATGCATAAATCATGTGCTGGCGTACTTTTCTTTCCCCTCCTTCTTTATTTTCGAAGGAAAAGCCCGAAATTTAATTAAGATGTAACACTAGAGAAAAATAAATGAAATGATGCTGTACAAGTCAGTTATGAATATATAAAAACTGTGTTTTTCAGCAGAATTAAAACGCGCTCGAATGCACCTGATTCTGAAGCGATGGAGAGAACAATTTAATTTAATCCTTGGTCGAAAGATAATTTATTTACAAGAATGACACTATTTTCTTTCATTGTTTCCCTGAATAAGCAAAAAATTCGGTGACGGAAAAATTGTTCCAGTCGATAAAACGCTCCATTGTGAAAAACGCGATTAATTCCAAGACAGAAAACTTAATTCAGTACAGGAATTTCAAAAATTAGGGAAGTGATGGATTATTAGCGAGTTATATGATCCGAAGACATAGATATTATCCACATAGATATTACATAACCCAAATAGACATTATATCCACATAAACATTATATCCACATAGACATTATATCCACGTAGACGTTATATCCACATAGATATTACCTAAAGACTGAAGAAGAGTTTTTATTGATTTTAGAATTGACAAAAAAAGAAAGTCCGCGTTCATTAGATTATAATTTTACTTGTACAGCTGAGTACAAGTAAAATTAGTACATAGTAAGCCAAGCGGCCAATTATTTTTGTTCTTAAGATTTACTTTAAGAGATCTAACTAGATAACAATTACTTTGAGAAAAAAATATTAATCCCTTTCATCCTAATACCCATCGAAGTGCTCTAATAGGGCTCTTACGGAGTTTGCACAGAGTAATTCCTTTAGAAAATCTCTCTTTACATTAATTAAACTATAAATTTGTTGTAAAATGTTAAGTTTTTATTTGCAGTTTATTTCTTAAATTTTGGTTCTAATTTCTCAGTTTGGAACATTTTTGGTTTTCTTGTAAGCAATTTATAAAATGAGAAAGCATGGTAATCGTCAAAACAATTTGACTTCGTGATTTTAATGAATCTCGCGCGTAAAGAATCAACATTTTTGAAATTACTTGTATCTGGGAACACGATAACTGAAAGGCGCAACAACTACGTAGACGAAATCCGCTATGTGGTCTTAATATCAAACCTACAGATTTCTATCATATTTGCAACGAAATCCAACTAAGGGAAGTCGATCTGTATGCTTGTGAACACGATAACTGAAAAGCGCATAAATCTAGATTGATGAAAGTTAGAATATAGTTTCAGGAATAGAATTCTAGATCTGTATTAAATTTTAAGACAGATCCTCTTATGGGTTAACCGCCTGTCTGTTTTATATCCGCTTATATGCGAAAACAATAACTCATACATGCAATGGCATAGGGCAGCGGTTGCCAACCTTTCTTTTATCCCTTACGTCTTGATTAGTGTTTTTCATTTAGGTAGATTCCTTATAGAAACTCTACCTATTGCAATGGTTCTCATGACACGACTTTCGGAAAATTTCTGCAGATCTTCACCGATCATGACCCCTAGAACCCAAAACCACCCTTCGTTAAAAAGTTTATATATATATATATATATATAGGTATATATATATATATATATGTATAACGCTTTTTCCCATGTTATCTTGTGAACACGATAACTGGAGTAATTTTTATTTAAATTTAACCAGCATAGGATATATTGTAAGGATAGTGAAAATCTCGGTCGAGTTCGTAGATGGGCTATCCAGCTCAAAGGGGGTGGAAATGGTGGGGGTGGAAATTTTCATTTTCCCATAATTCCTTTACAAATGAAAATAGAAAGAAAATTCAAATTAGGCGAATTATTGCCTTATCATAACGAACAATGTTTGAATTTAAACTTTTTCGATAGCTACAATTGCTTAGAAGTTATGAACTGAAAAGTGATTTTCCCACCCTTCCCCTCCTCTCCCCCTAACTTAAAGTACGTTGTAACCTAAGCATGTTACCCCTTGTTGGAAAGCTCTCGTCATTTGCAGTCTCTTCCACCCTCTTTCATTCTTGTAGCTCCAATACTTAGGAGAATAGAGGGCAAAATGTTCTTTTCCTTATTATTATTAGTAGAGAAGTATATGCATAACGCTTTGGCCCGTGTTATTTTGTAAACACGATAACTAGAGTAATTTTGATTAGATTTCAGCTGGAGACGGATATGTTGTAAGGACGTTGAAAATCTCAGCCGAGTTCACAGATGAGCTAACCAGCTAAAAGGGGGTGGAAATGGTGGGGGACTGAAAATTTCATATTCCCATAATTCCCTTACGATTCAAGATAGAAAGAAAATTCAAATTAGGCGAATTATTGCCTTATCACAACAAACAACTTTTGTATTGAAACTTTTTGATAGCCACAATTTCTTAGAAGTTATGAGCTAAAAAGCCATTTTCAATCCCCTCCCCAACTTATCATTTCCCCATAGCTCTGTTACGAGATTATCACCTTGACTAACGAACCAACTTTTATATAAAAGATTTTTGTCTGCTAGAAATGCTATAAGTTATGAGGGTAAAGCGTATTCAACCCCAATTTATCATTTCCTCATGGCTTCGTTAAGATTGAAGATCGAGAGAAAAATTTAGTTAGGGGAATTATCACTTTATCACAACAAACTACTTTTATATTGAAAGTTTTTTGACAGCAAGAATTACTTAGAAGTTATGAGTTCCCATCAACCGCATTCATTTTCACTTTTTATACGGTATAATATATAATTAATTTATGACTAATTAATTTATAGTTAATATCTTTGTTAAATTTTGTTAATTATAACTGCTAATTGATAAACCTGGCTTTGATCCGGATTAAAATGCTTTCATGTTTAATATTTTCAATGTAAAAATTACTATTGTATAAATATTATAATACACAAATTCCTTTTCTGATCTAAAACGCTTTCAATTAAAATGAGAATATCAATTGAACCAGACGATTTTTAAAAACATCCGTTTTCTTCATACGTTATTATTTGTTATATAGGTACTTCAAATTTTGTTAAGAATTACTAAAGTCAATGAAAGGTTTTAATGAATATTTTGAAACAATTAAATTAACTATTTAATTATTCATGAATTTAAAGCGTGAAAATAAATCAATAGCTGGTCCCGATATAAAGCGTTAAATCGTCTACTTTTAAAATTTTCTTTTAGCATTCTTCCTTCTGTAAACAGTTCTTCGTATTATTTTTGATCAACAAGAATATTGTTACGAATTCAGTTTAAAATTAATTTTGAAAAAAAAATATTAAAATGGGAGAAAAAAATTTATGGAAATGAAAGACATCGCAGAAAAACGCCTAGCTTAATTTTTAATTAAGAGAAATTTTAAGCATCTTTTAGGTTTTGAAGAGTGTAAGGTGACCTTTCTCTTTTCTTAAATAAAACGTTTGAAAAGTTTGATTGATATCAGTCCAGTGGTTTAGGAAGGGATGTGGAACATACATACATAGGCACAGTGACTTTTATTTAAATTAATATAATTATTAGATAATTATAAGATAAAGATTGCTGGCATATAGTATGAGCTATGAAAAAGGTTTTAGTGAAGTTTTGTAACAATTAATTTTTTAACTTTAATTAAGTAAATAGTTAATTTTAATTAATCAAATAATTTTAATAGTTAATTTGATAATAGGTCCTTTGACAGAATACTTCAATTTGATATTTAACTAAACATGGCGGGACCATGATTTGTTTAATAAAATCAATATGAAGTAGCCAAAAACGATAGATATTTAAATAAGTGTTCCCTTTATCCTTTTTGCTATTGAAAAATATCTCCTTAACTTAAAAATTGATTGGGATTTTCTGCCTGAGTATTTGGTTTTAATCGTCGATGGAGATTTAAATTTACTGTTCAAATTGGCTGCATTCATATCCTATGCTTTAAAAACACGTATTAAATTTGCCACTCCCAATGTTTAATAATTTTTATTCTCTTATATGTTAAGAATTTAGTGACTATTATCTCTGTAACAAGGGAGTTCTCTAAATGAGCCCATTTTAGTAGTGTTTAAGTGTATCATGTCATGTGATTTTACCATATGACAAAGTAATGTTCGTACAATTATATTGTAACCTAGATTAAATAAATTAATTTTTAAATCTAGAGTCTTTCTTCATTCGTGCCAAGAGTCGATTTCTTGTTACTGTTTCAGATAGGCTGGCTTTATGTTATCTAGGAGATATTTCCACTGCTAAGATGTTTATTTCTTTATGACTCCTATGTGTTGAATCCTATGTGTTATATATGTCCTATGTGTTAAGATATAAAAAAATTGACCAATGTACTGACCGATAAATCTATCATAACTTTTTGGAATGAAAAATGGAATGATAAAACCTTGATATAGCAAAAAATTAAATGACATGAAAACAGAATCACAGCGTAAATATTGCAATGTGTAGAAACAATAAAGTCATTGGCTATGTCTGTATTGATCAATATGTAATATTTCATTACTTTTGTAACATTAGCGTAAAGGAATCTACCTTTGCCTTCAAGCTTGCCGAAAAGGGATTTTTTTGTGTAGGTCTCATATCCCCTCCCGAAAGAAAACAACCTCTCTCGCAAAGATGATTATATTAATAATGTTAAGGGCTTAGGTTAGCTTAAGAGTTAAACGACTCGAATTAACTGAATAACATTTGAAAAATTTATTTTTGATTTCACATTTTAATACACTTTCTATAACAATTCAACATACTAAAAAACGAAACAAATATTGAACTAATTTCGTATTAACTTATGATGAAAGCCAACAATTACTCTCATGATGGGCAACGTTCAGATTTCAATGCAATCCTGCTGAGTTTTAGAAAAATGTTTCAAATGAAGACTGAAATAATCCCATGTCCTGTCTGCAATGCTTGTTATTAATACGCATAATAGGAGTATGTTCTTCCTGTTTAGCAACGGATTCCGAAACCCTCCGCGCTTTTGCGCATGCGGAAGGCGGAATTATTTTAATCAAAATAGGGGGAAAGTGAAGAATGGAAGGGGAGATGTTTATATTTTACTTAGCGTGATCTAACAAAGAACTCCGGAAATACGCTCATATGACTCATTGCCTGACACTCCTTTCCGGTGTAAAATCGTCCAAGAGTGCTAGCTTCGAAATCCGTTGCTAAACTATACAAGTTCTGTGTTCGTGAAGAGCATTAAATATTCTATAGCCTAACACCAAGTCCTTGGTACTTTTACTTCTACCCTGTAGGCTTTCGGACTTGCATAACTTCCACTTTTCACACGAACTTGGAGAAGGAAAATTTTGTACATTTTTTTCCATTTATCCACGCGCAAGGAGGTGTCCGACACCCCAGACCACGTAAAATGTGAAAAATACCGACTTCTCTTTAGTTGAAATAAGTTAAATTCATGATATCTGCCTTTAAGGTCACATTCAACATACGGAACGTGTTTCAAGAAAATTATTTATTTTTTTTATTTTAATTCACCATAAGGGATGTGAAACACCCCCTTGGACGTCCTCGTGTCAGATTTATTTGTTCAATTAAGTAGTGGTATTAGGGATAGGAGAATAATGATGTCTTGCTATTTAAGTTTTAGTGAAGAAACAAGTGGATTCAGAAACATTCTATGTTTCTAAAATAGAGATTTTGTCGTGTGCAAGACTTTTAAACTGGATAATAGTGTAAGCGAAAATGTCAAGAGATTGATGCAAAAGTTATAATATTTTGTAAGTTTTTGTATAATGTTTTGTATGTAACTATAGTCAACTGGTACATGTTTTATCCGCTTTCACAAAACTATTGGAGCAAAAGCTTAAAATCGTAGAAATAATTCTTCCCTATCTTATTATCCCTAAATTTAGACGATCTAAAGATGTAACCCCTCAAAATTTTTATTCGGATTTCAAAAAAATGGTTTCCAGTGTACCTAATAAAATTAGAAGCAATATTTTTCTATCTACCTTGTATAACGATTATTATATTGATGATTCTTTAATATAAAAAAATGTTCGAAACATGTATGTAAGAAATATTCTTTACTAATGTGTTAGCAATGCGCTGATAATATAATGTAGATTTTACTACATTTTTCATCTAAAAATTACTTCTTGTGTAACTAGAACTGTTTGTATGAATCATTTGGAATATATGCAGCATAAAAATGCACACACCCTTGCGCGTCTTCGCGTTACTCTTCGTAGCGAGCGAACTCCCAGGTTAATGTGACGTGTTTTTCGCCATTGTCAACTTTGCATTCGTGTACCCCTACTTGGTTCGTCGCGTACTCTCAGGGGTACATGCGCCACAGGTTCGGAACCTCTGACTTATGGAATTGAAAGGAGAGTATTAGTCAACATACTCCTCTGATTTAAATCTCATAAACCATGTGCAGGGTTTGCTTTGGATAGACGCCTTCAAGCACGATGACATCCGCCGGAAAAAACCCCACAAATAAAAAAAATTCTCATTGAAGAATAGGCATTCTTAGTTCAACAAAAGCTGGATAATCCGATGCTGAGTATAGAGAGACAGTGACAGGAGCTATTGCAATTAGGGGAGGTCATATCCTTTACTAAGGGACATTGGTTTGCGGTTCTCCCTCTTGGGCAGAGGATCAGTTTTACTTACTCTACAGTTTCGATTAAACCATTTTAGTTTGATTCCATGTTGTATGCCTTCTATTAATTTTTTATCCTTAATTACAAAATATTGTCTCTGTATTCTAAATTACATGACAAGTGATTTTTTGTGCAGTTTCTGCAAAAAAGAAACATTCTTTCCTTTTGTTTTACAAGCCAGTGAGCTTAACTACATTTACGCAATCTATATTCCTCTCGTTTGTGTGGTGCAAAAATGTTTTGAGAGTAGTGTCTGCTCAGTTGTTGTTTTGCTTCATCTGAATATGACTGACTAAAAAATTACGAGGTCCATCCCGAAACAAATGTGACTATCATCTAAGTTAGCTCATCATAAACAATTTATACCCACGTTTCGCTAGCCACTATGTAATAATTCATCTGGAATTCAATAGCGTAAACTTAATCTTTGTGAAAAATAATTACCTTAAGAAAACATACACAAAGAAGAAAAACAATAAAAGACATGAAAACAAACGTAAACATATAACCGGCAACACAAACGGCAACTACTACGGTAATTGCAGCTAACATTTATTTATTTTTCGTATACAGTAAATAACCATGGTATTTTCAAATGAATTTGGATCATAACCACACATCTTAAATAATTTAACAAAGAAAGATGAAGGGTTATGTAAGCACTGAATCAAAATGAAACTTTCATTTCTGTTAAGTCATTGCTTCACAGATTGAGTGAGGCATGCCCTAAGGGCAACAATTATAAAGAAATTGAGACTGACAGAGAACAGTTCAGAGAGATTATTGCCTTTTAATACCCTTTTCAATGTGTTCGCCTGAAACATCATTATAATGAGGAGGATTAAGGTTCTCAGAATAAGGATCGGTTGCCGACTAAATAATCACCCATTCTAATCCTGCGCAGATAATACTTGAAGAATTCCCGCTTTGAATGGTAACCTTAAGAGACAGAAACGACCATTATTTCTGTTGCTGTATAAGAGTTAGGATATAACCCAGTGATATAGGAATCAAATATCGCTGCAGTTATTCATACCTAGAATAGTTAGTTGCAATGAAAGAAGTTTTCTGACGTAAAATTGCAAATATTTAGTCCAAGAATAGTTAATCGATCGCTAAATAATGAAAGAATGTCGCAGCTATTATGGTGCGAGAATTTCCAAATGCAAATTTATCTTAAGACGATAGAATTACTGGAATATGCAGAAATAGAATATATAAGAAAACAAATATTCCTTCATAATGCATAAATTCTTGTCACCTTATCAGATGTTATAACAAATTTTTGTTGCATTCATATGAATCTGCTTTAGGTATTTCTCATTAAATCAAACAATGAGTAAGAAGTATTTTATTCTGAATCCTTATATAAACAAACATAGTAAAGCAAAAAAAAAAAAGAATCATTGATGTCTAATGAAATTTCGGAAAAGTATGTTTACGTATCTCGCTAACTCATAAAATAGTTTTGACTGTTCTAGAGAAATAAATATTGAGCAAATGTGAAGACTATCTTAACTATCAGATATACTTTCGCTGGATTAAAATAATTCATATAGCAATTTACATATCATATAGCAGACATAGACGTTCACATATAGACAGCATTTACATAGACGTTCGCATATAAGAGGAAATAAATACTACCATGATGGTTCCCTATATTATGCTATGTCTTTAGATTATTTTAATAATTTATGTAAATGAATCATTTTATTGTTTTTTTCATTATTTCTATAAAATAAACGTAATAAGATTCAGATAATATTTAATGCTGAATAGTTTAAAATGCTGTTTTCTTATTGTGATGCTGTCATTCATATCTTTTTTACCAGTGTATACTACAGTAGAGTCACCAGGAAAGAGTATATTCTACTAGCTCATGGATACATGTTGAAATTATGACGTATTCGAATACAAAACATGTTCCGAAAGCTCACTTTTTACGTTTCTTGTTACATTAATTTTAGTAATTAAATATGAAGTTGAATAATTTTAATGGAATTTTTTACAGAACCAAGTGTACTTCATTAGGAATAAAACATTTCTAAGGATATTGAACTCTTTAAATGATTACAGTTTTGGTACAATAATTGAAATATATGTTTAAGCTGGTTAAAAAAATGCAAGAAACACATAACAACAAGAATGTTGTGACAATGATAATATTTCAATGCGTATAATATTATCAAAAATTATATTATTATATTATAAATATTAGCAAAATTAACATTTTAGGAAAATCAATACATTAAAAATTTAATAAATATATTAAAGTTATAAAATATTTCACAAAAACAGGTTAAAATACTGAACACCTTAAATTAGCATTAAAGTTGCTGTTATAGATAATTATAGATATAAATGTTGAATAAAGCGTTTATATGATGGCGAGTATATTTGAATTCAACTTTGGTATGTCACAAAAAGTTTATTTTAGGATTAACTTCTTTTTCTATTATTTCATGTACGGTTGAGGAGAAATCGCTACAGTATCTCTGCATAATAAATTCTGTCAATATTTTCTTTGTTATCCAAAACAAAATAATACTACATTTTGGATGAACTAGCAGAAATAACATCTTGTATAACTCCCCTAATAATTCACTAAAATGTTTTTATTATATTAATAATTTCTATCTTGCTTAAGATGCAGCCTTTTCTCTATTAGAGGTTCTTAGATGAATATTAGAGGTTTATGCACTTTTAGAGATGCCGTGTAGAAAATACACCATTATCATTCTGTGAGAGTATTTTATACACGCTAGCATGTTTAAAGAATTTTCAATTGTTATGGTTTTTCAAAAACTGCTTACGGATAATTTCCGATATTTTTTGCTAAAAGCTTTTATCAATTTTTAATTCAATGAGAGTGCCTAAGGATGCCTTTCAAAAACACATATTTTTATATATAAAATATTTAAATGATTGTTTTTTTAATTTGTGAAATGACTGCAATCCTCCTAATTAAATGATACTGTCGATTTTTAAGATAATCTTAATTATATTGTTTGCTGCAATTGATCAGTATAGAATAAGCGAATATTTTTCAAACAAAAAAGACGACATTCTGACAAAAGAGAAGCATAAATTTACACAATTTCTTTTGAGAAGAACATTCATTAACAATAGAAATAAATCATAACAATCAGTTTTATTCTTTCAATGATAGAAATAATTAATATCCTCTAATTACCGAAATGTCTTCACACTTAAATTGGTATAAACACACTGTCTTTTTGAAAATTAAACTCCATCATTAACTATGGATCTAAAATATGATAATTTCGCCGATGAGTTTAAAAAAAAGGCTGAAAGCTCACATTTAGATAGTTAAGTATGCCTAGCTAATTGCAGCACATTTATCGAATGGCTAGTGGACAGCAAAAAGAATGCTTCAGTCCTGGTGCTTTAAGGCCATTTATTTAATTAGTATCCATCTCTCTACAGATAAATGTATTATTTCAAAAGAAGAGCGAGTAATGAAAGGCTTTATGAGCAATTAAGGCTGACGGCAAGACAGAAACAAGATCCAATTCCGGTAATTACTCATTTTAATTTGTCTGAGAACTTATCAATTTGAATGTATGGTTTTTATTTAAACTTCGAAAAATTTAGATGAATTCAATTTTCTACAGATTAAAAAGGGTGTTTTTCAAAACTTCATCCGATAAACTGTAATTTTAAATAGAAACTAACATTTCCTCTTTTATATACAAGCCGTTGTTTCATTCAAATGTGTATTTGCCTTAGCCTTCTATTATGAAGCAACACGAGGATTATTTTAGGACGGACCTCGTGAATTATAACCGTCGTCAGATGACGAAGTTTCCACTCTAACTAGGATTACCTCCCCACACTTTCACACCAGAACAGCCTGGGGACGTATGAACTTCAAGGTCATATTTAACGTCCAGATATTTGGTACATATTCGGTGGAACTAGAACCCTGCGGTCCCGAATCTCAGACCTTACTACCAAGCCGCCCTTGATGGCCAGACTTCTCTCCAAGTGACAGGAGCAACGATGTCTCTTGATCTTTACCATAGTCGAGCTGGAGTGTTAACGAATGAAATAAAGCCGATAGTTCCTTTCTCAATATATATTTTTAAGTGTCTATTTTAGTGGTATCATTAATAGTATTATTAGAAATTGGATTGCAAACAAAAGTTAGTATATAATATTCCAAAATTAAATTGGTTTGCCACAAATCTGTGACTTTTCACTACAGTATGAGCCAAAAGATTTCAGAACCACGATTTTAATATTCTGTCGCCTTTGCCCTTCTGAAACATTATTTCTTTTAAAATATGTCTTTCAATGTGCAAATATTTATCATTTTATGCTTTTTTGCCTCAAGTCATAAGTGGCTATGGTACAGTTAATACTTATTTATATTTATATTCTAAGTAAGCATGTCCATAGGAACATATATAAACCAGTTTTAACACATTGGTAACCATATAAAATTTCTGTTAAAAAAATCTAAAAATTTTAAATTTTGTTTCTGAATTTCAGGTCTTTACTGGCAAACTGTCCCTTAAACTTCAGGGCTGAAACTTCATATACGGTCTGTTAAGCACAAATGGATTGGGAAAATCTCTAGGGAGGAATGTTTTTTCAACAAACAGTGTTTCTCAGACACAATAATCTTCCCGTTTGTCCAACAAGGTGGATGTGAACACCGTAACTGAAAAATGCAGTGATTTAGATAAGTAAAATTTGGCATATACTGTAATCCTCCACTATCTAGATTTTTATAAAATTTTGTACCAAATCCTAGAAAAATTGATTGTCTTTTGGTCTAATTGGTACGGTTTGTTGTGCTATTAGTGGTAAAAGAAGCTAGAGGTTAAATTCGTGAATGTGATACATCAAAACTTCTACAATATAGATGTATTAAATTTAGTATGTCAACCAGACATCAGAATTGTGCATTTGCATCAAATTTTTGACCAACTTGAACAAAAGGTAGATGTTCAAATAAATGTCCAAATTATACATGATTTGCTCTACAGCACTGTGAAACTTAACACAGACCGCGCCATATTGTGTACATAAACCAGTAAGCTGAGGGGAGAACAATCCTGATGGTATTTCGCTATAATCTGGTATATTATGTATAAACAGAGATTGAACATTCATATATGTGTAGATATGATTTTCATTTTCGATGCCTAGAAAAATTTAGAAGTCAAATTTACTCAACTCCATGTATTATTCGTTTTTAAATAATTCAGTTGCTTTTCTTTCTGGGAAGTAAGTGATTCGAAGAAGATGTAGTAGGTAAATATTAAAATAAGGAGTAAAAGTTGATATAATTTAAATTGTTACATTATAAATGATTTAATAAGGTTCTGCATTTTAATGGCGAAACACATCTTTACAAATTCACAATCTTAAGTGAAAATATTAATAATTTCAAAATACATTCTAGATAGCTGAATGAATAAATGTTAATATTCTTAATTTTTCAAGTCTTTGTAAACAAATAAGAAATTTCGCTTTTCAAATTAATTAAATTGTTTTTAAAACAAACTGAAAGCAATTTTTTATTTTCTCCTTTAAAAGTGGTTACTCGAACAACTTTTTCTCCAGATCGTTAGGAATCTTTGCAAACTTCTAGAGTAGAATTATTTTATTTTTATAATTTCTATGCGAAAGCTTAAGAGAACATTAGCAACGTATAAGAGCATATTCTTGCGAAAACGGTTAGAAGAGAGAATTAATAAGAAGCTACTTGCACGTTTAAGTAGATGATTCAATTTTACAAATTTCATTTTGATGATCTTACAAAAACTTCTGTTCCTTTTTATACTTTCTTGAAAGAGGAAACGCAAGAAAACTAAAGACGTCTCGAATCGCGATCTATTAGAGTTCTTTAAGAGCTATGCCAAAAGTTTTCACCACCTTTATAACTCCATTTTTCTCTTTTAACTAGTGTACGTGTCACTCGGTCCTATTACCAGGTTTGCGATCATTTTTTAGCCTAGTACCAAGCAATGTAAAACGAACGTTGAGTTGATGAAGCCTCGTTAAAAGAAAACTTGGCCAGTTCTAAACTGCACTCATAATAACGGATGGTGAGTCTGTATTGCCTTTTGAAGCGTTTTCTCAAATTATGACGAACGTTTTGTAACCTCACTTCTTTTTTACTCATAGACTGGAACCATTTAGGTTTTTTATCGCAGTTTTTTTCGGAATTCAACAGGACATTTCGGGATATTATGTTAATCGTCAAATCATTTGGCTGAAAGTAGCCATAGTGGGAGAGCCCTTTTTCGTAAGTCATCTAGAATAATTTCTTACCTTTAGAAAAACTTACAATTTTCGTAAAAGCTTGAAGCTCGCCTTTTTTGTCTTGTAAGGAAGGGAAAAGCCTACACATAGTGATAAAATCTTAAAGAAATGCTCAAATCTTACGTGTGTGTGTTTGCGTGTGTGTGTGTTTGTGTGTGTGTGTGTTTGTGTGTGTACTTGTGTGTGTGCGTGTGTGTCCAATCTTGATGACATTTGGCACATCTTCAAAATAAGAGAAATATCACAGTTAACTTTTCAAAGCACAAAACTTAATTATAATTTCAGTTCATCAAAAATTATGCAAGATTTTCGTGTTTTCCTGCGATATCTTCAGAATATATTATCTCACAGAAGCTATTTTTGCACAATCTTAAAGTTCATAAATTTGGCTTTTCAGTGACTACAATAACATTTCTATACAATTTTTTCTCTAATTTTAATACATTTTTCAAAATTAATTTTACACCACAGATATATGGAAATCAAACACATAACGAACAAGAATACAGATGAAAAACTGGTGCCAGAACACAGTAAGAGAATTTTGAAAGAACACCAAAAACAGTTTATAAACAGATGTTTCACAGATAATTTGCTATCTATTCCTGGAACAACCACTGACTTGGTTCAATTATTTAATTTTGGCGGGAATTAATTTTACTTTTCCAAGAGTGAAAATTGGTTATATTGCTCTTACTTTCTTTTACAACATTGTGTTACTGAAAAATACCCAGTCACGCCGGGTATTCTGCTAGTCTATATTAAGAAACAAAATAATTATTGTTACACTAATAAAGATATTGCGATTAAAGCAATTAATATTTGCTTCTATAGTTTGCTGCTGCTCTTCAATATTCACAATGGATAACTGTTGTAATGCACTCTCGTTATATGATAAAAATATTCTTCTCGGTATGTCGAAAGGCGAGGGGAAGATTCTTTTGTCTGAAAATACAAGAAAAATAATCGTTCGTCCTGTAATTTCATACAGATTAGAGCAAGGAAAATGAAAGAAGTTGTAAGAGAATGCAAATGATGAGAGCTTTCCAAACAAGTTATCACATGTGCAGATACAAAGGCACTGTAAGTAAGGAGGATTGAGGGGAAAATCACTTATCAATCCACAACTTCTAAGCAAATGTAGCTATCAAAAACTTTTTTAACACCAAAAGCTGTTCATTACGATAAGGCGATAATTTGCCTAATTTGAAATTTCTTTCCATCTTCAATTGTAAGGAATTTATGGGGAAATGAAAATACCAACCATAACCATTTCCACTTCTTTTGAGCTGGATGGCCCATCTATGAACTCGGCCGAGATTTTCACCCTTCCTAAAAATATCCCTCATCGATTTAAATCCAATTAAAATTACGCTAGTTATCGTGTTTACAATATAGCATGGAACAATCTATATTCTAAACTCGATAATTTTAACCGAATGTTGGATTTAGTTTCTGGAATCATGATCGGCGAAGATCTGTAGAAATTTTCCTAAAGTCGTGTACTGAGAACCATTGCAACAAGTGAAATCCCAATAAGGAATCTACCTAAAAAATTTATTCCACGGTCTTCAATTTAGAGATATTCCACTGCAAGTGCTTCGAAAATCATATTATTTCAACAGTAATTTGTTTGTTTCGTCAAATGGCCTGAAATACATAAAGCATCGAAAATGAAACTTGGGATTTGAAATAATATGCAAATTTGACAAAAGTTAAAATGGATGCTTGGAAGTAATCCAACTCCAATCCTTTATGAAACAAACTACTAGTGATCCATTTAAAATTTCAGAAAAAAAAAGATGATTAGGATTTTTCTGTGCATTGCTCTAAACAAAAAGTTTAGGCTAAAAATATGCTTTTGAGACTTGTTTCCAGCTGCATAGCTGGATATATTTGATAGTCTATTATACGCTATACGACAAATCTTTCAAATAATTAAAATTGAAATTGAAATACTGAAAAAGCTACATTTTCCTGTATAAATACTGCTACGAGTATGTTTCTATATCTACATTACAATCTACGTTTTTTAAATGATTGTGTGTGTGTGTGTGTGTGTGTGTGTTTGATATGATTGCTAATGCTAGACTAAGGTAACAACTACGAGTCCAATTGCTACAAAGTTTGGATTATATGTATTTTGAATGTAGGAAGCTATTGATAATTGTTGGAGATTTTTAATTTGGCAATCTGGCATTAAATCTTTTATTCTGGGTGATTTACAACTTAGGATTCCCTGAGCAACCGAATATGTGTGACTTGAAAACTATAATTTTATGTAATATTTAAATGTATGACAATAAATTGGTAAATTTCCTTCTAACTTTCTATACCTCACAGGTGCAAGACACTATGTAATTTTTACCAGGAGGGCAATTTGAATATATATGATTTAGATTCGAGCACGGGAATCAACTAGAAAAAGCAGAATAAATTTAACTTAAACTTTAAGCAGAAACAACAAAATAGAATTTAAATAATAAAATTTAAACAATAAAATTTATACAATGTTTAAGTAGCGCGTAATTGCAGATGCATACAAAAAAACAATAGAAATCAAAATCATTCAAAGAAAGCCAAAAAAAACTAACTCAGCCTAATAAACTCAGAGGGAATCAAATTAAACAAAAAGGGATCCATTCTAGTCCATTTTATCTAGGGCTAAGGACTTGATTCGAAATGGATTAAAATATTTGGGAAATTTTTCTGTAAGAAGCTTGCATTACGCCAAATATAGCTTCTCTTAGTCCGAAATTTCCCAACTAAAGACAAACGAGATCAGTACCATCTAAAAAGAATTATTTTAAAAGGAAAAGGAAAGCCAAACACAAACATAAAAACGCTAATAAGATTGACTTAAAAATATTAGCCATCTAGCTGTTAATAATAACAACCATCATAAAAATAAGCTTACCCCAAGTCTATAATAGAGAGAAAAAAATGTCCTCACGCTATCACAATCCCACGCGAACTTCCTGCCAGAAAAGTAATCAACCTTATTTTTAAAAAAACACTAGTACCATGGCTACATCTATATTCGAAAATACGAAACAGAAGGTGGAAAAACAGAAATATTAGGGAATGAAACTATTTAGACGTATTAATAAAAAAAGCCCTTAGTTTCCATCTATGCCTCAATGAATATGAAATAATATTTTTAGATTGTATATTACAGACTGCTTTCAAGGATAAGATCTTTAATGCCGTGAAGATTAAAAAGGAAATCCTTGTCATTGAGAGTCTTAAAAAGCAATGGGAGCCATTCAAAAATCATTTCTATTATTGCATATTTTTTTAATTCTGTTAGCTTGACTAAAAATTATGTTTTTAAAACCCTAGAATCTATATTGGAATGATAATCACAAAGATTTTACACTTGAAATTAAATTCAGCTCTTTTATCAAACAGGACAATCAAAGATTTTTGTTCAGAAATTTCAATTTTAAAATCTAAAAAGGTACCTTTATTTTGATTAGAGTTCATTTTATTAAGTTTAAGTTCTTTTGGATAACAATTAATAATGATATCTAAGCTGTCAGAATTTAAAATAAGCATATCCTCTATGTATCTGTAACCGTAAATTAGATTATTTCTAATAATTTTATTCTCAAAAAAGTGCAAGAAGACATTGGCAAGTGAACTGGAGAATGTAAAACCCATCGGAATGCCTGAATCTGTTTATAATACTGAATACCATTAAAAAGGTAGTTTTCTTTAATTCTGAAATTACAAATTTCGAACCAGTCAGTTTTCTTAATAATAGAGTCGTTAAGAAACTCATTGTACATAAAAAGGCAATCTTCCATTAATTTATCACGTGGCAGATTAGTGTAAAGATTTTCTAAGTCAAAGGAATTTAAATTGCAAATTTTGTTATTATTCAGGAGGTCCTGGTGATTTAGATTCGAAATGTAGATTTGGTGTTCTCTTAAAAGCGTGGTGCTTCTCAAATTATTAATGTAAAATATAAAGCTCTATACCTCTGAGTAAAGAAAAAACTATATATATGTATGTAGTTATCAGATTTCGGTGAAAAATGAGCATAATGCCCTATACTTCCAAAATACAGATTATATACTATTATATTTAGAATGAAATAAATTAAATACCATGACAAATTGAAGCTTAAGATGTTATTTTCTAGATCATTGTTTTAGAACGAACAATGCGTTTATGGACAAAAGTCCAATGAAATTAAGAATGAAATAAAACTAGCGTGAATATTTTCCTCTTGGCATTCTTGTATACTTCCACAATATGTTTAGGTTCGTCGTATAGCGACGAGAATCAAATATCCAATTTGTACCTCTTACCGTCGACAGATTGATTTCAAAATGACGTATAAATTACAATTTGAATGTTTAAAACAGTATATCAAATTCCATGTGTCTAGCGTGTTGCGATTTTGAGTTACGGTGTTCACATGCACACCAATAGACAGATGACAGACAATCAACCAGCTGGTATATTTGATCTAAAATTTGATGCATATCTTAACACATTCACTGCTACGGACGAGATAACTTGTCTTCCAAGAAAGTTTGCTGTGCGCTAGAATTTCACTTGCATTCTAATTTAGATAAGTTGGGCATGTTAATAAATGTCTGCAGAACACGCTCACTTTTTTTCTTTGTTGGAATATAAATTATTTATAGCGAACACAGTTACCAATTGTCTTTTCTAGTGCTTGAATCTAATTTGTATGTCGAGGCAAATGTGTTAAATTTAGATCTCAAAATAGTACGCCAAATTTTATAACTTTAACAGGCTGTGTTTTTGAATTACTATGTTCACATGTATTAAAACAGGAAACAGACAGATTTCTTTCAAAAAATATACGACTTTTGTGGAATGACCACGAACAGAATTTCACTTTTCTAGCTCATCGAGTTTTTCAGTTACCACCTTCACCGACAGCCCACCGTCACAAACCGACCCACGGAGAGTTAAAAATCCAAAAACAGTTTTTTTTATTGCACTCGGAAGTCTAAAACGTAGAGATTCATCCGAATTTCCAGATAGATTTTTTCAAAATAGTTTGGTGATTACAATACAAACTATTTATATACTTCTCATACGAGAATTTAAAAAAAAGAACAATCGAAATATATATTTAATTTTTGTAATAAGTCATATAATCCAAACAAAAAGTGTCAAAAGATGAGACATGCCAGAGTTTTCGTGTTCAATCAGATTCAAAAATTTCATTCTTGAATGTACACATTTTCATCATCACTTTCTTCTTAACAAGCGATATGCAAGACTTAAAATTATTCTTCATTTATAAACCGTAAACAAGAATTCCCTTCCCCCCTGAACTACAATTTTATTTCCTTCGTTATAATACACATTTGAGTTCATCCCTATCTACGCTTTTACTTCTGATTCTTATCCAGGAGTAGAAGCTGAGCCTCTTCAAATATTCCCCCTTCCTAAAAATCTTTCATAAGCAAATTCTGCGAGTCTGTCTCGTACAAGATTTAGGGTAGGTATTTCAATTCTGAAGCATTAGATCTCTTGCTTTCTGGGCACGCCTTTCTAAAAATATTTCATAAGCAAATTCTGACGAGTTTCTGTCTCGTACAAGATTTTCAGTAGGGTAGGTATTTCAATTCTGAAGCAGCATTAGATCTCTTGCCTTCTCCCTATTGGAAAAAATTCAAAATACCGGTATCAAAATGATACCGGAACCAGTAAAAATGATACCGGAACCAGTAAAAACATACTGGAAATTTTAAAGCCAGTATGAAATCATACCGGAAATTTTGAAACCGGTATGAAACCATACTGGAAATTCTGAAACCGGTATGAAACCATACAGGAAATTTTGAAGCTGGTATGAAATCATACTGGGAATCTTGAAGCCGGTATGAGACCATACTGGAAATTTTGAACCAGTATAGAGAAACAGTATTTTCGCGACTCCTAGTCCTGTTAGAATATTACTTTCTCTGTGAGCAAAGGAATGACGACGAGGATGACACCCAAAACCCCCCGGGCCACCCCCGGGCGGGGGACACAGCATTATAGTCAATTCATATACGCGGGAGTATATTAAACTGGATGTTTTCATTACTTTCATATTTGAGCCATTTATATAAAATTGAAGATATAGCAAGGCTGTTTTCGTTCAGTTTATTTGTCATAATTTATAAATAAGTGCTGCGCGTTTTTTTAATTATCTATTGTGTGCAACTAGTTATTACTCTTCGATTGAATTCAAACTCTAATATTGTTGTCTCCGTTTGCTGCTGAATGCACTGTTTGTAGGTTTGTGTTATTTAGATAATCACCTTTTGTTAACAATTAACACATTTACGCCAATGTTGCATTTTTTCAATGATATTTTGTGCACAAATATTACATGTCTTGAAATCAACTGCAAAAATACTAAGCAAAATCCTGCCTGAAAAATTGTTTTATTTCCCTCCTAAGCCTAACGTCACTATTTAGACAAAGCCCTATTAATGCAAAAAACAATCAAAATGTAAAATTATGCGATAATTGAAAACGAAAACATATTCTTACAAATGTATTTACTGATATATGCGTTAAATGCATGTAAATTAATTCGTAAATTATTGAATGAACTTATCCTTTTCTTCTTCACATTTCAAAAAACTACTTTCCGATTTCGGCTTGAAAATAAAAACGCTATATTATCAACCGAACGCTTGCTATGTGCTATCATCGATTGAATACAAAGGAAACAAATTCTAAAAAATACTTTTTTTGTGAGATTTATGTTGAAAAAATGCTTTCTGTTAGTTTATAATTTATTTTTAGAAACGTCCGTGAAACGGGAAACTAGGCGTTATTGAGTTAATTAACACATATCAATGCAAATGCGCTCGAAACCAACACTTTTCAGTGACCATAGTTTAACTGTTACGTTTTTGGCACTATATAGACAAAAAAGCTATAGCCATTTGAAACGTACTTTTCAACCGGCAGCCATTAGGGTGGGTCGAAAAATTAGAATTTTCGAGTATCAAATTCTAATAGGGGTCAAAATTTGCGTATTTTCATGTTGCTTAACAGAGAAGTATTGAAAAAAATTATGCAATTTATCTTCAATTCGGGTAAAATGTTTAATATTTGGAAAAATGACGAAAAACATCAAAATTTACTTTTCTGCTAAAATTATACAGTTTTGAGTTACTAATAGTCTCTAAGTATTTCATTTTATTTGCCTGATGAGAAAAAAATAATCTTTAAAAACTATACACTACATTTTAGATTTTGGCTACATTGGTTTAGAGTTTAGGTGAAAATCTAAGATTTGTTTCTGGTCAGTAAGCAGCTCCGCTTAGCACATCGCGGTCAGAATATCTGCAATACGCAAACTTAATGTCGATAAAGGATTGCGAAGATATATAAAACGCGATGGCTATCTCTTTTATAGACGTATCGTATATTTGTAATCCCCCGATTTTTCTTAAGGTTCGAAGATTTTAGCCCTAATGCATGAACTGAAAATGAAGCATTTAATTTTTAAAAATATTTTTTCTATTATCACGCATCAAAAATGAAGTTTATACGCTATTTTAAACTATAAACCGAAGCCCGTATATTTTTTGCGTCAATGTAAAATTTGGTGTTTTTTGACATTTCTCCTAAGATTTAGGCTCTTTGCTCGAAATTGAGGATTCAATGTATAATTTTTTCAATGTTTTCCTATTTATTGGCATGCAAATATGCAACTCTTGGGCCCTATTAGAATTCGATATTCGAAAAATAGATTCGTCAACTCACCCTACGAGTATGTGTCTCGTTTTAATGGGATGTTGTGGGGCTTCCTTTAGGCACATCGCCAGGAATGTCTTCGTTTCAAGATTAAAGAAAAAAATATCATTTTGATCTTATTAATTATGCTGTATCCTTCATTGGCAAAACTCTCATAAGGGCCACAAATTCTCCAAAGGATTCACTTAAGATACGACAAATAAGAAATCTGACTGCAACCCTCAAATCTCTAAGAGCTTACTTTATATAACCTGTACTGGCCAACCAGCTTTTCAGGTTGCACTGAAATATGTGCACATAATATAAATTTAAATAAGAATATCGTCTATTGCTCTTCAGACTGCTTTGTAATTGGAGATCCAAGGATTATTTGCACTATGGGCTCAAACCCCCAGTTGGTCCCAATCAGCAGTGAAGCCTATCAGTTAATAGTGATTGCAAGGAGTTTATTCACTAGTTTCTTCTTCAAACTATACATAAACATCAATGTTTCCTCTTTTTATATAAAACAACAAAGGAGTCTATATTATATATAAGGGAAAGTCACTCACTGACTCATGACCGAATCTCCCAAACCACTGGGACTAGAAATTGGAAATTTGGCAGGTGATTGCTTCTTGGATGGTAGATGCTCACTAAGAAAGGGTTTTTCAAAATTTTAATTAATTAAAATTACCTTAAATTGTAAGGTATTTTCGTAATAACTCCGGAGCATATTATCGCACAAAACCCATTTTTACATCATTTTAAAATTTAAAAAACATAGCTATTCAATGATACCAGTTTCTTTTCCATGCAACATTCTATTTAATTTTAATTAATTTTTGAAAGTATTTTCGAACACAATTCCCAACAATCATTTTAATATTATCACCTGCAGTTTTCTGGAGCATGCGCGGAAAAACTCCTTCTCCGATTAAAAAAAGAAGAAAACATTATTAAATGAGAATTGATGATAGCGAGTTGCGTTTTGAAAAATATTCCTGTCGATATTTTGGGACGTAATTTCATAGATATTTTGTAAGTTATTCATAAATAGGTGTTCTATCTCAGTATATATTTGTATTATCAAGAAAATATATGAAAAGGAGTAAAAATACTTTTATCCCGAGAAAAAAAAGTATCAATAATGTGTTACTACGCGGACGGAGTCGCGAGCATCAGCTAATATATTATAAATACCAAAAAAGGTATAATTGGTGTGAAATCATTCACATACATTTCTTTCTAACACAAAATGCAGTATGAGAAATAATTAAACACATTATTTCTTTTCAGTTAGCAAAAAAGGTTTTCTAAGAAGATTTAATTTAATCAAACTAACTTTCTTACTAGCAAATTAGGTAATTGGCATACGTTGACCGAGTTTAAAACATGGGGAATTCTATTTAAAACCAATCATATCCGTTTTCGAAAAAATTGTGGAAATTTATCTTATTTTATCAATTCATTGCACAGAATGCCAATGGAATGCCACAGAATGCAAATGCTAAAAAATAAATATTTTGCATATAATCTTTTCATATTCTGAAATTTAAGCTGTGGGCATTTGGTGGAACTTCAAAGAAATCTGACGGCTTCAAATGTTGAATTTCTATCTTTTCGCCTAGACGACTGAAGTTCCTAAAATCAATCATTAAAGTTTTCTGCAGCGTCCTCCAATTTCTATCTCTTTTTTCGTGGCATTCGAGACTTTTCGTCCTGGTATTTCATTCATACAATCAAAATGGAGTCCTCCAAGGAAGTAAACACATCCTCTCTGAATGAATGGATTTTTCTCTAGTAGAACTCGAGTGCATCATTTACATTCAATTTTTAGGCTCTCCTCGGGTATTCGAAATTTCAGCCGCCATTTTTATTTGAAATTTGTATTTTTTATTTTTACCCAACGAGGAATTCCAGGATGCAAAGTCGTGACGGATTGAAAAGACAAGTCGAGTTTATTTATTTCTATTTTCATTTCAGAGCTGCGCTGAGAAATCTCCCAGTTTATGTTTCGGAGTGAGGAATCTTTCTTATTGATCTTATTTCCTGTGTTCGAGTGTTAGGAGAATTCCTTCCCAAAATGATGCAACATCGTCGGAAAACTACCTGATTATCCATACGGAAACTAATAGAATATTATTGTGTTCCAAAGCATTGAGAATTTAAATTGATTTCATGTATGAAATATGAGATGCACTCTTTTAAGATCTGATAGTTCGGAATGGGTTTGATTCTTTGAAATTCCATCGTTCTCCGTCCTTAGTTATGAATGTATTCCTTTAATGTTGGTAAATTCAAAGGGTCGGCACGCTTCACCATATAAAGAGGACAAGGAATGGAAAAAGAATGATTTTTTCCTTTTCGTCTATAAGAACGGATGAACATCTGAAAAAATATTCGGCGAGTGAGAAAGTGCTATTTGTATTTTAACGGAAGATAAATATAAAAGAATTATTATAAAGCTAAAAAATGATTTGAATTTTACTTATTCAATCATTTTACTTTAAAAAAATTTCCGTATGAAATAGATTTTTCCTTATCAGCTTCCTAATGTTAGAGATAACTGAGGAAGCTAAAATGTGTTCCTTTAATTTGAAAATTTCTAATTTTCAGAGTACAGCTCGCAAACTAGTCTGTGACTAGGTGAAAGAACTTTAGTTTAGTGTAGACTTATACTAACGTCCGTTTTCTAGAGACACAAGGATTATTTTGGGATGGACTTCGCAATTTTTAACCGCGGTCAGATGACGAGCATGATACCTGAGCTGGCGTCCCCTCCGCATCACAGCAATGAAAGAACATTTGGCCCACTTCATCTGATTTAGCGTACAGCAGGCCCACACACACGTTGGAAGCGGATTACTCCCGAATTACTCTACTGTTACAGAACTGACTACAAAGAGACGCCCTTATTCAATTTAAAACAAGCGTGTTATTTTTTTAATAAAAAGGCTTCTAATAAGGCTCATATTTCTTACAATTTTTCAATTACCTCAGTCCATAAAGAGTCAGAACTGGGATGTGTCTTTACACAGAGTTCCTTTTTTCTTTGAGTATGTTCAAACATAATTTTGTTCCAACAACACACGTTTTTGAGAATTAAAATAAAAACACCAAAATGGCAAAAAGTGACATACTCATCGGTATTTAGAAAAATTTCGAACTTATTAAAATCTTTCATCATTTATAGTACAAGTTTGCTTTTCATTCCATTCTACATAGTATATTAATTTACTTGAACTAATTTTTAAATTCTAAACAGAGGAGGCTCAATTTATATTTTAATTCTCACCAAATAACATTTATTTAGTAATCCACATATCTTCGAAGCACTTAAGGCTAAAACATTGATTGGTGTAACTTTAAGCTTTATGTTAAGATTTGAAAATGAGTCAAACTCTTTTTCAAGTATTTCAAATAAAAGATTTAACTATCAAAATCAGGTTTCCTATAATTCACAAAAGGAAGTAAGCAAATAAAATGACAATAGTAACACAAACAAACATTATGCGAAAATTCAGCTTTCTTTAATAAAACAAATACTTTCTTTGTTTTATAAATTATCAGCAGTACTCGCACGGCGTTGCCCGGGGAATCAGGACTTCAACAAAATGAAAAAAAAAAAAAAATCGCCAACAATGACATGAAAAAATTCTGAAAACAAAACAAAAGATACGCATTCTTGATTTTCCCGCTTATTTTTCTTCGCGATAACGACATTTCAACTGTAGAAAAACAATACAGAGTACGTTAATCCGAAACAATATTAAAAAATTGTAACGTGAAAATGATTATTAAACAGCAAATAAAATATGCGAGACATAAACACGTTAAGACACTGCCGAAAATAATAAGCGAAGTGATTCAGTTGAAGGTTATGACGTATCCTGCGCTCTGCACCATCAGTCAATGAAATTGCAACAATTTAAGTTGGGAGGACTTCTGAGAAACTTCGGCGGGAGTATTCTCGCTAAAGAAAAATATCTTTCAACTGAGCAGGAAAAAATTAATTTAAAAAAAGAAAACAACTATTTAACCGTTCTTGTTCGAAATCCGACAGAATCGTTCCAGTTATAAGCTGAAAAATTTAAAATAATAGTGTTATTAGAACATCGGATGCAGCAAATTTAAAAACAAAAATAAAATTTCGATGGCAAAACTGACTAGTTTTTAAAAAATTCTCAAAATTCCGTAAATTAAGTTTGAATCTCAAAACAAACTTCATTAGAACAAAAATTGTTTGTTCTATCCGATGGTGCGTTCATTGTTTTTCAGTGATCATTAGAAAAGATTCTACAGCCGTAAACGTGCCAAAAATGACCCAAAACAACACAAAACACTAAAAAATCTTCTAGATTAAAATTTAAAATTCCGGCTTCGAGGTGCATTGAGTCACCATTACGACTACCTATGTGCCAAATCTCATGGCTGTAAGGGCGATAGATTCGTCTGGACATCGCGCGCACACACACAAACTTTACCTTTTATAAGTATAGATAATATTTTTTAACTTGTATTATATATATATAACAAATAAGAAACAAACATAGCAGAAATGTAAAAGCAACATATACAAAATAAACATTCATAAAACAAAATGTCAAGAAAAAATCTGCGGTAAGAAAAAGCCGAAAGTGGAATATATATATAAAAGGGGAAGATAAAATTATATAGAAATATATAACACAAACGCAACGAATGCGCAAAAATGCTGCGATTCAAGAAGATTTGTGGAAAATATATCAATATCATGAAAGTCAAAAAATGTTGAAATAAAATGGAGAGACTGTAGTAAATCGGTAAAAGCGTATAGATGCTCATCAGGGTAAGTAAAATCTATACGAACCGTTAAAAAGTTAGTGAAATCATAATGTTTTCTGCGAACAGTGTTGGCATATAGCTAAAAACACTGTCCTTTACCCCGAACATTATGATAAACCAAGAATTTGAAGGAAATACAAATAAAAGAAATGAAATTACGAACCTAAAACTGAGAGATGCTACCAACGGGAGACGTGACAAAGGAAATAACTAAACGCGTCATGTAGGGACCGGATGTTTACGAAAATATCAAGTTACTTCTGAAGTTGGGGGAGTTTTGATGAAGAATAGGAAATCGATGGAAAAAAAGGATGGAAGCGAACTACATTGAGGAAACGATGAAGATTAAAGAAATGATGAAAAAAGGAAAAGAGTGTATTTAAAAATTAATGTGTAATATAAAAAAATAAGGTGTGTATAAAAATTAAGGAAAGATGATAAAAAAAGGAAAAGAGTGTATTTAAAAATTAAGGTGTATATAAAATTAATGAAAAATGATAAAAAAGGAAAGGAGTGTATTTAAAAATAGTGTAACTAGTGTAATTAAAAATTAAGGTGGAAACGGTAAGTGTTAAATAATATTTCAATTTGAAATCCGTTAATAAACGACTTAAAGATGTGTTTTCGAGGTAATCAGCTTTAGGTTCGTAATTTAATTTCTTTTATTTGAATTTCATTCAAATTCTTGGTTTATCATAATGTTCGGGGTAAAGGACAGTGTTTTTAGCTATATGCCAACACTGTTCGCAGAAAACATTATGATTTCACTAATTTTTTAACGGTTCGTATAGATTTTACTTACCCTGATGAGCATCTATACGCTTTTACCGATTTACTACAGTCTCTCCATTTTATTTCAACATTTTTTTACTTTCATGATATATATATATATTATATAAATCTAAATATAACTTGTTATATATGATCTTACATAAACAAAGTAAACAAGACATATCATGAAGCCACTCTTATACTAAAAATTCATTATTTAAACAATTCAGCCAAATCTAAAACAAAATCTAAAGAATTGAAAATACTATAGATACCATGAACAAAAATTAAATTTAAATATTTATGTCAGCATGCAAAAAACTCTGTTGTTATTAAAAGTATTGAAAAAAGGCAATCCATATATATGAAGTTTTCAACAATTAATATAGCAGCTTGGCTGTGGACAAGCTTAAGCCAGGTTAAATTAATTTAATTTTATAATCTATGTTTTGAATATCAGCCACAGAAAATTTAGCTTTAAAACTATTTGTCTCTAACCTAAACTTATTTCTCGCCTTTTATTGTTAACTTATTTGAAACGAAAAACATAAAAGCTTTAGTTCATATAAGTAACAAATGAAATGTTTTATTTTAAAATTTAAAATCGAAGTAAAACATCAAGAAGTTCTTCAATCGTAAAATTGAGTATTTTAAACCCATTTGGCCAGAAAGGTTTAAAAATACAAAAACAGCAGTTATATAAGCATTTGGCTTCAGTTCACAATGCTTCCAAATTCTGATGTGTCTGTCACCTTGGCGACCAACTTTAATTTCAACATCAGCTTCGCGATATCAAGCAAACGTCTCCTATCGGAACAACTGATGGATATCCTAATACCCACGTCTCTAGGGATGGATTTTCGCCAAGAGACGAGAGAAGGAATTCAGTCTTTGGCTCAATGTCTTTCAAATTCTGTCTTGGGGAAAAAGGAGAAGACAATTTAGTGGAATAAAGATATTAATTTTATTTTTCGTCATCTCTTGTGTTAAGTGAAACGTAAATGGTGAAAAATTGGTTTTAGATTCCCATCGGAAGTATTTTAGAGAATTTTTCAGTTTTGTTTTTTCAAAGGAAGGTATTCGTATGATGACTTTAAATCTAATACTTTTGCTTGAGACGTAATATATTAGATTGTTTGGAAGGAAAATTCGAGCGTGGTAAAGAAACTATCGTATCATTTGACTTCAAAATTCTATTTTGAGACATATCGAAATAAAAATGCAATTTCTGTTAAAATAATTTCCTTTTTCCTATTAGAAAATATTTTTCGGAGACATTAAGAAAATATTACTCGACTAGAAATATATTTAAATACTGATTGCATGAGAAGTAAAAGAAAAATTTTACATTTTTACTTATTAAGTGTGTGTCACCGATCGTAACTAAAGGTATATAAAATTGTACATTGTCCATATTTTATGTAGCATTTTTTAACTTCGAAATTAGTTTTCTCAGATTGCTAGAGTCCTAAAAGCTTAAAACTTCATTAAATATTATGATTATTATTTCAGTTCAGACAATTTTTCTCATATCAGTGTGAGTTAAAAGAATATAAAATAAAATATTTTGCTTTCAATACAGTTTCATTTGCCATTTCATTTTCTTTTCTAGTAAATTTTATATGAACATTGCAAAGTGCATTGGATTTGGCAAATAGAATATCATTGGGATTTGAAAATTATTTTGATACATTCAATAGATTTCTTTCAAGCATAAATTCTTTTAATGTCCCTAATGTTGTATAGACTGCATACTATTCAAAGAATATTTTAAAATAAATTTACAAGGTGTTATAGAACAACATTCACGCAGGTTCTCAATGTCTTGACTGGCATTCTTCCTTTACACATGACAGCGAGGGCCCTATATATGAAGTTTCAAATATGAGTCGGGAGCTCTAATGAATTCCAAAATTTATTTAAAACAGAAGAGATTGAGGATTTTATAAAATTTTCCGAAATCCCTATCGAACAAAAATTTTTACTATTAGATCCACTCTCAAAGACAGTGAACACGGACGAATGCAAGATCGATCAAGAGACTGGGTTCGCCATGTACATCATCAAAGATAAAAAAATCAATTAAATATTACTATTTCAAATTGAAAAATTAGAATTCCGTTTTCCATGTGGAGTTGGCGGCCATCAGTTTTTGAGCTTGTTGGGCACTTCAGCAGAACACAAAAAATAAAATATGTTACTGATAGTCACTCCCCAGTGGAAACACTTGAAAGCGTCAGGCCGAAATCATTATTTGTAAACACGGTAAAAAATAACTGTAGGCTGGCGGAGGGGCTCACCTGGGTGAAGGATCATGTCGGTAACCCGGGTAATGAGCTGGCTTGCACTTCGCCAAGCTTGACACTGTTGAAAACCAAAAGATTTATATGCCAGCCCCATACTCTTATATAAAATACAAATGCAAAAGAAAGATTTTAAGGGATTGGGAAATATATTGGAATAAATATGAATCAGAATCGCGGAAGCGAGTCCGATCTTGCGTACCAGGTATGGATGGAGAGCTTCTCATTTCCAATAAGTTTTTAATTTATTTTTTATCAGGACACGGACAATTCCCTTGTTATTTACATCGCTTTAAAATACTAGAGTCTCCATTGTGCATCTGCCATGGGATAGGTGACGCAGACCAACATGTTTTTGATTGCGTCTATACAAAAAAAATTCATCATTTAAAACTGGCACACAGTAACGAAACTCAATGGTTTAAGACTCTATCTTCAAATAAACAGACAACTGAAAAGATAAATTAGGCTTTTAGGATCAGCGAGCAAATCTGCAACAGACTGGCCCATTAATTGTCAAACCTTTTACTCTTGTGTGTTTATGTAAGAGTGCAGATATTTATATTTTAACTTGCAATTTTTCTTAAAATTTCAGCATGTTCTGTATTGATTTTAGATTCCTTTTAACACTGCCTTAATTTTATCATTTGATACTTTGAGGACATGTTTTTTTTAATATTTACATTTAATTTTATGAGAATTTTAATCACATCTTGTGCTATTTATTGTTGAATTTTGATATTTATTGAATTTTATCTTGTATTTTCGATGTTTCTTATTTTCAGTGCTTTTTCAGTGTAATGTTGTGAAGTTTAGTTGAATCACTAAAAGTCAATGAAAATATTTATTTGTTAAATTCTAAAAAGGGGTGAAAATTAAACTGTATTATTGTAAAGTTTAGTTAAATCACTAAAAATCAATTGAATTATTTAATTGTTAAATTCTAAAAAGGGATGGCATTTAATTAAATTATGTAAAGCTTAATTGGGATATTTTATTTATAAAATTCTGAAGAACTTGGAATTCTAGAAGAAAGTGTGTCTTAAATTAATTAACTACACATCCGTGTATGATATGATAAATTAAGTAACTATTATTTATTTTTATTTTATTCTTCAAATCGATTATTGTATCCTTTGATTAACTACAAAAAATGATAAAATAAAAGTGTCTGATGCACAGCCATATATGATATGACAAATTAATTAGCTGTTATTCATTTTGTTTCTCAAATCGAATAGTTTATTCAAAAAAAAGGAAAAAAATCGTTTATCTTATTCTTTTAGTAATGAACTAAATAAATGAAGAATGAAGAATTTTTTATTAAGGAATATTTTAATTCCGTTTAAGTAAAATCTCAGTTTGAGCAAGAGTTCATTGAACCTAGAGATCTCCCGCCCATGAGCTTAGCATGACCTACCGCCTTGCGAAGCAAGCCCGAGAAATATTCTCTCCATATGCCCAGATTTCAAACAAGTAACGATTAATTCTTTTCTTTCTAGTAAACAGCGAATAAACTTAAGCTCAAGAATGTTCCATCTCCACTTTTAAAAACAGCCGGCGGTTAAAAATTCTGGGTGTCCTTCTTGAAGTTGTCGGTAAAATTCCGATTCACACAAATTTCTCAAGCTGATGATCAGTAGTTAAGAAGCCTTTGACCCGGAGTGGCTCAGATTCCGAAATTTTCAACATTTTCGACAGAATTATTGCTTTTTTCCTGCGCTTTCCGTGACAAGATTTCACTTGTAAAATTCCTTTCTAAAAGTTATTACTCCGTTGCAGAGGAGCGAACGATTTCTATTTCTTCACCTTTGACCTGGGTGCGGGGGTTTCTGATAGATGTCTTGTCAACACATAATAATCCCTTTTCGCTGGAAAAAGTTCAGAGCCGCCTTGCCCCACGTGGTATATTGCTAGGAAAAGCACTGTAGGTAGCTTGGATTAGTTTGGAAGGGTTCAGGGCGTGATTAATTTTCTCCCTGGAACCAATTAAAATCGAGGGTGCATGATTTTCGGATTTTTTTTGGCGAATTCAGAAAGATTTCCTTGGCATGATGCCTTTCACCAAGGGTGGTTTATAAGAAAAAAGTTTTAGATTTTTAGAGAGAGAGAGAGAGAGGGAGAACTTAAAAAAATTTTCTTTGAACTGGTCTTGAAAATTTTAAGGAGGAGATTTTTTTGAAAGGATGGAGATGCGAAGAGTGTAATGTGGAGCAGTTTAAAACTCTCGTTTGAACCTTGAAGTGAAGATGAGGGCTACATTTGTTGGTGTCCGATTTGTGAGCGAAGGTCCAATGATACAGCGGTGCCAAGCTAACTAAAGGGGGTTTCCCGGTAACAGCGCGGGGTTTTCCGTGCGAACTCTTCAAGAAAAAAATTAGCCTGCTCTCAACGCGAAAACATTCTGCGAACTTAAAATGGTGATCCTTGGCGTGCGTAGCGCTTGTTATGAGGGGCAGTGCAAATAAAATTTGATACCCAAAGTATTAGGAAGAAAAACTCTTAAGTGACGTCCAGAATAAGGCGTGCAACTAGATATTCCGGGAGCCCAGCAGCGACCCTCCTAATCAACAACTAATTACTTAAACGCTGAAACTTTCCAGCCATCGGAAATTCCTGTAAGGAATCCAGTAGCCCAGGTTCAACAGGATGTTGTACCGGCTAAAAACTCGTAGGTGATGTCCAGAAAAAGGCGTGCAATGAAATATTCCGTGTGGCCAGCAGCGACCCTTCTGATCAACAGGTTAATAGATGAAACGCAGAACATTCCATCCATCGTACCCTGTGGCCCCCAACCAATTTAATGTCGGACCGGTCGGTCAAAAGCATACAAGTGATGTCCGGAAGGAGTCTAGCAGTCAGATATCAAGTTCGAATCAACCAGTGGTCTTCCAAATTTAAGATAACTGGATTTTGTTAACCCTCATTTTAATACTGAGAAACTTTAGGGATAGAGAATTATTTTCATAATTTAAATTGTAACATTTGTAATATACAATTTCAGATATCAAATTATTAAGCCCAAGAAGAATATATTAAATAAACTTTAGGGATAGAGAAATGTATTCATAACTTAAATTGTAACAATTGTAAATTATAATTTTAGACATCAAAATTATTAATTTCAGGAAGAAAATGGAAATTTAAGAATTATAATGATGTTGAAAATGTTAAATTTTAAATGTATTGTCATGTTGGAAATCTGTAATGTAATAAGAATTAAAAGTTTATAGAAATTTATATTACATGCTGTTTTAAATTTGTGCTTATTTTGAATGTGTAAACAAATCCATACAAATGGGTATATTTTTATGAGTTTTGAACATAGAATATCTAAGATATTTACAGCAATAATGTTGTTGGAATGATTTGACATCAGTAAATGTGCATTAATCAATGTATGTTGTTTAGAAGTAGTGTTAACATCTATTACATATGAATAATTCACCTGTGATAATGAGAAGAGTTATGAGCGTTTAGTTAAATTTATATAATTGGCTGAGCAATACATTAACATTTTATGGGGATAATATTTATAATAATCTTGAATATCAATTTGAATTTAAATTGGAGATGGCCACTCATATACTTCTAAAAAATGATAAATTTAATATTTTAGTAATTGAATAGGCTGTTAGAGTAAAATATAGGATTTATTAATGAACATATAATTAGAAATCTGTTTGAGAAAGGATCGACCCTATTACTGTTTATTTATTTTAAAAGATTGATATGCAGATGTCAAGCGTTGAAAATTCTTTTATTCGAGTCAATATTATATGTGTTTGTTAACGTGCAGAAAATTACTTAATAAATCGATTAGATTTAAAAACTTGACTTTATTTTTCTTGTCAATACTTCAGCACTGATAGAATATGAACTGAAAAGGCTTATTGCGGGTTAAAATTTCTTTTAACCTTACACAACGCAGTTTTATTACTCACTTTCTAAGTTTATTTTGATTTAATTATGGATGTTATTTTTAAGGATATTTGAAACAGAAATTTAGTAGAGAATGCATCTTATGCCTGTTGCTAAGAGATTCATTAAGTGGAGATATTAGTTAATGGTTTATGATTTTGTTTGATGTTAATTGAAGTTAAGGATATGAGATTTTAAGATTGTTGATATGTGTAGAAATTCATCTTGAAGTTAGTAAGCAATGAATTTTGAGTATCTGATAGGTAACAGGTGTAGTGACATTTTAAATATTGAAATTTCTAAAATATTTGAAGGTGTCTATTTCTAATTGGAATTCTTAAATTACTTAATCTATACATTTGATTAGTAATGTTTTGAAGGTTCTTAAATCTATCAAAGGATTTCAAAAATATTAATCTAGATATTTATATGCTGGTAATTTGAGAAAGTATTAATTTAAATGAGGAATTTATTGTAAGGGTGCATATGATTGCAAGATTGGATATAGAGTACTAAATGTAAACAATCTATTAATTCTTCTGAAATAATTTCAAAATATCAAAAATTCACGATTTTATTCTTGACTTATTAGTCCTGGACTAATTTTTCAGTTCTATAGATTGATTTTATTCACCATAGACCTGTCTCAGGCATTACACCTTCTTGGGTAGATTGGGTCGGTGGGTTTTAAGTAAATAAATAAATAAATGTTAATACATAGTTTAAAATAGTTTGAGAACTCATTTTAAAAATTTCTTATGAAATCAAAGAGCAAAAGAAACTTTAATATTTATGTCAAGAACAGTGCTTTTTAAATTCAGCTGATCTATCGCAAGTTCAAAATTAATAAAATTTTTACCATTCAATATAAAAAATATATTATTCTAAACTAATTTTAGGTATTTTATAGCCTTCTTCACACCTCCATAAAATCTTTAATATTTAATATAATATGCCAGCAGCATTGAATTTATTGTTTTACTTCACTTTAGTCATCTAAATCTTATTCAAAATATTCATGACTCAACATCTATTTAAATCAGAATCCTGCTTTGTTATTGGAAACAATTCAGTTGATATCATAGACATATCAGAAACATAACTGCAATGCTATTTGAAGTAAAATCGCACACTATCTAACGTTTTTACATTAACGTTCAAGTGGCACGGTGTGATGCACGTCACACTGTTTTGCCTTCTGCCTCCTTTATAAAAAATCCCAACTTAATTGGCATAGAAAGTTTGACGTGCATTACCTGAACCATAAATGAACCCAATAACCTTCGGGTGACAGATGTGCGGAATCAAAGATATCATTTTTGGTAGGGTGACTTGGGAGTTCAAGTTTAAAGTGATTTTCTTTCTATTCAGCATTCGCAGATAAAATCTGTGGCTCTTTTAAATCATGTACGGTGTTCTTATCTTCCTTCATTTGCAATAAACCAATCGCAATTTGCAATGATTATCACAACTAGAAGTATCAAACAACATGTATACTTCTAGCAAGAAAGGATTTTATCTATTTGGTTTGATTTGATGGATTAGGCTGAGGTTTTCCAGTAGAAAGCAATTTTAATATTTTTTAATAAATTGAGAAGGACATCGTATTGAAAACAGGAATCTTTGGCTTCTTCAACTTATGCACAATTTATAACTGACTGAACAATGTAAATGAGTAAATTTTGAATTGATCGGGAATCGAATTCATAATACTGAGATTCAGTTGCTTTGAGTATAGTTATAGTATATAAAAAATACGTTATTTTATACAATAGATGTACACACCTCCAGTTTCTTAACAACTATTGACAGTTCTTTAACCGCCAATAGTTGTTATAAACTATATTGTAACATAACTTATGAAATATATGCGTTCTTCATAGAGATATCTGAAGTAATGGGAACCCTTTCAAAAATATTTGTTATTTTGCTTCAATTGTAGTCTTGTATTCCAATAGCAAAGAAAATGTGCATCATCTAAACTTTCGTAAATCCCTGCATGTTTTCCATGCGCAGTCGAAACGTTAATGATTTGTGCTGAGATTCAGCTATAACGCAAGAGATCAGCGCTCTCTAACTCATGAGGTTCATATTTCCTGTCACACATTTCAATGTGATTTTCAGTTGCTATTCCATTTCCTATCTTCTCTAACTGTTTGTACGTTAAATTCCGAAACTCACTGCACTTAGCTTTGTTTCATTCTTACGAATCATGGCTTAAAAGGGTAAATAGATTTTCTTCCCACTTAAAAATTCCATGCATATTATTATATTTTAATTAGGAACAGAATAATATTAGGAATCAGTCAAAATAGCAAATTTGTAACTTTTAAAATCGTGACCTTACAAAAATTACTTCTCAATGAAGCAAATGTATGAAGAAATAAAATTCAGCATGGGCATATTATAATATTTAATCAATATTAAAAATCTAAAACTGCATAAGAATTTAAGTCGGAAAAAAATACCTTTATAAAATGAATAAATATTTATTCTTCTTTTCTCAATGTTCTGCGTATGTTAAAATTATCAAAATAAGACTATTTACTTATATAAACTTCGCTGCAGTAAAAATAACTGAACTTCTTTTGAGGAAAACTATGAAATAATACTTAGTTGATATATGGCAAGCATAAAAACAAGTTATTGTTGACTTAGGTGAATAATCATTAATCAACTTCCACTTAGGCAGTGATGGAAGAAAGACAAAAACAAAGAAGTAAACAAAATTTATCCCATTACAACAATCGCTTAAGATTTTGCCTCTCACCTTTTCGAGCAATCTGGCTTCGGAAGTCGGATTTCTGACTCACAAAAAATATTATTTTGTAAAGTTGATAACAAGTTACTATGGGAAAGATGAAAGTGAATCAGAAATTTCATTCATTTTTTCAAATTTGCCTTTAAAAACATTGAGCAGAAAGGTTCCAAAGGAAATGTTTAATCCAGCAAGATGATATAAGGTTGTCCAAATTTCCATTAAATGCGCATCTAAAGCCTTTGGAAATCATTATTGTTGTCCTGAGAATTCTTCTGTCATTATGATTCCTATAATGGCTTTTTAGCTGTATAATTAACGGTCGACTTCGGCTTTTGAAAGATCTTACATGAATATATTAACCTTCCGTAGGGCGCATCTAATCTGTGAGATGAAGAACCCATACTTTTTTGTGCCCAAGTGCGTGTTTTACCAAGAGAGGTTTGGGACCTGTAGTTGCTTCCTGGCTTCCTACCACTCACACTAGTGTATCGTGGTTTTTTCTGTAGTGCTCTTTTAATGTATATGAGGGGCACGTTAATCTGGTTGATGGGTTGCTCCCGATTACGTTCGTAATTTTGATTTCCCAATTTCTTTCAATATTTCTTTTTACATATCTGAAAAAATTCATATACCTAGGCCCCACCCCCTAATTCAATGATATTGATCGTTATTTACAATGCATTGTTTCTAAAATGTCGAATTATTTCAGTCTCTCATCGACAACAGTTGTCATTTCTAAGGAAATTGGAAAACAGGCGACAACTCCCTCCTTAATTCCTGAACATTTTGTTAGTTGAAATTGATAGGAAAAACAAAAAAAGTTATTTAAAAACAAAAATGTATCTTGATATGCCAAAATAGATAATTTTGATAAGCTTTTCCTTACACCTAAGCAAGAATTTAATTTTTAATCTCACAGATGAGTTGCGCCCAAACGTGTTAGCATTTGTATTGCGCCCGACCGAAGGTTAAACTAATTCGTATATTTTTTATATTTTTAATTAACCTTTAGCGCTCCGTTGTCTCCGCTACGGCGACATGAGTTACATGGGTACTTTACCTTCAAAACACATAAGAGGCAATTTTTATTCAAACAATTTAGACAGGATTTTACCGAGACCGTTACTACTTGTTTTGGTTACTAATAAGTGTAAATGCGTAGTCTTTTAAGGCATTTTATCTGTGAATGTGACATGCAAAGTACAATACGCATCTAATTAATTTTTGGAGGGCAAAGGGCTAAATTGCTTAATTAATACCGTCCTTTTTAAGATAACCTAACTTAAAGTTTTATCTTCAGAATGTTAATATAAAATAAAGGATTGAAACTTGACCCCTGCATATGATTCTCTCTACATTATTTTTCAATAAATTCCACTACGTTTTCTTTTATTATTGTTGGATCTGTATATTGATACTGCATTCATGAAGAAAATAATTTTAACTATAATATTATAATATATAAATATAATATTATAAAATCACTTAAATTTTTCTAATGTATTAAAATACATATATGCTCTTGATTAGTATTTAATTTGTTAAGAGAGACCAATAAGACACTTTCATCTCAAATGTAATTTGGTGAACAATTGAATACCTAATAGGCTTAAACGTTAATTGAATCCGCACTGTAAACACAACATAACAGTGAATAATTTTGTAATGCTTTGCCCACAGTTCAGTAATTAATACAGTTCATGATAATAATCAAAGAATTATTCAAGAAAATAAATATAACTTTTTTTACATAACTATTTTGTAGCTTTATGTCTTGTAAGAAATTATACATATGAAATATATTAGGTAATATTTTTAGTATTCTTTACGAAATTCTCAGTCTTATGTTATATCGGTTTCTATTGTTTTTTTCGTGGTTCTTTTCATGCATTTCTAAAGATTTACAGTCTTAAAAATAGCAGAAGTGCATCTGACTGAACTCATAAATTTGAAAATGAGTGTTTTCAAATAAGTATTTTTAAATAATTGATTAGAGTGTGTATTTGTATTTGTAAAATACGGAGTAATTCCAAAATATTTTCTGATTGCAAATGGCAATTAATTCCTTGAAAACAATAATAAGATGAAAACGTTCTAACATACTAAAGGGAACCAGAAAATTTTGTGTCCGTAATAATTTATCTATTATTTAAAGGCATTTATTATGCACTCAAGCAGTTATTATGTACTCAAATCAAATCTAAAACTCCTTCTCAACTATGTTAAGAAAATTGTTTTCTAACAGGAACTATGATAAATGTATAATGTAAAAATCATAATTCCTCTATCGTTATTTTTAATTATAATTTAAAAATGCATTGTAAGTATGAAAATTGTTTTCCAACAGGAACTATGAGAAATGTATAATGTAAAATCATAATTCCTCTAACGCTATTTTTAGTTATAATTTAAAAATGCATTGTAAGTATGAATATTTTGGCAACTCCGTCATTTATATGATAAAGTTTCATATCTGAATTAAAAACGAAACTAGTTATATTTCCGATCATATCAAAAGACAGCTCCTTCCAAAACAACTATTCTAGTTTTCTTAATATGCATAACTACAGATTTAAACGTGAATCAGAAAGACACATCAAAAAACATTTCAGAAGGTTAAATCATGATATTCAGAATTCATGATTTCGATGTTGCTCTCTTGCTACCAGCGTACATTCGAATAAATTTAATCTTAATAGTTTAATAGGCATACAAATCAGTAAATTAAATTTAATGCACCAGATATTATATAATTAGTAAAATGATCTCCACTGTCTTACTTGAAATAACTGACTCATAAATTTGCGAAACCTATCCGTTGAAATCGAATGAAATATTCCATAAAACACTAATTAGATTAGATCCCATATTTCAGTACTAATCTGTTTATTGACTGACTGAATCCGCAGTACGGGTAATGGAGACCATTCACAACAACCTCTGTAAGCACTTGAAATGAAATAACAAGAGATAAGTTTAATTCATAAAAGAACACTTTCAGTGCATGTGGGTACACAATATGATACAACTTTTAGTCTTCGTCTATCTGGGCATCATAAATACCGCATTTGAAATTTTATTCAACGAAGCACAAATTTTGAAACCTTTTGTATTGAATCCTCCTTGCATTCCTGACAGTTTAAGTCCATGAGAATGATCTCATTTAAATATCATAAGATGTGTAAAGAGAACTTAAGAAATTATTTGTGAGAATGTTTTCGATTTCCATCGAGAAAATTTGAATTCTATTGGGTATAAACATGTTTTCCTTTCTGTGGTTGTACAGGAAGTATTTAAAGCATAAATTCTTTGTAAGTGGAATGTTTACAAAAAGTAGAACGCGATACAAGCACATTTATTTCTAATCTATTCATAAATTGCTGTTTTTAATCTTTTTAACCCTCTGAGTGGTTCGGTCTCCCTTGTAAAGCGATTCGAAAAGCGATTGTTCGAAGACCCCTTATCTGTTTTAAAAGTGCGCGCTCCTCCGAACAGAACATGTTCCAAAAGCGCAGCGGATTCAGTCTCTTCCCCCCTCTGATCCATGGGTAATCAGCAACCCCTCGAAGGGACTAACCACAAGAATCCGTTCTATTCAGCTAGGATCCTATTCAAACTAGCCCTTACTGCCTTCGGAGAGCCCACCTGTTGTGTGATAAATTAACACTTCAGGTCTTCAAGATGGGCAGTTGGGATCTATTTTCTGCACATTGCTCGTGTCAACAACACCAAATGACAAAAATACACACCGGTTAGGCGCGTATACCTATTTTTCATGTTTTGAATATCTAATAAAGTGAACATTATTGAAGCTGCATAAAAGTTGATGATTTTTAAGATCTTTGTGATTTAAATTTTTTGCCGTTTATTAATATTTGTATTTTAGCTGCTGGCTGTATTTTATATTAGTAGTTTTTTTATATCCGTGACTTCACTTTATTTACTCGTCAGCATATTATTCTATGAATTTAAAATTAATTTACTAAATTTTAAGGATTAAAAACAATGCCATTATATATATATACATATATTCAAAAATTAATCAAATATTCATATATTCAAATTTTAATATACATATATTAAAAATTAATTAAATATAATTAAAAAAAGACATCAAAAATTAGTAAAAAATAATTATATATATATATAATTATTTTTTACTAATTTTTGATGTCGCAATAAAAGTTTTCATATTGCTTCTTGATTTAGTACTCCGTAAAAGGTAGAAAATTGAGAAACGATCACAAATATAAACAGTGTTTAACTGGATTAATCCGTTTTGTATGCACATAAATACTTATTATATGGATAGTCGCATAATAATCTGTATTCTATAAAACCGCCTGTAATAATTAATACATATGAAGGATTAGAAATAACCTTCTTATCCCCTGAATAATGTTTTAAATTAACTAATACTACAAACCTTTTTTACTGAAACTTGTACTATATGCTTGTTAAGAGCACGAGTTAATAATTCTCAAAATAAAGTTTACGTTTAGACTAAATGTTAGAAGAAATAACGTATACATATACCGTTATTTAGCACGCAAGATATTATCTTTTATTATAATAAACAGAAAATTAATTCACCTAGATTAACAAAATTTGAAACTTTTATACTATAGTACCGGTCATAGAGCATCCCGTGGCCAAATTTTCAAAATTAAATTTAATTCTTTATTTATAACTTTTTTATCGAAAAGAAAGGTATATTAGAGTTTAGACAGGGCATTAGAGTTTTTTGAGCCTATTTAAACGAAAATTGGATCCTTATCTACAATTAGGGTTGCGTTTAGGAGTTACCGTATTCAGAAACACGAAATGTAAAACGAGGAGATATATCAAAATTCGGATTTACAATCAATGATTACAGTACTTTCTCTTTGTATACTACGTATACGAGAAGGTAAAAGCAATCAACATTTTTTCAATCAATTTTACGAAAATGGGCCTAGGTACGAAGTACAAAATTGTTGAATTATTTTCTACAGATAGTTTTTTACAAACTTGGTAAAATCGAAAGAATAGGGAGGAAAATCTACCACATATTCGAAATTAGTCAGGTTCCCTTTTGTGCTATTCAAAAACAGTTTTGGGTCTTTTCGTACTAAATATAAAGGGAATTTTATAAGCATAAAAATGACACTTTATTCTTTATACAAAATTTTAAAAATTAAATTATATATCTCATTCATGTATACCATACTACTTGGAAAATAAATATCTTGTTTACAGTTTTATAATTATCCATTCAAGTTCAGAATGAAAATAAAAACGTGTAGATAAATCTGAATTATATAAAAAAATTATACTTTACAAATTACAGCACACGCACACACATCCAAGATATTGCTATAAAACACATTATATAGTATGTGATGGTGGAATTTGGAAATAATTCAATGCCTGAGACTGCTATTATTTTTGGAAGAACTGTCCTTAAGCTTGTTAATATCGGATATATCAAAGGTTTGTAACACATAATAGTGGATTCTTGTCTCATAGCATTTATTAAAATTCACCTCAGAATTGGTATAAGATTTACCAAAAGCACTGGAATTTAAGCATTTAGATTTGATCACATATTGAATAATGCTTAATAGCAAATCAGCAAAACTGTAATGGTTCAAGGAACCAATGCATAAATGCAGTCTCTGAAGTAAGAAATAATATTTTCTTAGAAATAGTTTTGGGTTCTAGGAAGAAATACAAATTTTCAATGATAATTGAAATAATCTCTACACATTTGAGCTGCAGATAATATCAGACTCTCAATAGGATTAGTATCAGCAGTATACAACGATGTTCCCCAATACAGTGCTTATAACATATGGTTATGTCTATCTGTACGTGAAAAACATGCGACATAAACAGATAGAGAATCAGTTTGAGAAAGGTCGTAGCAGAGGACTGGTATATACAGTGGCGATTTTTCGCACAGGTGTTAGAGGCGCTCGCCTCGTGCATCTAGGGGGCCTCAAAACCTATTCGATCTATATCGTAATACTAAGCCGAGGATGAATTTTTGACATTGGGTAGGGGGAGGGGCCTCACAGCAATTTTGCGCCTGTGTCCCCATACTGACAAAATCCGCCAGTGGGTATAGGATGATTGATTCACTGAAGAAATACTTCTGACAAAATTCCCGTGCTCTTTAAGATCAGTAAAAGTTATTAAAATGGTATCATTGGTAAAAATTGTTAATTGACGACAAAATAGTGACACTTCATAGATGTTTTGGCCGTTCTCGGTGAGGAATACAAAAAAGTTTGGGAGCCGTTTCGTAACGTACCGTTCTTTTCGAAAATATAAAGCAAATTTAACAAGCTTAAAACTGACCCTTTACTCTTCAAATAAGTTAAATAAAATAAAAAATGTCAAAACATATAGAAAATAAATATTTTATTTACAGTTGAAATATTATTTATTAAAGTTCAGAATGAAGAAAATGGAGCAGATAAATCATAATTTTATAAAAAAAATTACACCTTACAAATTACAGCATGCACGCATAAGATAATGTAATAAAACACTTGATCTGACAGGTGACGGTAATATTTTGAAATAATCCAAAGCCAGAGACTGCTATTATTACTGAAAGATCAGTCTTCAAAGTTGTTATTAGTGGATCTGGATGTATCAATGGTTTCTAACATATATTAGTGGATTTCTTTTCTCAGAGCATGAATGAAAATTTAACTTGCAGTTGGCATGCATTTACCGAAAGCAATTCAATTTAGCTATATAGTTTTAATCATTTATAGAAGAATGCTTAATAACACATCAGGAAAAAAATTGTGCTTCAAGGAACTAATGCGCAAATACAGTATTCTTATAATATTTTCTGAGAAATATTTTTGTCTTCTTTTATTTTAAGCAAGAAATAAACATCTTCATTGATTATTCAAATAAACGTAAGAGAGTTAAGCTGCAGATATTATCAGTCTCATAATAAGATTATTAAAAGTCTGATAAGATCACACACCCAAACATTAAATTTAGTCGATAACGTTTTCATCTAAACTATATTTTCCCCTGCCTTTAACAAAAAGAAAATATTTTACAATGTAAAAAATAAAATTTTTTTCCACTTTCATTAATTTTTATTTCCATGTACGTTATTTTTTCAGTTCAGAGTGACCCAAAAATAAATTTCCGGCTAATAATTATTTAATAAAATGATAATTATCTTTCGGAATGAATTTTTTCATTGTAATTTTTATGAATTTAAAAGATATTTTTCTAAATGTTGTAATAATGAAGTTAAAATCTGTTCTAGTCTAAAAAAATTACACTTAAACCTGAAAATTAATTTTTTTAATAAAAATCAAATACATATATAATGAAATAATTGTAAAACTGAAATTTTCGATTTGATCTGAAAGATAAAACAATAAAAATAATGCATAATTTTCATATACCTTAAAACTTGCTCTATTTTTTGACAAAAATTTAATTTTACTCTATTTTTATAAATGAAAAATGAGTAGATGGAGATTATTAATATGAAAGAAGTTTACATTAATATCATAAAACTAGTTGAACGTGGGTGAAATGTGTTGATTGAAGAACACTGTTCAACTATATATAAATAGCAGATTTTCTTAGCTTCCCCTAGGCTTTCAATTTTTTTATGCTTGAATGCGGTATTGGAACAAAATCTATTTTACTTAAACCACAATATCTATTTTACGTAACCATTCGATATGGATCTTTAAAGCATTGAGGCATTGAAAAAAAATCTTATATCACATAAATTGTATTAAAAGAATAGTACTTGAAACATAATATAGCATCAAACCAGGCTGACATTAAACAAAAAAAAAAATCCGACACTGCAATTCTTCCTGAAATATAACCTCAATGCAAATAGCATTAAAATTCCCCACACCACAGGGGAGAGTGGGGTTTCGGATAATGTGCCATCTCCAATTTGCAGTAAGTACATCCTTATCAGTCTTCATTGTGTTGACCTGTGCTCTCCCCGGATAATCAATCAAGATGTCAAACCAAGAAAGGGGGGTAAGAAATTCGGAAAAGTACGTTTGTTACACTTTAGAGACAGTTCACAATGAACGTAAAATTCAGTGCAAACCGATTTCGGGGTGTTTTCGACCACACGTTGAAATGCGTGTTTAACGATTTTGGGGTTGTCCAAGGTCAACGTAGAAATACGTGTGAAACACTCAGAGGGTTAAATATAGATTCGCCATGTGATTTGAGCAGGAAGTATAAATTAAAAGGAGAATATCTTCTTACTTCCATAACTCATAAATCTGCTACTTCATTTCTGAGTACCTTGTAAAATTTGGCTTCCATTCTCGCAGATCGTAGGGATGACAAAATCCCAATGGATCCTAATATAAATTTAACGACATAAATTTTACATTGTAGATGAGCAAGTCTGAAGAAGGACTTGAGTGTTTCCCTTGAATGAAAACTTCTCAAGTTTAAGCCCTTTCGTCTACATAGAGAATTTTTCCTTCACCAAAGACTATTCCTACAACATTTTTATTCGTCCTACTAAAGAATTACAACGAAACTCGCAGACACATCAAAATCAAATCACGCAAATAACAAGGCGTTCCTCCACCTTATACGTCAGCATCTAGAGCAACTCTACGATGGACTGTAGGAAGTTTCATATAGATCCAACAAATTGTTTACCTTGTACAAGCATGGACAAAGATGAACTATAGCAAAAGACATGCTCAAACCTGCCTACATTCTAAACTATGATTTTCAATCCACAGACACGTCTTGAGAGATTACTGTCTGTACTTAGATTTACTTCTCCTTGATTCTTCGTTCGTATAGTAACCAACCTTCGATTTTGCGATGAAGTATTGTGGAGACTTGTGAAATCATAGAGATATCAACTGTGCATATTTTCAGGCAGTCGCTTAATATTTTTCAGCTCGGGATGCTATCTTTATTTTTCAACTTGTGATTTAACTAGATATTTATACTAAAATTTCTAGTTCTATTGATTAGTTTTAACCTTATTTGTTCTAATAAATGGGAAATGGAACAAAATTCACATTAAAGCAACGAAAGAAAAATGAAAGAAAAAGTTTAAAAGGTACCTTTAAAAATGTTTTTGGCAGTATCCTGTCTAAACCAAAGCGATATTCCAAAAGCAAAGTCACGCCAGAGACTAATAATGCTATAACAATACACTTTCCTCTTCCGATATTCATATCATTAGGGCAACTAAATTATCCAAATCAACAGAAACAGAAAAATAAGTCAATGTGCCCATTTTGTTTCAATATCTAACCTCGGTAAAACAAAAAAAATAGTACATATGTGTAGCAATTATTGTATATTGACGATAAATAGATATGTGTGAATTTCGCTGTTAAACCGAGAGCATTTGAGAACAACAGAAACATATTAACTCATTTTTCTTTTGACCAGGCCACTTTTAGCAGTATACGGTAATTATCTCCATAAACAATTTTAAAAATTAGCATTTTCTTTCATTTTTATTATTTTTAATTCTCGTTTGCCTACGATCCGCTCGACAAATTTATGATTTTTCCACCGTGAGCAGAAATCGAGTTTCTTCGAATATTAAGATGCCTTCTTAAAGTATTAAGCCCTATTTCGTAAGCGAATTCCGAAGAGCCGCTGTCTGCCGCCGGATTTTCTGGAAGATTACGGGAAATATTGCATATCTCCAGCCCTCGATATCTCGCAGGAAGCGCGCGCTAAAACAATATTTTCGTGGACGCAATCCTGCATATTTCATTCCTTTCTAGCAATCAAACGCCGATGATGGAAGTATAGAATATAGAAGGAGGGAGAGTGGGAACACAGGATTTCAGTCGAGGGATATTTATACTTGGGGTGTATACTGTACTGGACACAGCAATGATTTTTTTCATTTGTATCTGTTTACATTAAAGATGTGGTACTTGTTTGTTTTGGTTAATTCGCATAATTAAGATGTTAGTTGCATCCGTTTTATCCTCGAATCTCGTGCTGTCGTTTAATAAATAATTATTCTTCTAATGAGTTCAGAAAAGACTCTTAAATGCAACGATCGCTGATTTAAGTTGTTATTATCTATTTTATCCCTCTGTTATATAGGTTCTTATTATTATTTTATGTGTTTTACAATTGGACTCAGTTATGATATTGAGAACCAATTACAATTTTTTAGATTTCGGGTTTACTTTTGCAATTTTTATATAAATTATTACAATCTGCTGTTCAAAACTTAATAAACCTAATCCTGTACTCACACAGTACTATCCGATGTGCAGCATGTACATCGGATAGTAGTCGGTTAAATAAAAATACGCATCAGAATTTTTACACATTATTATTAAACATAACTTGCTTCATGTGTGTAAGGATGGAATATTCAAATCGATTTTTCACTTCCTTCCTAATGTGCTTGAGTTTTGAAATTTGTACACATATGTGGTGTCGATAATAATACACTATTTTAATACTTCCATAAACTATTAATTAATTGATTAATTTTATTTTATTTTGATTCCATATAAGTTGCAGTGGCGGATTTCCGCACAGGCGTTAGAGGTGGCCGCCTCGTGCCTCGAGACTCTAGGGGGCCTCAAAATCTATTCGAGAAACATCACAGCGCTAAGATGACGGTGAATTTAAGAAATTGCAGCCTTGCTTATAGTATAATCCTCTCCTCAATGAAAAGTTTCTCCCTCGTTGCTTAAAAAAATTAATAAGTGAATGAAAACAGCCAAACGAAGCGTTGGGGGGAATTAAATTCTAGTATGACTAATGTGTATCATTATTGATAAATTAGCCGGTTAGCCACACAGGAATGTGCTCTATAGAAAACATGATATGCAGAAGACGACATTCCTTTGATGATACGTCCTTTGTACCCAAGACGCGATGGTCTGTAAATTGATTTCAGAAGTGTAGAACTGCGCAGAGCAAAGTAACTGCTTAGAGGCCCCGCAACTTTTGGGGCCAGATGCATCGCAATACTTTTTTTCTTGCAGTATTATCAAGGTAATTGAATTTACTGCCTTCATTTAATTTTAAGAACCGAGAACTCGAATTGAATTTAAATTAAAATCAATTATCGCTTAAATTTCAGGACGTCATTCTCAGGATTTCAAATTCGCTTGCAGATTCATTGTGATCCAGTTTTTTTGGCAGTTAGCTGTTTGATTCAACAGTCCTGGCAAACTTAATATTCCAGTATTTGGATTGTTAAAAAAAGTTGTCATTTTTTGTACTACTTTTAAAAAAATTACTTACTAAATTAAGATTTTACATTTTTTTATTTGCAAGATACTAACACCAACTTTCCTGAATGTGATTCATATTTAAATATTTTGTTATTTAAGTTTGTCTTAATATTTGTAACTTCAAAACGGCTTGTATAGAGATTAAAACGATTCTAACAGTAATATTAAATTTTATGAAAGTTGAATATCCTGAATACCCATGTATACTTACAAATTAAATACATTACTTAGATTGCAGTTCGTCGATAACTAACATGGTCGAAACCTTTAGTGAAAATTGCACCTCATTATCAGCTTTCTGTAAAATGGGGTGAGTCCTAAATCATTTTCTTCATCAATTTCGGATCAGTCTTCTAAACGTCATCGACAGCGAATATTCCCTGTAAAATGTGAGTTGAAGCCTCTTCTTTACATTCGGAGATTCAAATTTAAAAATATATATCATTTGTAGAAAAACCCTCATCATTTGGCTTCTCTTAGAGTACAACTAAAATTGATATCGCTGCAATGCAGATAGCTTCCTGAATCTTAACGGTATTCAGCTGGAATATTTATATATGCTGCCCCGTATATCTGGCTTTGAAGTTATGACAGAAAATATAAGCTACGTTTCGCACATGCGCAGTAAAAAATTATTTACTACAAATACTCATATTTCCTCTAATTTTTCAAATTTTATTACAATACTTCGCTAACATATTATCATGAATTCTGTAAGTTTCGTATAATTTGGATGAAAACTCTGTAGGTTATAAGCAAAAAACTTAATGCAAAATTTGGGATTTTTTAAGAAAACCTTTATAGCTTCCTGAATATTTGTGCTTTTTTTTACAAAAATTATGTAAATGTTTCACTGAACAAGCGAAACCATTGGTGAAAGTTGCAACTCATTATCAGCTTTCTGTAAAATGGGGATCCTAATCCTAAATCCTAAATCATTTTCATCATCAATTTCTAATCAGTCTTCTAAACGTCATCGACAGCGAATATTCCCTGTAAAATGTGAGTTGAAGCCTCTTCTTTACATGGTCAAAACTCTAGGAAAATCCTTTCTACCTTTCGGAAGATATTTAAAAAAATGTGCAAATTCAAAAGTGTTCACATTATTCTGTTACCCACCTATACTTTTGATTAGTTATATTATATTTGAAAGTCATTGCTTCATTTTACGGTTCACATTTCCATTTTTTAACAAGATAACTTTTTAGAAAAAAGGAACGATGAAAAACGATTTTAATGATTTACTTTTGAGAGCTTAAAACTAGATAACAGTTTTTAAAATTATCTTAATTCATCTCAAAGTCCTATTTTGAAAAAAATTTCGGGGGGGGGGATAATTTTATTATTTCCCCCTTTTTTGCCTGTACTGTTATTAGATTATACCATTCTGTCCTTTAGGACAAAAGAGTTGACACTGTTCATTCGAGCTCGAAACTTAGAAGAAATATAAAATGGTTCTCAGTTTATGGTAAAATTTATTGTAGCTCATAAATATAAGTTGGTGATTTATGAGCTCATTTCTCCTTTTTAACTGAATAAGTTTCCTTTATTAAACGTAAGAAAAGAAAAATATTTATTAAAAACAATTTTCAAAAGTTGTTCCTAGTTAATATAAAATTTGAATGGGTGGGCAATGTTTTGTCCAACCCATCTAGATAGAAGCAAAAAACAGAACAAATCACCGCTACTTAAATATTTTATATTATCAAATGAAACACATATCTGTTTGGAGTAAAATGAAAAAAAATTAAGGGATGCAAAGATATTTTAATTTCTCTATCTATTTTATATATACATATAATTAAGGTTGCCATACATCCTGTATATACGGGACTGTCACTGTATTTCGCCGCTCAGTCACATATTGCTATTTGTTCCGTTTTCTCCAAAAACTCTGCCGGGAAGAAATAGAACGTACTATCGCATATTTATAGGTAAGTAACATCGATACTGGCAACACTGAGATTCTATTCAACCAGTTTGTGTATCTAAAAGATTATTTAGAGAAAAGTAATACCGAACGAAATTGCGAAGCAACTATGAAATTGAGTATAGAAGAGTAGCTGAAATTTTTTTGCAGATACAAAGTAGATAAGTTATTTCTAATAAATCTATGCAAATACGTATTTTCCATTCCAGCTCTCAATGCAAATGTGGAGGGAATATTTTCCCTCACCTCAACTCAGTGGTCGGACGAAAGAAATTGGTTGTCAGCGGAGACAACTGAAGCAATTTTGATTTGTCATTATAATTTAAAAATGACTTGCGCCCAATTTTATAAATATGTGAAAGAAGATATGATATAATTAAGAAAGTAAAATCAACTTTGAAACATGACTGGGCTAAAAAGTATAGCCTTGCATCTTTTTTATTATTCTACGTGTTCATTTTATTAGATTACTTGAGCTTTTCTTCTTTTTCATCGGAGTAAAATAAACAATTACCTACCGACTTTTTTCACGTTTTATTTATTTAGCATTTAAACGTGCGTATCAATACCTGGAAATTATGACAACCCTACATATAAGGTTATGAAAAATGACATAGGATATATACTTTGCTAAGAGTAAAGTATATTATTTGTAAAAATCAGGGAAATAAATCTTAGAAATCAGATAAACAACAATACAAGAATTAGCTTCAAATTGAATAACGAAGATAAACATAGACCTAGAATTAAAAGCATAAGTAAGTAATTTTACGTTACACATTTGTATCACCAATAGAGTTTTTTGGAGGGGACCTCAAAATAATTTTGAGCCTCGGGCCTCATATTATCAAAATCCGCCACTGATAAGTTACACCAGTTGTTTGCGAATTTTAGGGAAAAAACTGGGTTTCGAGATTCCGTAATATTTATGATGATGAATTACAAATTTAAGACTAAAAAGTAGAAAATAAATATACAGTGCTCTCCCGATTATCCTGGTTAATCACCGGGAGGGATCGCACGGACAATAGAAAAACACGGATAATCCGAAAACTCCTTTTTATTAAAGAAAAAATCAACATCAGTACAAAAATATAAAAATTACTTACATTTGCATGCTGTATAACATCAAACAAGGAATTTTTCTTTTAACATTTACTGCTTTAAAAAATCTGTAATGCGTCTTTGCTTCTGCTGTTTGTTCATCTCTTGTCGTATATCGACACATATTTTACGAACCGCAATAATGTCACCGTAATCAAATTCCCTTTGTCCCATATAATCTAACAAAGTTTCCTCAGATTGTAGAGCAGCAGAATGAGAAATCGTATTTCCTTCATTTAGTGCATCTTCTGCATCAGTACTAGCTGATTCTCCATTTTCAAGTTTTTGAAGGATTTCTAATTTTTGTTTAGCATTTAAAACGTTTCGTTTTCGTTTCACACCACTCATTTTTACCAGTAAAAAATCTCACGCTACTAACTGACAATAAACGAGACGAAAAAACTAAAGGAACACGTGCGACAAGACGATGAAGTTAAAGAATGATGTGTCAGGGAGAAGCGTGTTCGTACGAGAATGAACTAGCAGGAAGTAGATGATTAATTTCTCGGAAAATTAGGGGTTGAACCGGTAGAGACTGCACATGAAGGAAGAAAAAAAATCTATTCTTTAGCCTCCGCCGTCACGGCTCACTAGTTTCACGGAATAAATCTCTAGATCGAACATCAACATTGATTTTACATGATAAGCGTGAAAATGTTTCGCGTTAAATTTTTTGTGAGTTCGGAATGAGCACGGATAATCCGCAAATCGGATAATAGAGAGTATACTGTAATAGCACAAATTCTAAATTTTAGTACATTAATAAAAGTGGGTTCAAATTGATATAGAATATAATGTAGAAGGAGGAAGTACTGTTATCTTGAAAACAATTTGACCTCGAGATTTTAATGAACCTCATATTTCAGACATTCAAAAGCGTTAAAATCATTTTTCGAATTATGTGTGCTTTTCGGTAAGTCTGTGAATGCAATAACTCAAAAATACCCCGAAACAAAATTTACACCATAATTGTAAGTGCATTTAACATTTTGAAGGATATCAATCGCCTGGAAAGCCGCCTGTCTGTTGTTGTGATGGTACTAGCACGCCATTTCACTATGCCACAGAGTGTGTCCTCACAGTTTCTTGGCACATGAGGAGGTGAGCGCCAAACTTCGAACAAGAATAGCTGAAAAGAGTCGCCAATAACCTCATCTGTAGTAAAAAAATTCGTAGGATAGTGAAATTTATCAGTGGAAACAAAGATCTCTTCCGACCTCCCTAGCCTTCAACTTTCCAGAGAGTTCAACCAGCAATCTCTAAATGACCAGACCACCGACCGCCCCTCCCCCAAAAAAACAACAACCAAAGCCTCCTTCCAAAGCTTCTGCGAAATATGTTTGAGATTGTGTCTCTAGTGAGCGATCATCATTTGCCTCCAAAATCAAGTGTTCGGCATTCAACAACAGAGGAAAGGACACTAATGCGAAATTGAATAATAGTATAAATTTCTATACCATATATAGTTTAGACATCTATTTTTTTTATTAATCAAATTTCCCGTGCCTTGCCCACCAATCCGTTCCGTCACTGGAATGATCACGGGTACGGGGGTAAGAGACGGTGTTCTGTTCTGTCTGTACTTACTCGTTTAAATGAAAACGATAACTGAAAAACGAAGCTATCTAGATACTGTATGCTGGATTAAATTTGTCACGTAGTTTTATCAACAGAAGATCTGTAAATAAAACTATAACAGGTCTATAATTGTAAATAACCTTCACAATCGTATATATCTGTATTAAATTTCGACTTAATCGGCTGAAAGGGAGAGTTCCATATGCGTTCTCGATTCTCTTCACTGTAGCGCGACGATGAGCAGCTAGCATGCTATATCAGTGTTTCCCTACCTTTTTTGTACCATGCCCCACCTAAGCCTTTCTAAAATTCTCATGTCCCCTATTTGACATATATATAGTTATTTTAATTCAAAAATTGAATTGTTCATTGAAGAAACTAAAGTGATAGGTTTTAAGAAGAAATCACTATGATATTATTGAGAAACACAATAAGTTTATTTTCAAAATACATAATGGAGAACTAAAATTCAGGTATAAGATAAACCATTATTTGGTATTAAATAAACCATTATCAGGTATAAAATAGGCCATTATCAGGTATAAAATAAACCATCGATCTGAAAATTTATATATACTAGTTAAATCATAGAGGATGGTTGCTTTTAAAATCTGGACGAGACCATTTTTAAATTACCCCCTTGACAATCAAATTGCTCCTTGTGGGACGTGGGCCCCACGTTAGGAAACACTGTGCAATATTGTTTATGTACGTGATAAAGTAGAAGGGAAAACACTCCAGCTCGTTCATTTGAAGTAAAAAAAGAAAAATATTCTTTCATTTAATTCTACTGGTGCTGCAGTAACCATTGAGAAAACGTACATAAAATATACAAATTCACGGCTCTGATAGACGCAGCATGGATAAGATTATCGCATCTTCAAATGCTTCGGAGATTATTTATAAACTTGAACTCGCTCATCAGTTGTTCAGTCTGAAGTGAAATGCACGCGTATCATAAAATCTTAAAATGCAAGATATCTGTGGCTCTTAATACTGCTATGATATTATTTAATCTATGCTTTTGAATGTATTTGTGATGCCAGTTATCATCTACGAAAAACATATGAAATAACTAAGAAATTTAGGTCCATATTAGTTTGCTGGAACATATCCTCAATTCTCAAACGTGAAAAAGTATTTGAGGTTTCCAGGTGCATTTGTGATGAACTTGCTGAGTGAAGGATAATTCTTTTTACATGCATTTTATATGAATTTATATCACATGCATTTTATATTAATGATGCTTTTATATATGAATGATATAAAACGAGCTTGAAGAATACTTTTCTTTTAGATATAATTTTGCTTTGATATTTTGTTGTTGTCTTTGGATTCCTGCCTCTTATGTTGGTTGTGAATTATGATATTTTTGTTCGTAATAGATTCTTGATTCTGTTCTCTGTTTTCTGTGAAATATATTCTTTTATATTTTATATATTATACTTTTCAAATTCTTAAGTTATTGTTTCTGTTTAGTTAGTATTTTGATTAGTTTGTATTTGTGCTTTTCTAAATCAATTCTAATTTTGTTAATATTCCGCATATTTTTATGTTTATAACTGTTGCTTCTTTGAACATTCGTAAAATGTTTTTTTTTTTTTTTGCTGAATCTTATTCTAAACCCTGTTCTTAATTCCATTACATGTTAAAAATCTTTTGCGTATGTTTTTGTTAATCCTCTCCGCCGGTTTGCTTTATGTTTTGGGTAAATTGAACCTGCGAGTTTTAAATAAATATGTTTATTTGGAAAAAGTTCTGAAGTCCAATTTCCGTCGAAGATACACAATTTTAAGTCAGATGTCGGTTAAATTTGATCACGATTAACTCTCATATACTGAAGAGGCTGTGGTTGCGAAGTGGTAAGGTCTCGGCTTCGGGACAGCAGGGTTCCAAGCTGGAAACTCAATTCGGTAAGGTCTCGGCTTCGGGACAGCAGGGTTCCAAGCTGGAAACTCAATTCGGTAAGGTCTCGGCTTCGGGACCGGAGGGTTCCAAGCTCGAAACTCGATTCCACCCAAGAACCGCAGTGTATGTAGGCCTGGCGCATTTTAAGTCCGACGTCTTGAGTCAAACGTTCTCTCGCTGGTCTGATGCGGAAGTATGGAGAGATCAGTGCCGGCTGAGGCGCCATCCTTGTCATTTGACCACGGTTCAAAATTACGAGGTCAATCCCAAAATAGCTCTCGTGTTGCTTCGAAAGGGGGCGTTAATGTAAGTAATACGGATGGGAATAAGGTGTGTGCCAACTTCTGGCGTTACACCGGCAAAGGCTATTCTAAAATTTTGAAATTTGGCCGAGACCCGACAAGTGTCGGGGAGCTCTAAACTCACTATGTGCTGGGTACTAGGCTGCGCTAATCTGCTGCTGAAAAATAAACATAATTATAAACAAGACGGGAAGAAACTTCTCAATGGGGAAAAAGAGTCGAATGCAAAGAGGGTGATGCAGTAGTCTGGGCGACACAAGTCGCAAAACCTCCACCAACCGAAAGATCAAAAGACACTCACCTCCTCTGTCGATCCATCAGCTACTCCGGCGACACTCAACTTTATTTAATCTATTAAAAACAAAAAGTTACAATATTACATGGCCTAGCCCATACAGAAGGCTTTGAGGCTGTGACATGGAGATTGGATGTTTGTTACAAGCTTTTCTCTGGGTTACAATAGATGATGATAAAAGAAAACAAGATGGCACTAATGGGGTAAATACAAAAACGGGGTGCATGAACAGCAATTATGTCCGTTTTCCGACTGAATAAATGTCTTTTGATGAGTAAGAGAAAAAATATGATGATGATATTTCCAGTGAAGTAAGGGTACAAGTCCGAGCCCTAGAGAGTCGCGTCAAAGGAGGAGGGTGCTAAGAGATTTCTTCAAAAATGTCCTGTTGATGACTATATAGGTAGTTGAGGATGGACTTGGCCTCCCTGATCTTATTTTTGTCCTGGAGGATCTGCTGGATAGACATCCCTGGGCGGATGAGGGATCTTTTGCTGGAGAGTAACGGGCACCAGAACAGAAAATGTTGAATTCCATCATCTTGATCTTCTCCACATCGGCAGTTGCATGCACGAAGCTGGAATCTTTTGAGGTAGTGAGGACAGAGGCCGTGATTTGTCACCATTTGGGATAAGAGATGGTTATCGATGCATCTTTTCGTAACTAAGTCATATGTTGATATAGCTTTTTTCAAAGTAATTCTTAAATATCATTCCTACTATGTTCATTCTCATGCAGTTTCACAACGGGATATTTATTCAACAAGACTTAATCTGGTTCTTTGGGGAATTCCAGTATATTGAAGCATTTCAGGATGCAAATTTAATACTATATAAAACTTGGTTGAAAGCGTATAGCATTCCTTCGATTTATAACATACCACCTGTTTTAACAACAATTAATGAAACTTAAATATCAAAAAATGCTAGCATGAAATTTTCAAGCAGTGTCAAGTAGGTTAGTTTATTCACAGACCGAATAATTTCTTAAACACCGGAAAGACTTGGTGGAGTTGTTTTGTTGGAAATTGCTGGTATCTAACAATTCTAGGAAGCAAGAGAACAAAAGCATATAATTTGACCAATGAAACTTAACTTAAAGTAAGCCATGATATTACTTTGTGCTGAATTTTACAATTTTAATAGATTTCAATAGGAAAGTTGTAATTGAGGGTTATATTGTATTTTTAACAAAAGAAAATAAATATGAAAATTTATGAATTGTTAATTCAGAAAGTGGCGCGAAACTTGTGCCCATCACTTACTCAATGTCAGTTATGTTTTCAATAATCGATGGAAAGAATTGAAAATCAATGTAGAAAAAAGTAATTAATTACTTTAAAAAACAATAACCGGCTTAAATCTATTTGGCTAGATTTTTTCTACAATTTAACAGAAGACGATCTAAATAACAAATAGAGAGAGGTGCAATTTTTCCCCCTTCATGAACTTTAGTTTTGTAAAACATTGTATTCTATGTATGACTAATTTCTTAAAGAATGACAAGGTAACTTTTTAAATTACTGCGAGACCTCTCATTAGAACTATTAAATTTAAATATTGTGTCCAGAATTATTAGGAAAAAGGAGTTAAAGACGAGAATATGTTATTTTACAATTTGAAAGGTCGAAAACAAATAAATTTTAGTTAAACGGAAAGTAAAGAAATTAAAGCGTTGAAGAGTAACATTTATTTCACTGAATTCTGGATATCAGAAGATCGCTAATGAAAAATTTGTTACTTATCAACAACTGATAATTTAACATAGTTATTAAGAAAAATGAGCTTTTATTACCTCGATAAAAAGTAGGAAATATTTATTTTGTCGAAAATATGGACGTCGAACAAAGTCTTAACAGCCTATGGCACTGATAGTAAACCTCTAAGCAAATTTTAGAATTTTTAATGAAATTTTCTTATAATATTCATTGGAGTTTAATTTTTTAATTGCATCAATTTCAGTACTTCACGCTTTTACAAGTTCATTTTCCATCTATATAATTTTTATAAAAAATAATTCCTATTTTTTTGCTACACTGTTAATAGCGTGTTTTAATAAACTTTATTATTATCATTATTTACTTTTTAGTGCTTGCTATATTTCATACTTTATGATGACGCATTTCAAGGAATCTTAAAACCATTTTCCGTAAATTCACTACCAGATGTGGTGTAAATTATATGGAATCGATATTAAATTTAAATTAATCGATGAACTGGTAATTAAGTTCTAAAAATATTAAATTTTTGTAATATCATTGTATACACGCAAATATATATATATATATATAATTATAAATATCTAATGGATCAAGATATTGTGAAAAATAGATTACAAAATTCTACAATTACGAAACAGGAGTTCAACAAGAAAAATCAAAATTAAAATAAAAACGTTTAAAAGTCCTTTTACTCGCCGTCATGACATACCATGAAAATAACAAGAAATGCCTAAAATTATCCATTTATTAAAGTCGATAGCACAAAAATATTTCCTATAACATTTAATTTCATTAGATTCTCTGAATCAAATATGGCATATTGATTTTTCTAAATAATTGTCAAAATATTAAACATATATTTTTCAAAAACTCACATAATAATCAATGTTATACATAAGAAAATTCAATATTGGGAAATTACTTTAAATCTAATCATACCAGAATTCAATAACTGAGAATATAACATTTTTATATCCAGACGACTAAACAAACTTCAAATGCTTATACGAAGTCTGAAAAATAAATATAGCGCCTATAATCTTCATATATTCAAAAATTCATGCTGTGAGGATTTTGGAATGTATGCGCATCTTCAGAGAATTCTGCTGATTTCAAATATTGGATCTTTCTATTCGATTGAAGTTCTTTAAATAAATCATTAAGATTTTCTGGAACTTCTTAGAACTCCTGTTTATTTTTTCTTGAAAGTCGAGACTTTTCGTGCTTGTATTTCATTCATCTCATCAAAATAGAGTTCCCCAAAAAGTAAACATATCCTTCTGGAATGAAAAGATTTTTCTCTTGTAGAATTCAAGTGCGTCATTTGCATTCAATTTTTAGGCACTTTTCAGGTACTCGAATTTCTATTCACAGAAACTTGTGTTTTTCGTTTCTTTTTTCCAGAGCAACAAATCTGGGACGCCAAGTCGTGATGAATTGAAAAGGCAAGTCCAGTTTATTTATTTTTCTTCTTCGTTTCAGAGCCTAAAGTTTCTGGTTCCCCACGAAGGTTTCCTATTTATGTTGTTTCCTGTTTGTCAAGTATTTCAGAGAATTGCTTCCCAGATTGTTCGTAGGAAAACTAAAAGGTTATACATAGGAAAACTAATAGGGTGTTATTGAATTACAAACCTTTGGGAATTTTAAACTGATTTGGTTTCAATAAATATGAGAGGCACTCTTTTAACTTCTGATAGTTTATAATGTAACCAATGCTTTAGAATTCTATCATCTCCTTTCTTTCTATAAAAAATTTCCTTTGGGAGAAGCAAGTACAAAAAATTCGCATAATTATCTTTTTAAATGGAGCACGCAATTACGAAAGATTGACAAAAGATTGCTATTTTGGCATATTTTATAAAAACTGAACAGTTTCAAAGGCACACACTTCGGTTGTGAGCGTAGTATTTGCAAACTAAATGAAGATATATAGACTTTTTTTATTCAGCAAAAAAAATTACATTTCAACTCTCGCTTAATTTCTCCTACATATCAGCATGTATAATGTTTTTGGTTATTTATTATACAATGATCTGGGGAATTTGAGAAAATTTTAATCTTTCAATGAATTGTAATCTCAAAATTCCTGCTTTGCAGCCTTTTCAGTGCTTTAGATAACAAACAAATTTGTTCATTGGGGCAAACATTCAGCTCCATTATCAAACGTCGTGGATTCAAAATTTTATTCCTTCTATGAGGCAACAATTTCTACAAAGCCATTGCGCTTGGCATATTGTTCATGTTTAGCTCCATGCTTCATCCATGTAGAATCCTGAGCCATATAAGATCAAATGCAAATTAATCTATTTCTTTTCTGGAATGACTAATGGAAATCTAATTATATTTTTATCGAAATGAAATTAGAAGCAACATTTTTTAGAGAATCAAAATAACACAAGATTGTGGATGGGTGAAAAATATAACAGGGAACTAGGAGAAATAACGCCATCTTTCATTAGGGCTGTACGGATTTTCGATTTATTGAAAAAAAATCGATTTTTCGATGTCAATTTTTTAAAATAATCGATATATCGATTAAATATAAAAATATTACAATTTTTTACTCTAAACAAAACAAGCTTTTTTTTATTTAGATGCATCATCTGATAATTTTTTCACCTGATAATTTTTGAATTTATATAAACCAGTGAAAATTTAGAGTATTCGTAGTTTAGTTTATTACCCGCTACAGCTTAAGACAATATTTTAAATTATATGTTTAGAAATAAAAAAGAACTTATAATACAGTTTTTTTCTGAAATGTATAAAAAAAAACAACAAAAATTCAAGATGCATTTAATGAAGAATGCTGCATTACATAAAGAAATTTAGACATATTCTTTCCTTCTTAAGGCAATCGTAATAAAATGCCCAAATGAAAATAATATTTAGCTTAAAACTGCATAAAAATGAGGAAGGAATATAACACATGAGAGCAATTAAAACAAATAAAAGATCCAAAACGGAAAATGAACGTAAAAAGAAAAGAGCATATAAATAATTCTGTGTTTCTACGCTTTTTGCCTTGACGCGAGTAATAATTCAGCTAGGTTCAACGAAGTCCGATTAGGGTTCTCTGCTGATTGAATCCGCTTCACTATAAACCATGCTGAATTCACTCACTCAGAAATCCCAACGATATATTCAACATCATCGCAATACGAATTACAATCTCAGTTGACGGATATCAATATGATATGAAGCCAAATTTCGAGCGATAGATTGCCAAATCTTGGAACTCAAACTTTTCCAAAGAGAAATTTATGTTTGCTTTCTTGTGATTATAATAAATTCTTTTTCTTTCTGTGTCTTCTTTCTTTATTTTTTCCTGCGTAATTTCCCTTAGATTCTTCCTACATACATTGAAACTAATTGAATTTATTATTGCGTTTTTCATTTTCTGTCCTGTCTGCAAACGGGTTTCGAATATTTAGATTGGATGCAATGAATTGCTTAACATCGAAACCAACTGGTTCATTCTATAATTGTTAGAGAGACGTTTTTTCCGCAATGCTAACAACGGCGACGTTCTCCTCAACCCAATCGGGGGTATAAGAATAGACCCCCAAATCCAACTAACTCTGACTAAGTTAAGGATACCATTCCTATGTATCGTTATTTTAACGCCAAATCTGAAGCCAAAGCAATCCCTTGCCAAAAATAATGAATAATAACCCTGGGTTGGCTTACTTTAGCAATAATAAATTTTTCACGCAAGAGGTTTTTTTTCTCTTTTTTTATGTAATTTTCCCTTGGAGTATGGAATACATTGAAACAAATTATTTTTACGATTAAGTGTTTTATTTCCTGTTTCATTCCGGCTCTGTTTTCAACTGAAATTATAAATGTATGCTTCTACTGTAAACCTTCCGAGCAGTTACTTTTATTTCGTCTAATTGTGATCAGCTATACTACCAATTGCACTAAAATTGTAGCTGCATATTTATATTAAATTATCCGTTCATACATTGGAAATAAGTTAAAATTTTACTTCGTTCATCTAGTGAGGTAATTTTTAATGACTATAGATTTTGAATTCAGGATTTATTTCAAACTATTCAATTTAGATTGCTAAAAGTATTACTGTGTGTTTTTTTCTTTTGTGAAAGATGAAAGAAACTGATGTTTAATATATCAACTGTATTGAAGCTAAAATTTTAAAAATCACTCCATTTTTTAAGGAATTACGGAAGTTATTAAGTATTATAATAGATTGTGACGAGCCGACTTTTCTTAAGTGAACAGTTATTCCAGCATTGTATGCTCTGATAAAAAGATTAATACCATTAATTTTTTATTAAAAGGAAAAAGCATAAAATACGTTTATTGTTTCAAATGAAAATTAAGCAAGATATAAACTGAAGATTCCGTGATTCCGTTCATTTGGATTAATTTTGATTAGTCATTGTGTTTAGAAGCGATTTAAAATTCAAATTAATAAATAATAAAATCTCGATATATCGAGAAATAACGATTTATCTTAGACTATATATTGCGATATTGAAATATGGTCATCGCTCAGTCCTACACCTCACCACTTAGCACAGAAGTCTAACAAGCTGTTGTGAGATTAATAGCTTTCGTGAAAGCGAAGGTATACATTCACCTCAGCTTTCATGTGTTCATGTGCATATTGTACTCCGAAAGAAGCGGCGATATGAAATCTCAGAGACTCCCTAAAATGCATTATCATTGCGGTCTGAGTCTTCGTCGTGAGATCAGCAAACCATTTGGAGAGTCCGAGAAGCAATATATCAACCTTTATGGTAATTTTCCCGATAGGGCCTACAATGCAATCTTCAAGGCACATCTGTGAACGAGAGGGAAACCTGACCGATAAGGGTGGACTGTTAATGTGACATATTTTTGTCCAAATCAAGCAATCGGTGAATCTGGAAGGAACTGCTACCTTTAAGTTTATGTTCCAAACAAAATTATGGCAAGGAAATTCCATGATCTTAAATTTTATGTTAAAATAACAAATCGCAACCTATTAGTCTCATGTCGCAAGGCTATCAAGCGACACCAGAGATGTAAATTCTTGGCAGAAAGTCTTAAGGTCAAATGACTAAGAATTCATCCTATTTTAAACCGGTAGTACCTGATGGAGGCTGGGAAAAGCCCAGATATGCGTTTGCTCCTAATTGCCTCTTGCCCACTTTGAATCAAAGAGATGCATGAATGTTGATATAATTTGCGATATCATGGTATGGTCCTCATTCACTTTTAAATTAGAAGACTCCGCAAGAAGTCTTAGAACATTCCGGCAGAACAGTTCCAGACTTGATTTCTTAGGAAACTTTTGTTCATTTAAATTAACAACGTTCATACACTGTTATATGTGTCTAAGAATGGTTCGAAAAGCTCGGCAGTGAAATAGTATATCCATGACCCTCTCAGTCTCTTGACCTGAACGTTATTTAACATGTACTTGGTATTTATACTGGCTAGATACTTAGTGGTATCATTTAGTCACACTTTCATACACAGCTATGAAAGAGGAATAATTTTATATTCCCTTAAATATGACCTCCAGCAATCACTGACACGCCGCATGCAATTTGTACTTCATTCAAGGGTGGTCTAAACTTTCTCTTATTTTACATGTCTCCGTTTTGTTTTCTTGTCTGTCTTTGTCTTTTAATATATTTTAAATCATTAGGAGCCTCATGAGCTCTAATAAAGGCGGTGTGGTGTTAAAGTGTTTAAGCATATTAGTTCGCCTGAATTTATAATGAATTTTTTTTAAATCTCAGCCAATGGAAATAAAATATTCAAGATACATCAGGCTAAACTACATTTCACCAGTTATACTCATATCTTTAAAAACGTAGAGCGTGAGAAATTTCGACGCTATCACCACTAAATGGAACAAATATTATCGAGATTAGAGATTCAAATAGATTATCTAAAAATTTCAAACTTAAACTTTCAGACTCCTGACTAATTTCCCCAAACTTTTTTTAAATATCAAAGCAATTACGTAAGGTCTCAATACCAATGTAGAAACAGCTGAAACTTTTGCTACCCGGGGCGAATTTGCTACATGCCGCCCTTCCTTTAGATGATGCATAGGGCGCATAAACCTCAAATTAAAAATAATAAATTCTAGGAAAAAAGAACATTTTGTTAGCAACGGAATTTGTTGTTTGACTCCCTAGACCTCTGCAGATGGGTTCCGAAACCGGGCATTCATCACCAGTTTTTCTATTATATATTTACGATTTACCGAAGAAGGCGAAAAATGCGATTTAAATTTAATGCGATTTTTATTAAATGCGAATCGATTTTAAATGCGATTTCTTTGTTTACACAATGATGGAGCTCGCATCGGTGCCCTTTTTAGTTTTAAACTTGTTTCCTTACATGTCAGATTTTGACGCCCGGGACTTACCGCCCCCCCCCTGCCCTTCTGTCTACGCCACTGCCGTAGAAATATAATAGTGTCATTTAGAACTTCATCCCTTCTTAGCATAATAAAATATTTATTAGTTCTCTACTTTATCCAAAACTATTTTTAATTTTTTATATCTATTTCATATTAGTTTTTTTTATCTATTCGTGTGTTTATATATATGTGTATTCGGTTACTTCAAATATGTCAGATATAGTTTACTACAAATATCATTTTTCATTTAACTTAACTGAAGCTAACTATCAATTCTCCTCTTTCTTCTTGAAGTAAAATAAAATTCTAGTATAATATTATTCTTTTATATATATATATATATATATATATATATATATATATATATATAAATTTAAACACCAACAACTTTTTCAATCATGGAATTCTCTATTTCTGAAAAAGTTTTATAACAAGTAAAACAAAGCAGCGAAATAAGTATTTGGTTTTCATTCAACTGTAATTGCAAATTCTTATCTCTCTGTCACCTTGACGAAAAACTTAAATTTTAGTAGGAACAGATTCAAGTTGAAGGAAACGTCGTGGATTGGAATAGATGACAATATCCTAGTACTCACATCCCCAGAAATGGATTTGCGACAAGCTACGAAAAAATGTATGGCTCTCAAATTTTGGCTTGATGTAGAAAAGAAAAGACAATCAAGTGGAATAAAGATATTATCCATTACTTTTCTATTGTTTCTGTGTTAAGTGATGTGTGAACGATAAAAAAAGTGATTTTCAGTTTCCATTGGGAAGAAATTTCAGGGTTTTTTTCTAATTAGTGTTCATGACAGATGGAGGGTGGTATTTTAATACTTTAAATCAATCTATTTCGATTGTGATGTCGAATGTTAGGTTCGTATAAAGTGAATTTGGCATTTTGAAAAGTGACCGTGTTATCTGATTCGCGAGCTTTCTCTTTACTTACGTGTAAAAACAGAAAGGAAATTTCGGTACAATAACTGCTTTATTACTTTCCCGTTTACAAGTAAACAAACAGAAAGTACGATTATCATTAAAAATCGACTTCAAGATTTTGATAAATCTCCACATTTTATATCTCCCCGACTCCGAACAAAACGATTTTTGGAATTTAGTCTTTATGTCTGTCTGTGAACAACATAACTGAAAACAAGTTCAGTTTGATTCAATTGGACTCGAATAAATCATATTTCTTCATTTACACCTTTCAACTGACAAAAACGTTTTGACGGACGTTTCGTAAACAACAAGAGGAACAACAAGTGTTGTCTCAAACGATGTTCAGTAAGTGAAAAAACATGCATAAAAAGGTTCCGAGTCCGAAGTATAGGGTGAACAGATGTCGTCGAATCACTGTGCTTGACTTCAACTGCGTCACAAAACGCATGCGGTGGAGTAGGAGTGCAATTGACACTATGGTATGGCTTTATCATAGTAGTCACAAGTAGCAGGTATTTGATATTTTATGTTACATAACGTTGATTGATCACACGAATGATGAATGATCTGCTATGATCTGATTTCCTGTTGAAGGATTTTTAGCATAGCAGTTGCACAAACATTACTATCCGACGACACATTGTCTGCGCAATACTGCCTTCGCCAAGATCCATTATCGACTAATGGAGACGGGAATCGCCCAGTCAACAGGAAAAAATACAAGGAAAACGCGTGTTGTACGTACAGCTCAAATGGAAGTAACAGTGTTGAAATAGTTCATTGAGTCTTCAGTGACAAGTTCATGAGCAGTTGCAATTAAAATAAGTTTCTTTTACACAACCACGTGGAATGTTCTGCGTGATGAGCAATAAATATAATCCGCAATTATGGATAATAGAAAATCCTAATGCCATTGTCTTCTGAAATTTCTTCAGGAATTCAATATCACCATGTAATGAGGAGTTCTTAGCGATTGACTCATGCAACTAGACTAATGGAACACTTGAAAGGTGTAACATATCTTGTTTTCCTGAAAAACGACTTCCCGGAATTGCTGAAGCGTGATTCGGCCGCAGCTGAGCAAGACACGTGGTCCATGTTGCATGATGGTGAACCTCCTCGTGATAAGCATAGCCACATGGTTTCTAAATACCCTGAGGGTTGGATTGCAGAACAGGACCTGGTACTTAGTCTCCACATTCGCCAAACCTAACCTTTTCGACTTATTTCTCTAGTGTCACCTGAAATCAGCAGAGGATTATTTAACTTGGATCGTTGTTCCAGCGGCAGACGTCAGTAGTACATCTGGAACTTTCGAGTACCTCCGCCAATGTTTTTAGAATTTGTTGATTATTCAATGAATTCCAATACCGCCACTTTGAGAAAAATCTATAATAATGTATTTTTTTTAAAAAAATTATAATATTGAACATTGAAAATTATTTTTCCTAGTTATTATTGTACTCTTTATCAACCCTGTATGACTTCCAAACTTGCACACGTATTTTCTTTATTTACCTCAACTAAGCATCCGAGTTTTTACGACATCAGGTTCCTTTATAATTTTTCTCCTGTCAATGTGTAATAATTTGCACAATTGATGCGTGCTGATATGCTTCTATAGAAAAGTACTTTCAATCTGTCAAAAGAGCAATTTAGCACCTTGCGTTTTCCGCTGTATAATATGTAAAAAGATTAAAATGAATTAACGGCGTATGAATTTACTGGAAATATTGTTTTAAAAATGCAAGTAAGTCAACATTTTGGATTCCACTTAAATACTAGTAACCATTGAAAAATAGTACTATGGAAAACAAAAACAAAAAATAAGGAAAAACTTTAGATGAATCTATCTAATATGCAAGTTGTTTTTTTCTGACCTTAAAATAGCATACACTAAATTATATATAAACAGATATCCACCCTGCCAACAGTTATTCGCTTTCCTTTAAACTAACCAATATCCGCGTTTATTGCCGAAATGCTACTTTCCTGATCGGATGGCTACGCATGAGTTTTATTATGAAGAAATGCACAAATGCAATTACAACAAGGGGGCATGTATACAATTTCAATACCAATGCATGGAACAAAAAGACAGATAAATACGCGTAAAATGACACACGGAAGGCATTAAATACTGCAGTGGCATCTCAGTTTTCAACCGTCAATCTTTTGTCTGGCTGGTTAATAATGAGGGCTGACTTTTGAAAGGAAATCGAAACATATTTTCGTATTTTAAATAATCAACCATAAAAGCACTGGGGCACATGTAAATCATGCACTGTACCAGAATGAAACCTATTTCCTTAAAGTCTGCTTCACTGATCTAGCGAGGCGTGCTCTAAGAATAACTATTACGAACAAATTGGGTCGGATAGAGGACAGTCGCGAGGGATTACTGCCTTCTAATACCCTCACCAATGTGTCCGTCTGAAACATCATTATAATAAGGAGGATTAGAGGTCTCTGAATAAGGATAGGCTGTCGACTAAATAACCAACCATTTTATTCCTGCGTACAGGGGCGTATTAAGCTTGTTGGGGACCCCAGGCTTTGAAGTTCTTGGGGTCCTCTGAAAGTATAACGCATATGTACTTGTGAAAATTTCAACTTGTCAGTTATGATGATTTAAAATAAGACAATTTCGCAAATTTTTAATCACAGTAACTTTTTTTTGTTAATAAAAATTACTTTATAATTACTCTATTATTTAATTTTAATTTCCTGATTAATTAGTTAAAATTAATATTTGTCGATAAATAATATGTTTTGCATTCAGTTATTTTTAAATTTACATCTTAAATTCGTGTTCATAAATATTCACATGAAGTTAGCGAAATAATTTAGGATCCATTATATAAAAATAATTCCCTTTTTCCTTTCAAAATCACTTTTAAATATAACTATCAAATAAATAACTCTTGTATTCTACACAACATTCGGCCAGTTCTGAATCCAAAAATGATAGTTAATTTGATTCTAAATACTGAAACATGATAAAGCAAGAAATTTCATTCTAAATACTGAAACATGATAAAGCAAGAAATTTCACTCTAAATACTGAAACATGATAAAGCAAGAATGATAAAAACACGAAATTTAATATTTAAATCTTTATACCACTACTGGGGGTTACACCCCCTACTCGCTCAGCTCGTCAACCCCCAAGAATCACTACGTGATCCTAGCTCGCTTCCCTCGCTCGCCGTACATTTAGGACTGTGTGCTAGTAATAGGAAATTATAATTACATTAATTACTAAAAGAAAATTTAAATTATTTGAAATAGATTAAACTTCTAAAATTTTTTCAGCAATTACTAATAAACTAAATCATAAAATATCTAAAATTATAATATCCTGGTAGCATATATATATATATATATATGTAACTGTTTGAAAGAAATTTGAGTGCTAAAATGTATAATTATTAAATGTTTACAAATGTAAATTATTTACACCAATCAGAAATCAGCCATTTAAAACTTCTTGGTACACAAAATTCAATATTTCTTCAAGTTTCATTAGCCCTAGCTTTATTCCAACGAAATTCTAAATTTCCACTCTTCTCAATGAATTGTTGCTGAAAAAAGTTCGCCACTTGTATACACACTCACTGCAATAATTATTTAGCCAAGACAGTTTTGACTTTTATCTCTGGGTAGTTATTTATACGTTAAAACCTCAGGAAGTTTGAGTTACGAAAGATTATTTAACCCATTTCACAAACTTTTAGCTTAAAAAGCACAGTTTAACGTGACAAATGGCTTTAAACATGTTCAGATTCACTATTAAAAATTAAAAACCATAATAAATATTTACTTTCACCTTTTCAAAATTAACAAAATAGCCTTTTTTGAAATTTTTAAAAAATTCGAAAATTCTTGCTTTTTACAACAAAATTTTAAACATGATCTTTTTTCACTGATATGTTGATCAAAAAAGCTTCACCACATACATACACACTCACTAGAATAATTATTTAGCCAAGAAAGTTTTAACTTTTATCTCTGGGTAGTTATTTATACGTTAAAACCTCAGAAATTTTGAGTTACGAAAGATTATTTAACCCATTTCACAAACTTTTAGCTTAAAAGCACAGTTTAACGTGACAAATGGCTTTAAACATGTTCAGATTCATTATTCAAAATTAAAAACCATAATAAATATTTACTTTCACCTTTTCAAAATTAACAAAATAGCCTTTTTTAAAATTTTTAAAAAATTCTTGCTTTTTACACCAAAATTTTTAACATGCTCTTTTTTTCACTGGAATGTTGATCAGATAAGCTTCGCCACATGTATGAAAGAACAAACTCGTGCTCAAGTCCCATAGCTATGTTCCTGTAGATCGGCAACTTCGATCCGCACACAAAAGCGCTTGATTCTATTTTGTTCATTCCGATAGGATCGTATTACGAAAGATTCCTCAATAGTTCCATTAGACCTATCTTGACGATTTAAATTTATAATTGAAACTGCCCAAGTTAAACTCATTTTGAAAAATTTTGCTGCCCGAGATCAAATCAATCGCAGATTCGAATGTAAACAATCTAAACTCGCGAGTTGTTGCCAAACGGCGATTAAGAAATTCGACCCTTTTTTGTCGCCACGTAAGAGAATTATATATATAGATAGTCTATGTGCCTTTTCTCAAGAAGAGAAGAAGGGGTAGTTATCTTGAAGGACCACACGTCTATTATAAATCCTTTTATCGCTCCCTTTTTTAATTGTTAGAAATTTTGGAGGCGTTAAATCATAGGAACGCATTTGAAAAAACGCGAAAAGAAGAGGGACGTCAAAAGTTATTCTACAAAGTACCTTCAGTGAAATAGAATATTGATACCAAATTCGACTCATTCTGAAATTTGTTCAGATTATTCCATAATTCGAAAAAAGTGAATCTAGATTACTTTCACTGTACCAATCATAATAAATAAATACAACAAAAACTTAAAACATTTGCTCATTTTCATTGATAAATAGCATGATACACTAGTATAATTGGAAAAATTAAAATAATTCATTAATTCTAATCAACGGACGGGGCCAGGTTCGAAACCCGATTCCACTGAATATCCTGGGCCTGTTGCGCTCTAAATCACACGAAGGGGGATCAAATGTCTTCCGCTGGTGTGGTAAGGAAGTTTAGAGAGGGGAGTGCCAGCACAGGTGTCGTCCTCGGCATTTGACAGCTGTTCAAAATTGCGAGGTTCGTCCAAAAGCCATCGTGTTGCTTCAAAACGGAACGTACATATAACTAAACTATTCAGAGGGAAAGTATTATAACTGTTTACAAACTAAATCAAATGAAATTTCAAACTCTTCATTTATTTTGGAGGTATCATTGTTATCTAAAATATTTCTCCAATAATTCAGTAATCTTCTATCACAATCAATGGCAATATAGAAAAAAAATGGGAACAGAGCACAGATTAAAATTTTTTCTCTTCATTCTAAATTATAAATAAATTTACTGAATCTAAAGAAATCTTTTGTTAAAAAAATTGAAAATGTTACTCTAAATTTAAATGGAAGCAGTGAGGTTACTCAGTTTAAATTTAATTAATAAAACTGAGAATGTTGTTTTTAAACTTGTATATATTAAAATATTTAGAATTTTTATGAAATTTATTCGATATTATTTCTTTTCTGAACCCGAATGAACTTTTGTAATTCCGTTAAATATTTACTGTCATATGTTATTCAACTCTATAATGTTAAATTAAATAAAACAAATCTTATTAGTTCTATTCCACAGTGGAAGAAGGATTCTTTTCAAAGCAATTATTGTAATGTACACTACAATCTTCATCATGAAATCTGACTAAAATTATGCCCTGGGTTTTGAGTAAGCTTCAAAAATACAGTAAATTTTCTCACGTTAACACGATCTAGATACATTAGGATATTTAATCTTTAACGAGATTTCTTCTGTTCAAACCCCCTGATTGTGGTAATAAAAAAACCCTTTCGGCAAGCTGGAAGGCGAAGGTAGATTCCTTTTACGTTAATGTTACAAAAGTATGAAATATTATATATTGTTCAATACAGACATAGCCAATGACTTTGTTGTTTCGAGGCATTGCAATATTTACGTCGTGATTCTGTTTTCATGATATTTAATTTTCAACTATATCAATGTTTTATCATTCTACTCAAAAGTTATACCAGATTTATTGCTATGAACATTGCTCCAATTTATTTTATATCACAACACATAATCATTCAACAGGTAGGAGTCATAAAGAAATAAACATCCCTGCAGTGCAAATATCACCTAGATATCATTAAGCCAGCCTATCTAAAACAGTAACCAAAAATATACACTTGACACGAATGAAGAAGGACTCTAGATTTAAAAATTAATTTATTTAATCTAGTTTGTCATATAGTTGTGCGAACGTTACTTTGCCATATGCTAAAATCACATGATATTAAACACTACTAGAATGGGGTCATTTAGAGAATTCCCTGTTTAAAAATTATTCAATATTGAGAGTGGCAAATTAAATACATGTGTTTAAAACATAGGATATGAATGCAGCCATTTTGAACAGTGAATTTAAGTCTCCATCGGCAGTTAAAAGCTAATAGTCAGGCAGAAAACACCAAAACAATTTTAAAATCAATGAGATATTTTTCAATATCACTAAGGAAAAAGGGAACTCTTATTTAAATATCTATCTTTTTTGGTTATTTTATATTAAAATTAAAAAAACAAATCTTGGTGCCGTTGTGTTTAATTAAATATCAAATTAAAGTAATCTGTCAACTTAACTATTGAAATTAACTGTCTGATTAATTAAAATGACTATTTAATTAACTGTGAGGAAATGTTCCCTAAAACCTTCTTTATGGCTCATAGTATTTATCAGCAATACTTTGGATTTATCTTAATATAAATAAAAGTCATTGTGGCTATGTATTTATGTTCCACATCTCCTCCTAAACCACTGGACTGATTTCAGCCAAACTTTGCACACTTTTTATTTAAGACAAGTCACTCTCAACTTTTCAAAGCCCAAAAGTTACTTAAAATTTCAGTTAATTAAAAATAAAGCGAGGCGTTTTAACGCGATATCAATGGAAAATATTATCTCACGAAACTATTTTTACACAATATTCAATTTCAAAAAATTAACTTTTCAGTGAAAAAATTTGATTTCCATACAATTTGCTTCTCTCATTTTAATGTTGTTTTTTTTTCAAAATTAATTTTATACAGAATCCTTAACAATATTTTTTAGCGTTGGAGAATAAGAATAATAAGAAGAACTGTTGCCAGAATACATTAACAGAATTCTGGAAAATTTAAAACTAGACTATTAACAATTTATATCAGGACCAACTATTGATCTGATTTATTTTCATGCCTTAAATTGATGAATAATTAAATATAAAATTTAATTGTTTCAAAATATTCACTAAAACCTTTCTTTTACTTTAGTGATTTTTAACAAAATTTGCAGCACCTATATACCAAATAAAAACTTATGAAGAAAATTAGCTATAGGCTGTTTTGAAAAATTGTCTGGTTCAATTGATATTCTCCTTATAATTAAAAACGTTTCAGATCAGAGAAAGAATTTGTGTATTATAATTTTTATGCAATAGTTGTTTTTATATTAAAAATATTAGGCATGAAAGCATCTTAATCCGAAGCAAAGCCGGGTACATCAGCTTATTTACCGTATGAAAAGAGGAAGTGAATGCGGCTGATGGGAGCTTTTCCACAAGGTGTCACATGCATAGGTTAAAACGCACACTAAGTTGGACGGCGGGGGATCACTTTTCAGCTCATAACTTCTAAGCAATTCTAGCTGTCAAAAAACTTTCAATATAACAGTTGTTCGTTATGATTAGGCGATAATTCGTCTAATTGAAATTTTCTTTCTATATTCATTCGTAACGGAGAAATGGGGGAATTATAAATTCGGGGGGGTTTGAATATCGCTTTTCAGCTCGTATTTTCTAAGCAATTCTAGCTGTAAAAAAACTTTCAATATAAAAGTTGTTCGTTATGATAAGGTTGAAAATGGTTTTGAAAATAGCTGGTTGAAAATGGCTTTTTAGCTCATAACTTCTAAGCAATTGTAGGTATCAAAAAAGGTTCAGTACAAAAATTGTTTGTTATGAGACAATCATTCGTCTAATTAAAATTTTCTTTCTATCTTCGATCGTAAGTGAATTATGGGGAAATGAAATTTTGAATCCCCCACCATTTCCACCCCCTTTGAGCTGGATAGCCCATCTACGATCTCGGCCGAGATTTTCACCGTCCTTACAACATATCCTTCACCGGTTAAAATCTAATCAAAATTACTCTACTTAACATGTTCACAAGATAACATAGGCAAAGCGTTATATACATCTCTACTAAAAATAATAAGGAAAAGAACATTTCGCTCTCTACTTTCAGAAGGCTTAGAGTTGCAAGAATTAAAGCAGGTGGAAGAGATTGCAAATGACGAGAACTTTCCAACAAGGGGTAACATGCATAGTTTGAAAGATGTTTTAAATTAGTGAGGAGGAGGTGAAGGAAGGGAAAAACACTTTCAACTCATAACTTCTAAGTAATTGCAGCTATCGAAAAAGTTTAAATTCAAAAATTGTTCGTTATGATAAAGCGAAAATTCACCTAATTTGATTTTTTTCTATTTTCAATTGTAAAGGATTTATGCAGAAATGAAAATTTCAACCCCCCACTTTTTCCACCCCCTTTCAGCTGGATAGCCCATCTACGAACTCAGCCGAGATTTTCACTATCCTTACAACATATCTCAAGCTATTTAAAATTATATATATATTTTTTTGTTAGGGTTAGGGCTTTTCTTTCTAAATTCTTTCATTTTTAGGGTAAATTACCCTGTTTGTTTTTTCAACAACAATAGTAACAGGGATGGTTTGTACAGTAAAATTAATAAAATTAATTTAACCTGGCTAAAGCTTGGCCACAACTTGATTTTTTGTTTATGGTATCTTTAGAAACTTCAATTTAGTAGATTTTATTTAAAATTGATGTATTGTTCAAGTAATGACTTATTAGTATAGGATTTAATTCTAGATATGTTTTGTTTACTTTATTTCTGTATGATTATATACTAGTTATATTTGGATATGTGTGTATATATATATATATATATATATATATATATATATATAAGAGAAAGAAGAGGATATATATATACATATATATATATATATATGTATATATATATATGTAATATATATGTATATATATATGTATATATATATATATATATGTATATGTATATGTATATATATATGTCATTATTGTTATCGAGGGTGAAAATTATGAAATAATTCTGTTATACAGGAATCAAATTTTATAATATTTAATTTTTCGGCGCAAAATCAGTAAAATGGTAGAATTTTCTTTTTATAAAACTGGAAATACCCAGAGCAGGGATGATTAATTGTATTTTTAACAAAGAAGATAACTCTGCAGTTACCATACTGCTAAATATTAAGAATCGACAGAGATTATTGCCTTCTAATACCTTCATCAATATGTCCGTCTAAAATATGGAATAAATCGTCGACGAATCGTCTAAAATATTAAAGTAGGGGAGATTAGTGGTATCTGAATAAATATACCGGTCGACTAAATCATCAAACCACTTTAATACAGAACAAATTTTTCAGAATATTTTTCAATATCATAAAACGACTGAAATAATTAAAGTAATAGAAAGGAAAATGTAAAATTAATGTATTTGTAAATCATCTTCTCATCGTATTCTTACGAATTATTCTTACAGCCGTATCTCAACAACGAGCAAATATTCAGGGACAGTTCAAACATTCAATATTACATATTTCAGCACTAGACCATATATAAACATGCATAAGAAAACGAAAATATTTCATTACCGATTTACGAAACCCGGAAACAGGATTTTGACTTTGCAACTTTGTTAAAATGAGTGGTAAAGGAAGAAATATTTATTATATAAAAGACATGAAGAGATAACTTGAACCGACTGATTTCCTTTTACTGGATTAAAATAATTGATTAGGTATCACGCAAGTCCATGACCACTTATAATCGCATGTAATAGAGAATATGTAGTCTTACAGTTCAAATCATGTATTAGGTAATACTTATCGTAAAGTTCAAAAGGTGATGTTGCATCTTCGGAGTATTAAATTCAATTGTTTTATTCCCTTAAAAAGTATTTATATGATATACGAAGCAATGTTTTAAGATTTTTTACGAGCTTAAAATATCTTCAAATCAACGATGAATTATGATTGTATTCTAACAGAAATGAATCTTTTATTTTTTCTCCCATATGTAAAGAGATATTTACAGTGCCGACGTAAGCTAACTTTACCCACCGGACAAGCCAACAATATTGCTCCCCCTCCAACAACCAAAGTATTTTTTAAAATTATATTGCTATATCTAGAATTTAATTTTCAAACAAACTTTTACTTAGAAATATGCATGTTTTATCTGCAAATATGACTTAATAATATTATGGTGAGAATTTTGAATTTCAGATTTATATTTCAGATTAGACATCGAATTGAACTTCTTCGATTTTTACCCACTTAGCAGCCAGTACCCTCATCATAAACCTGCCACCGTGGATTTTCCTGTGTACTTAAAATCAGAAAAAGTGATTTTGGTTATTATTATGTCTTGTAATGCAGCTCTATTTCAGTTTTTAAAAATCACTCATGGACATATGTGAATTCTAAGAAATTCAAGTTTTAAAATATACATTTATAAACACTTGAAAAATGTTTACTTTGAGAAATACTATCTTTTAGTTAAATTACCGATTTATGAAGCATACCATTAAATAACTTAAGATTTTCATTCATGAACTCAATGAAGGGAATTAAATAGATATCACTATCCTTTTAGCTATTATCACGTTATCCCATTGCTAGAAAGTATTAACCGTAAAGAAAAGTCAAAATTGACTTCAAAAATACATTGAAGGATATATTGCTTGCAGTTGTTTAACTAATTATCCAAATATTTGGAATTACAGGGAAGATAAACCATTGTTTTTATAAGTTCAAATGCTCTTTGAAGAACTAACATAAGATGCTTTGACAGATTTGAAATACAATTTTTAAACAAAATATTTATCATTACTATATATTTCAATTTCTAAGACATTATTTATGAAAATAATTCTTATATGTGTATCATTAAACATTCATTGATTTTTGAATTGGCGAATTTTTGAAACGCAAATCTATCTTTCTATCTCTGAAATTCATTCAACATTCCGAAATATCTAAAGCAAAATTCGATTTCATTTTACACAATATAAGTATAACTGAATTAAAGTTCATGATATGTCTGACAGTCCCTCAAAGAAATGCATTACAAAATCGAGTACAATAACACTCCAACCCCTGGCTAGTTATGCATGCAGATTTTTTAGCAGTGTTCCGTCAAGATGGTATCATTCCAATCTCATTCAAATAGTGAAATGAGTTTTTTTCCGCAGGGACATAAAATAATGACACGGGTTTAGAAAGCAATTTATCACGACAAAGAAATAAAAGCCAATTCTTCAAACTGTTAAGAAAAAAGTCCCTCACTCTTCTTTTATCTCAATGCTCTTTGTTCTTTTTTTTCCTTGATTTTTTTATTGTCGTACAGCTGAGGTAAAAGAAATGGAAAGTAAACTAACAACCGGAAACCCGACTTTCGACCTTTCCTATTTACCCAAATAAAGCGTTTCTAAAATTTCTCTCGGAACAAAATGCATTTTATTTTGACCCCTTACTCGAATCTCTGTCGTATCCTGTTTTTAGCGATGCCTTTTCTCTTGCCTTTTAGTCAAATGCATTTCATGTGTCTATTTCTTCGCTTTTTACTTTCACGTATACGAAGTATACAAAGAGAAAGAATTCTAACTCTAGATTTTGACGAATCTTCACGTTTTAGACCTCTCTGAGTCCGAAAACCTTAATTTTAAAATTATGTCTGTCTGTATGTCTGTGAATACGATAACTCGAAGACAATTAGAGGTACAGTGATGAAATTTGGTATGTGATCTTTACAGATAATTTGTAGGTTTCTATAAAATTTTGGAGAAACTCCGTCTTCGAGAAGTCTGTCTGTCAGCGGTCATGTGAACACTCAAAAACTTGAATAGCTAGATGGATAACATTTGGTACAAAGTTTTACCATCGAGAATGTAGGTCTGTATCAAAGTTTGGGCCAAATCCTTCGAAAGATTGATGGTCTGTCGGACTGTATAATCGCATACTTGTAAAAACTATATCTCCTAAACCCTTTGGCTTAGATAAATAAAAATTAGTTAGATTATAGATCTGTGCCCAAATTTCGTTTCAATCCTTTGAAAAAAGGTGTTCAAATTGCATATTTGGTTCAAAATGCACATTGCGACGTGTGTTGGCGAGCGTTTCGCTTATTTTTCTTAAGTTAGAATGGTTGGCTTTTGACCTTGGCGGTCTACGAAGGAAATTGTAGCGAGCAGCAAACACGCGCTTCGGAAATTATGGCAACCCCCAAAACGAAACTTCCTTCTGACATTCTCCAGATGGACGCCTGTGATTAAGCAGAGGTATGGTGAAATCTTGTGTGATATCTATAGTAAGATTTCTTACTCAGAAACGTTAAATAAAGTTGTGGTCTCGGCGAGCATAAAAATTGCGAACATACGAATTTTTTTTTGCAAAATATTAAGCTTTTGGGAATTCATAAATTTTATATGTTTCATTGTAAATCACCATTCATAATTGTTTTTTTCTCAAAATAATCAGGTTTTGGGTAAATACCCCAAAAATATTTACCTACCATTTGTGATTACCCATCCCACATTACTGGTCGTATGCAGAAAGTTTCGGGGAGACTACTCCCGCTGGTTGATGCTACTTTTCGTTCATTAAATTCTTCTATTCTAAGTTATTTCTGATTGTCTATTTACCTTTTCGAGCATTGATATAAATAAAAATCATTAAACTGCGCTGCTCTTCGGATTTTCAGCTCCCGCTCATAAATGTGGAGTGGGGGCCACAACCAGTAAATGAAAAAGTTTTTAATGTTTGGTGGTTGTTATTTCTCAATGAAGAAGAACAAGATATACAAGTAAGAACCATCCCTCCTGTCAGATAAAATTATTTATTATTAGCAGTACCCACACGACGTTGCCGGTGACATTCTGAATTTCAACAAAATTTTAAAAAAAAATTACAATCTTCAGCTTCAGGTTTAAACTTTGAAGCCATATTGTATAGCCATATTGTATATAAATAGCTTCTTGAGGTTTTATTTCATTTTTTTTCAGTTTCAGCGAAAGTACACGCAGGGTGATCGTGTCTTCTGAAACTAAAGATATCAGCCTTTACATCGACTATCAAAAAGCATAAAAACAAACAAATAAAACCATGATCTGTCGGCGAGACGACAGACAGTACGATCGTACTTCAAAATCTTGCCGAAAGCAAAGAGATTATGACATCACGTGGTTTCGACGAAATGCATGCTGGGAATAGAACATCGCGACCTTACGAAGAATCAAAGAGGGAAAAAATGGAGTTAAAATATTTTAACACTTCAGAAAAAAATTAATTAAAATTCAACCATAAAAGATATTTTAATCTTTCTTGCTTTATATCAGAGGGGAATATTCCTTTCATTATCTCAGAAAAAAATGAGAGATAACGTTATTAGAACGGGGAATACAGTAAATTTAAATACGAAAACAAAATTTCGTCGGCAAAACTGACTATTTTTTAAAAATTTCTTAAAATTCAGTAAATGACGTTTGAAGCCCAAAAAAAATTTCATTAGAAAGAAAATGCATTGTTCTATCCAATGGTGCATCGATTGTTTTTCAACTATCATTAGAAAAGATACTATAGCCGTAAACGTACCGAAAATGACACAAAACAACACAAAACATTAAATAAAAAATTTTCTAGATTAAATTTTAAAATTCAGGCTTCAAGGTTCATTTAGTCACCATTACGACAACCTGTGTGCTAAATTTCATGGCTGTAAATGCGATAGATTCGTCTGGACATCGCGGACACACACACATACACATACGCACACAAACAGTGCCTTTTATAAGTATAGTACTTACATTAAGCTAAGAAAACCTCTCGTAAAAAGATTTAAAAAATAAATGGAGTGTAATTTATTCACAGTCGGAATATTTGAAATGATTAAATATTCTACGCTTATTTTTCCTTGTTGAAACCTGTTGTCATAACTTAATATTAACTTTTGATGTTTTCCGACTCTGACGAGTTTCAGACTTATCTTTCACTTCAGACTCAAGTGCATTTCCCGAAAAGGGCAGAGTATGAAACGAAAAGTAAATTGCGGAGAAATGAAAGATTTGCAATAAATACGACTTTGTTGACGTCTCCTAACTTATCAAATAGATTTGTTGGATTTTCGATTATGCTTCACTTCTCGGCCACCTTCTCGTCAGACACAGGGAATATAGACAACTGTAATTTATTATTATTTCTTTTCTGAAGAAGCGTATTTTTGGGGGGTTTAGTAAAACAGGAAATAAACTCGGGAGGATATCATAATCTGATAACAATTCCTGTTTAACGCATAATAAATGGCGCTAATGTTATTGAACATTTGTAAGGATTTCTTTTACCCCTCCCTGGTCGGATTTTTTTTTCGAATCTCCGACAAAATGATTTTGCTTTCCATTCAAGACGGGGGAAAACAAGAAGAAAGTAGGACTATTTGCGCCATTTATTATCAATGTTCAGAAATATAAAAAAATAATCGCGGAATATAACGAGACGTGTAAGTAGCGACGAATTAACTTTCAACGATTCAATTTTTCTAGAAGTAGTTAATTAGGAGAAGGGATTAATTTGTAACAAATGCTTGCAATTTTAATAAATCATTTTAACATCTTCCTTACAGACGCTCACATTCCGAGCGAGTATAACGAGCATTTGCTGTCAAAAAATAAAAAAGCAGTCCATTAATGGACTATTTTTCTATTCTTAAAGCAGCTCATTAGATTTCAAACTGTAACCACTGACAAAGTCGTCCTCTGCATGCAACACGCAATCTCTATTCATTGAATACTTTGGTCTTAAATTTGGTACATATAAGCAATTTCTAATCTCATTGGTCTCAAAACCCAAAACCTTCCGAACACTGGTATTCGCAGGTTATCTGAAGCTGCAAAAGTCAGGCATTTTATTTTCACAGTATTCCAGGAAATCCTTTATTTCTTCAACATAATTTTAAAATGACTCGATCAATAAGAACTTTATTCAGCTGAGTTTAACAAAGAAGCATGCTGATGTAAGACAGATCCTATTACTAATCACAAGCTGATCCAGTTTTTGTTTACTTTAACACAAAGTATAGAAAGAGAAGGTATATTAATCATCCAAAAATTTAAAATTTTGATGAAACTCCACAATATAGACCCTCCTGTGTACGAAAGCATCATTTTTTTAGTTTTATCAATCTGTCTATCTTTCAACAAGATGACTCTAAAACTCGACAAGACAGGTACATTAAATATGGCATACTGTTTTATTACTAGTATTGTAGATCTGCATTAAAATTTGGACCAAAACCGTTAAGAGATTGGTTGTCTGTGATCTATATATTCCTGAATTTCTAAACGCCGAAACTCAAAAGCGTAACAAACTGGACAGATAACTTGGCAAGTTTTCTTGTTACAAAAATTGTAGGTATGGACCAAATGGTGGAAGCAATCACTCAAAGTAAAGAGGCGCAAAAGGCAACCTTGCTTTACTTTCACGTACTGAGAAGCAGAAAAATACTCTATACTGTGTAAGTACACGAGACAGTTGTGGGAAGAATACTTCCTCTGATTCCGATTAGCATATATGAGTATCGGGATGACATATACTAACCATCAGCTTGAATATTTCTCGTTTTTGTAAAGAGCTTCTCAGCAGGTACATTTTATTTTTACCGCTTTCTTTTTTAAAACTGTATTTCCATTCTTTTTAAGTTGTCAATTAAATCTATGTAACTTTATAGCTTTCGAATGTACAAAGAAAAGCAAACGAAACAAATTTACTCAGCTTTTCATGAGATTCATATTTTATTAGTAACTAAAAGTACAAAAATTGGAGTTGCAAATATCATTTAACATACGTATTTCATAATTTTAGGGAGACGATAGCATTGTAACGATAAATTGCTTGCTATATCGTATATTTATTATGTTGATTGGAAGTTAGCAGAATATAACATGCCGGATACTAGCAAAATAGTTTCTAGAAATAACACCTCTGTTTTTAAATGATAATTTTCTTTGGGTTTTCAATTTATTTGTGAAAAAAAATTGGGTTTCGTTTCCTTAACTTAAACTGACTGAAATCTCTTTTTAATTTTATAATGCATATTCGAAATTTAAAGAGAATATAAACAGACCGTGAAAAGTTGTTCTTGCTAAAAGCGTTTGGAAAGAAAATTAATATTAAGCCATTTGGAAGTCTAAAGTAATTTGTTCAGTACTCTAAATTTCACTTTGATAGGTTCCACTGGAACTTCCGAATGATTTTATACTCCCTAAAAAGGAAGAAACGCTAAAAAATAAAGACGCCTGGAATCGCCATCTATTAGATCCTTTCAGAGCAATGTCAAATCCCCCCTCCCACCTTTATGACATTTTTCTCCTGTAAAACTGTTGCACGTGTCACTCGGCCCTCTTAACAGGTTTCGTGGTGATTTTATAGCACGGCACCTACCAATGCAAAATGAACGTTGTGTTGATGAAGCATCGTTAAAAGAAAACTTCACCAGTTCCGAACTGCGCTCATAATAACGGATGGTGAGGCTGTATTAAGCTGTAAAGTATTTTCTCTCCTTTAAGAAGAACGCTTTGCAATCTCGTTCCTTTTACACACGGAGAATGGCACCATTTGGGACTTTTATCTCGCTGTTTTATCCTAATTCAATTATACTCTGGGGATAATAATTTAATTGTTTCAATAATGCGTTTCAAAGCAGCTTTGAAGCAAAAATACCCGTTTCTCTTAAGAATTTTCCTCTAATTTAATTTGTTAGGCTGCTAAAAATCATCAAGTGTAAAATGCGTTTCGTTTTAATGAGAAGTCATGAAAAAGCAAACATAGTGGAGAATACGGAACTTTTCAAAAGAAATTCTGACCCTCCGGTAGGCGCCGGCGATCTCTCAGATCGTTTGACAATATTTTGAATTTCCAATTATGATCCAACACAGCCCAAACAGAAACGTCGTCCAAGGTCGCTTCTGCTTTCAGATTAGCATCCAGCAGTACTGTGTATCACAACCAGGGTTGCCATATTGGCCTTTTTCTCAAAGCCCTTGTCCTTAGAAATTTTCATTTGGCCTTAAGGCTGCTGTGTATCTAAACGAAAAACCGGTGTCGATGAAAGCGTCCTCTAACGGTGGGGGTGAAGAGGCGGTCTTAAAATCTTAATTGACAAGCCGTATCACAGCCTAGAAGCGAACTCGCTGACTACGGATTATATTTTTGCGGTCGCGAAACGGAGGGAGGGGTCACAAGGTCATACCTTGTCCCCCGAAGACTTCCTTTACGCCTTTGTAAGGGTAATCTGATACCCGACCCGCTAGTCAACCTACACTCCAAATATTGGTGGAGAACGGAGAATGAATTTCGAGACGGGTGTTTACAAATCGTTTGACGAAAAGATTCCAAAATCTGCGAAAACCGTTATCTATCCTATTAAAATTCGAAGGTAAACAAACGTATGTATGTATGTATGCAAGTCTGTATGTCCGGCTATCTTCTCACGAACCGCTGAACGGAGAAGCACGCGGAAAGTATCAAAAGGTGGGGAATAATCCAAGGAATCCATTTCGGCCATTTAATTTCCGAAATTACAATTAGTTAAAAAGATATTAATTAAAAACGTCAAAATGAATGAATTGACGTGCTGTCATCTATTGGCAGAATGGTGAATTCATTCACGGCGGATTCTTTTCTTCCACCCTATTATTAGTTTTCGCATCCGGTATTGCATTTTTTTTATTTATTTACCGGAAGTTGGTATTTCCTTTCGAGCGATCTTCTGTGTTTGGATTTATTAACAATTGAAGAAAAAATAGTTTTCCTCCATTTTTCTTTCTTTTTTTTGTCGTACGGTGTTTCGAAACATTTACGTTTGTTGGGGAAAATATTTAATCATTTTTATCCGTTTTTTTTCATTCATTATTATTCGTTTTAGTTTTTCTTTTGCAAAACAAATATCATGCTAATCTGTTTTAATTTATAAGCATAAGAATTCTCGCGTTTTCATTCAAACCAAACTGCTTTAAGGTAGTAAAAAAGCTAGAACTGAAAGTTTTAATCCAACAAGAGAGATTTACGTTTGTTGGGGAAGCTTAGTGACAATATTTGTAGGGAAAAAAAACAGAGGCGGGCATACGAAAAAATGTGGATTCCGAGAAATACTGGGTTACTAACTGTAAGGTAATTAAAAGGTTGGATTTCAAAATTTTAATTAAACAATATAGGATTCAAAGGATTTTTTACGTTTTGGGGGAAACGTAACGTTTACGACAATATCTGTAAAAAAAATAAACCGGAGGCGGGCATATGAAAATTAGTAATAAAAAGACTAGATTTGAAAGAATCTAGCATATGAAAATATGGATCCCAAGTTCTCACATGATCTCACTTCTCTCCGCCCGGGAATATCCCATTATTCAAGATTGCCCGTGCAACGCCGGGCCATGCAGCTAGTTTTAGATTTAAATTTCTTGTTAAATATATTACCGGATAATTATTATTTTCTCAAAAGCAGGCAAGCGGTTATGGTTGTTCCAATTCGGAAACCAAAGCTAAGATTTTTATTACATTAGAGAAAATTGTATGAAATTTTTATGAATTTAATATTGTAATATCTGAACATTTCTAATTCGTCCCGAAACATTTTGAGAACAGTTTATTGGCTTCTTAATATTACGGAAGCCTACATTATTCTGCATACAAGAAGCAGAGTATGAAAATGTATATTCTGATTAATCCTAACGCTGCGCGCGAGGTTCATTTCAAACAATATATCATTTACTTCGATAAAATCTGCTTATCTGAAAAAAGATACTAATTTAATACTATTTCATCTAATAGACGTACTCACGTTTCTCGTAGGATTACCAAGAGAGATTGTGAAGAGTTGGGGATGTGACATTTAATTCTCTCATTTTATTATAAACAAAGTATTTACAAGAAAAACTACAAATATACTCTCTGGTTTTACTTATTTTTTTGGGTGGGTGTGTCTACAATTGATTTAGGATTTTTTTTATGAAAATAAAAACTATAACAATACTAAATAAATAAAGATATCCATTATGAATTCTTTGAATAGCTGAAATATTCACATATAAATATGTTTGATTGTGCCCAGCACTAAATACAATAAAAGAAATAAACCACTTTCTAAACTTGTAATACTGGAATTAGCAGCAAGACAGAATTAGTGTCATTCTCATGAGAAAAGTACAAATGGCTAAAAAAAATTTTATTTTACAAAAGTATGTAAAAAATTTTTAAAATTACATGGACGTTTCCATTTAAGCTCAATAAATAACATTATATTAGTGGTCAAGTTTTTTTTTTAGTTTTAAAATTTTAACCTGTCTAAGAAGGAAACATGATAGTCAACGGCACTTTTACATTTTAAACGAAAGCATAATTGACTAATTATTTGGCAGATTTGGTACAGGTTTATTTCTTATAATTAAACAATAAAATTAGTTATTAAAAACTAGAGCAAGAAAACTTAACATTTTAAAATAAATATCACTCTTTAAATAATGGCATTGACTGTGCGTTTGTTAAATAATATTTACAAACGCATCTTCACGAATTTTTTATATACATCTGAGCCGAAAAAAAAGGAACTGGCTTTCATACTGAAATTTAACAGAAAAAGATTTTTGGTGTATTTATAGAGTGTTTTTAAAAGTTTTTTGATACATATTTGAATAAAATGACCTAATATCTCGAGTTATCTGGGAATAATATATTCTAATATTGTTTTATAGTTCTTAAACAAGGCCTAATCTAACCCTGGGTCGATTTGAAACAATTTACATTACTTTACTTTGGAAAAATTTACATCCAACAGCGATACTAATTTGGTGAACATCAATTCTTCATAAAATAAAACTGTCACATATGCAGTATAAATAAACATACCTATCAAGAATTTCTTAAATAATTGAAATATTTGCATACGATTCTGTTTGATTCTAGAGTGCACTAAATATTTTTCTTACGTTGACATTAACTTTTTATGGGAGGTGTTTTGCAACTAAACCATATCTGTTTTCTCTTTGGTAGGGAGAAGCTCTCTTTTGCTGGTCTACTAGTGAAAATAAATTTTCTGACTACTAATAACGATAATATAGGGCACCACGAGTTTCTAGTAATCTTTTTTTGTGAATTTACACTTTATATGGAAATTAGTTACAGAGGAGAGAGCGAGAAAATTTTTAGAAAAATAGAGGG
>BGPR01000009.1:1983881-2272261 GCA_013235015.1 Araneus ventricosus
ATTAGTTACAGAGGAGAGAGCGAGAAAATTTTTAGAAAAATAGAGGGATTAATAGACTTTTCTACATACAAAAAGCCTAGAATAAAAATTTATATATATATATATATATATATATATATATATATATTATATTCTAAGTAATCCTAATTAGGTACATTTTAAACAACATCTGAGATATAAAACTCAGGATATTTAAAGATAGAATTTCGTAATCAGAATATCCTTAATATCCTGTGGTTTCCCCAATGAGGAACTTCGGCATTTTTTTAAAACGCGTGAAAGCAATCCGTATTTATAGAAAAAATCATTCTAATTTCAAATATGCAAGTGAAACCAAAATTCAGATTTTAATTTACACCAAAATTATCACTCAGTATATTTGAAAAAATGTTTGAAGTTTTTGTGAATATAATATTGTAATATCTGATCATTTCGAATTCGTCCCGAAAAATTTTCCAAACGACTCACTTCTATTATAATAAGTAGGCAATGGTATTTTTCCTCAGAAAAATAAGATGAGCATGAAAATCTAATTTTAATCAAGTACGCATACAAATAACTCCGAATAAAAACACCCGCAGGAACAAGGTTTGTGTTTATGTGTGAGCACTCTCAGAAAACCATTCTCGAAGTATTTCTTGAACTACACAATTATCTTAATCACTAAAATAATACTATCCGAATTTGAAAAGGTATTAATTTGTCATGGTGGGTTCAATAAAAAAAAATCAAACTGAATCTGTTTAGAATTATGGAATAATCTGAACACAAGTTTTAGAATGATCCGAATTCATAAGCAATCTTCTTTAAATACTTTATGGTATAATTTTTCAAAAATATGCGACTTTATACATCTAAAATTTCTAAATGAATAAAGAAATGAGAGATAAAAGGTTTTGGTCCTTCGAGATAAAAATACCAAAGGGTATGATGCGTCTATTATACTGATATGAAGATTTAATTATTCCATTTCTTGTTTTTGTCATTTGCTTCTTGGTTAGTGTTTGGTTTGAAGCTCAGAAGCTACAAAAACTTTCCCTACTGCCATAAAATAAAAGATACTGCCTGGAAGGCTAAAGGCTGGAAGTCCGCGATGACGGGGAAGGAAGGGGATTCACCCCACAGTCCTCCAGAAAGGGGAGATCGGAGCTAGGTGACAAATCAGAGTAAAAGGAAAGCTTGTATCCTTCCGCAGGAAGGCGGAGCTTCGCGAAGTGGGGGAAAATTGCAGAATTTCTTTCAAATTTTTGCTCAAACACAGCTTTTATATATTTCTTGAAAAATTTTAAGATGTGCATTGGATAGAAGATAACAAAATGAAGGTTTCTATAAAGTTACTTTTATTTTAACTATGCTTGAAAATTTTCTAAAAATGTTTAAAACCCGAAATTGAGGTTTAGCGACTTTTGAAAAATATTTAAAAATATTTTAAGCAGTCGGGGGGAAAAAGTCATTTCGTAGGAACCTGTATTTTTATTTCTTCTATCGAATGCACTTGATTGCATCCGAAACAACGCAATAGCAAACGAGAAAGGGTGTAAATATAAATCTCCATAGGATAACATTACGTTCTGAAATTGTAGGTGGCGTCTGCACGGCAGCCTTAAGTTCATTTTTGGCCTTTTTTTTACTCTATTTTCGTTAATGACTTTTAGAACAATTTCTTAATTACCTATTCTATCGTTTTTAATAAATTTTTGATATTACATATTTCAAATTATATATAATGAGCGGTCAAACGAAATAGCTCCTGTATAGAAAAAGGATGTTTTAAATTTCTTTCACTTAAATTTTAGTTTAATAATCGAACATTGAACATATGTCTATCAAGTGAGATTCGTTTTCAAGAAGGATATCTGTTTTTCTAATAGCAAATGACGTTTACAATCAATTTGTCAAATTTGGCCTTTTATGACATTATTTTTTAGAAGATTTGGCCTTATTTTGCCATTTTGATCTGGCAACCCTGATCACAACCACTACACGAAGGAAGCGGGATCATTCCATTATTGTGAACATCAACAACGCATCTCGGGGGAAAAACATCGACTTGCCCTTCTCTGGCTTACGAGGAAGGTGGCCATCCCGCCCCCCTCCGAGGATCAAGGCCAGCATACTAGACCAGACATGGCGAAGCTACACTAGCACCAGTTATCAACATAAGGAAACGGGAAACTCCCATATTCTATCATTCATCTATCATTAGCAACGGATTCGAAAACCCTCCGCACTTTAGTGCATGCGACAGGCGGAGTTATTTTCATCAAAATAGGGGGAAAGTGTAGAATGGAAGGGTGATACATTTACTGAGGGGTACATTTTACTGAGCGTGATCTAACAAAGAACTCCGGAAATGCGTTCATATGACTCATTGCCTGACACCCCTTTCCGGTGTAAAATCGTCTAAAAGTCTCGGAATCCGTTGCCGAACAATAAATTTTCTTATGTTTTGTTTTCCAATTTTGTTGCATGCGGGAGTGAGTGAAAGGATGAATGAAAGCAGCGGATGAGGATGAATGAATGAGGCATATAATTGGATGTAATTATTAAAATCTTCCTTTACAGCCTTTAAAAAATTATTTGCTTCTCAGGGAAATTAATTATTCAGATTTAAATCAAATTTTTTAAGTCAGGTTCAACGGTAGAATTAATTAAGTTCGGAGATTGTAAACTTCGAGTTCGTGTGCTTTGTTAAACATAATCATCACTGGTGTGTATTTTGATATTAAATTTCCGTTTCAAAGTAGTTTAATTCTTATAATTTACGTTCTATATATATCAGCTCGCTGAAATGACTATCGATATATATAACGAAGTTTAGTTTTGATGTTATCTTTCGCTAAACATTAACCTACATTGAAATAGAAATCTTTATATATTTTCAAGATGAAGCGCAAACAGTTTAGTTGATAAAAATTATATACGGAGGTTAAATTAAGCTTCGAAATCCAGCTAAATTCTCAAAACTTTTACAGACATGAAACACTCGATTTTTCACTCAGTGTAGCGATAAAATTTTAAAAAATAAAGTTTGTCAAAACAAGGTTTTATTAACCCTTTAACTCTTTTAATACGGGAACATTCCAAACGTCTTTGCAGGCAAAAGACTGCTGTCGTCCAAATATCACTGTGAAGTTTCCTCCCCCTTTCGTTAAGTTTGATTGATTACACACCACAGCGAACGCTTTCTTCTTTAGAGTGGCTCGCCCAGAAGGGTTTAGGGAATAGTTGGGGTTTTCTTAGAATTCGAAGAGTGCCAGTTATCATTGTGGTTTTTGAGGGGGGAGTGAATTTTGGTTATCTTTGAAAGAGGAACTCGGGCGTCCCATGTTTTAAGGTCCCTGTGTTCCAATGAGCTTAGGAATCAGAGAGTTAACCGGTCTTCCTGTACGTCATCCAAAAGTTGGCCTTAATCGATATTTTCTCCTGTCCTTTTTCGGTTTGCACAGTATTTTTAATTCGCGTAACAACACTAAAAAGAAAATTTCAGCAAATGGCGCAGCTTGTCCATGTCTCTAAAATGCTTTCCATCCGAGTCTACGTTGAAGGTTTTTTTTTTAACCGCCAAATAACAGAAGCGAGAATTTACACAGCAAAAAATATGCCTTCTTTATGAACGTTTCTGGTAAAAAAAAAAGAACTGGTTAAGGGGTTAATGAATCGAAAAGTTGAAACTTTTCTTTTATTAGAAATATGGAGGTCAAATCAAAATCATAAACATGTGAAGCGCTGGTGGAAATACTCTAAATAAATTGGTCTGTAAATCATGTTTAATATAGATTTTTAATTCTTGACAAATGTTTGAGAATTTGATATGATTTTAATCATGGGTTAATTTCTTTATTATTTGATTCATCACTTACGACTTTATAATAGTGTTCTGACTTCCATATTTTTGAAAAGAAACATTCTAATTTCTAGATCATTAATGCAAGCTTGTTTCAAAACTATATATTTATTAATTTTCAGTTTTTATTCATCAGCTTATTTCAAAATTCATTGCATAAATTCCATGGAACCTTGCATTCAGTTTTTTTTCTCAAATTCCCTTCTAGATCGTACCTCTGGTATGAAATCAAAATTTAATTAAAACAAATCGTTTAATTAATAATTAAGTTCTAAAAACATTTAAGTATCGAATTATCGTCGGAAACACACAACGTTACAGAATTTTAGACCTCGACTACATCTTAAAGTGAAAAAAGCAAATAAAAAAATTACATCTTTAAAAGTATTTTTAAAAGTTAAAAACCGGCGAAAAGCACTACATGAAGTGGTAATGAGAGATTAAATTTACAAATTTGTAAGAAAATATATTCTTAAACCGAATTAAATACTCTTTTGTAATTATTTTGTTTGATAAAGTTTTCTGTTCATTTAGATTTTATTAATTGGCTGTATACATGCAAAATGTTTTCAATTTTGTATGTATTTTTAAATGCCAAAATTCAGTTTTGGGATTGTTTTCCACTACATTTGATCGAAGATATCAAATATTGCTCTTCTCTTTTGCAGCACAAACACTGAGATTCTAAAATTAATAATAGAGCGATTTGTTTCAATATTTGAAATAAAACCCTAATAACACAACACACTGTACAATATTGTTACGATATCTTCACGATATTGTACGGCATTCAGAATACCGGACAACGTCGTAGAGATATCGTGCAATATCTTGTGCTCATAGGGAAATGAATTACCAACAAGTTTCTAAGTCGCAATATTCCTCTTTTCAAGCCTATTTGACCAGAAATATTTTAAAATAAAAATTTTGCCATGGAAGTATTTGACTTCCATTTCGCAATTCCAGCAAATTCTGATGTGCCTGTCACCTTGGTGACCAACTTTAATTATAACATCAGTTTCCTGATATTACGGAAACGTCTCGGATTGGAACAAATGATGGATATCCCGCGTCTCCAGGGATGAATTTTCGCCAAGAGACAGAAGAAAGAATTCAATCGTTCGTTCAATGTCTTTCAGATTCAATCATGGCGAATAAAAGAGGAGACAATTTAGTGGAATACAGATATTAATTTTATTTTTCTATTATTTTTGAGTTAACTGAAGCGTAAAGAATGAAGAATTGGTTTTGAGTTCCCTTCGGAAAGCATTTTTCAGTATTTTTCAAATCTGTATTCTAGAAATTATGGAGAATTGTATTCTAATAATGGCTTTAAATCCAATTCTTTTGCTTATGATGTAGGGTATTATACAGAAAAGATATTATATAGAAACACGATTGGTTTAAAATAATTGCTTTATAAGAAAGATGGTGTTATTTGGCTTTACACTTTTTTTCATTTAACTTAACTTGTCTCATGTTCGTAAAGATAGAATTTTGTAATTGATTTTTCATTAACTTCTTGACGTGCTAAAAATTCTAAGTCTTGTATACTCGTGTATTCCTTACGACAATGCGCTGTTTTAATATTTTCAGAATTTAATTTTCAGCTAATAGATTAATTTAATTAAATATTAATTTCTTACTCTTGGCTCCATTTGGTATTGAATTTGAGAAAAATTGATGATAAAATATTTATATTAATGAACTGAAAATAAAAGATTACAAAGTTGGGAATATTTGAATAGAAAGTTCTACATTTTAGAGCGCTAATAAAACTGTGTTTCTGAAAACAGTTTTGATTGATATATTAAAACAATAAAAAATTTGCCAGAATAATTATTTCTTTTTATTTTCTCGTATGTGAATAAGAAAAGAAAGTAGAGGATTTGTGAAAAAATTCGACCACTATAGCTATGGATCTAATTGCATGATAGCAAGTTGGAAAGCCAAAATAACGCGGGCTAGTTTTTTGGAAATATTAAGATTTATTTCAAACACAAACATTATCACACAAAGAATACACATTTACATTAACACTAGTGTAGTGTATTCAGGATGAATTATCAGACTTTTTATAAAAAACACTTTTATTTTAATATAAATTTTCACCATAATACCGTTCATTCGTTGGACTATCAACATCAGTTGTTACATTTTGGTCTCTCTCTCTCTAACAACTCATTTTAAATCTTATAATATCTAACATCTTTTTCGTGCGTTGCTAGGCAACGCTCGTAAGACAAATATTGTATTGCCACACTACATATTAAAGAGAAAACTTTAGAAATAACAAAATATTTTGTAACGAATATCACAACCTCTATATCACCCCCTCCAAAAAACTTTAATTGAAAATCTTTTTAATTAAAGTTGATTAAAATTTCTCTTTGTGGCAATTATTCATATATCTTCAAGACAATTTAAAAGAGAACAATATTTGTCTTTTAACAAAACATTTCATATGGATAATATATAAGTAATACAGTAAAACATCAAATATACAACAAATAAGAAAAAAGCGTATAAACAAAGTATATGAATTTCAAAAGAGATAAGAAAAAGTCGCTAATCAGGCCAAGGTGTGCGACTTAATGCATCGACATTTTTATGATTTTTTCCACTTCGATGAACTACTGTGTAGTTATAAGGCTGTAATGCCAGTGCCCATCTCATAGGTCGTGGATTTAGACTCACATTATTTTTAAGCCAAACTAAGGGGTTATGGTCCGTCATGATGAGGAATTTTGTATGCCCGTCTAAATAACATTGCAGTTTCTTTACAGCAAATATTATCGCAGCGCATTCTCTTTCTGTAGTAGAATACTTTTTTTCAGTTTCTGAAAACTTTTTGCTAAGGTATAATACAGGATGTTCTTTGTCATTATCATGCTTTTGAGCTAAAATTACACCCATACCAGAGTTTGAAGCATCAGTTTGTAGTATAAACTCTTTATTGAAATCAGGTGCGTATAGTATAGGCTGTTGCGACAATTTATCCTTTAATTCTTTAAAGGCTCTTGTGCATTCTTCTGTCCAATTTATCTTTCCTTGCCTTAGCTTACCTTTCAAAGTTTCTGTTAAAGGTGCAACTATAGAAGAGAACATAGGAATATAATGATTATAGTATCCTGCTAATCCTAGAAATGCTCTCACTTGACTCTTTGTAGTCGGTACTGGAAAATCTAGGACTGCTTTTACTTTTACTTTTACTTCATTAGGTGTTCTTATACCACGACCTACAATGTGTCCTAAGTACTTGACTCTATCTTGAGCAAATTTGCACTTTATCGGTTTAATGGTTAAACCAGCATCCTTTATTTTTGACATGATAGCATTCAGATGACTAAGATGTTCTTCCCACGAGTTTGAGTATATTGCGACATCATCTAAGTAAGGTACTGCAAAGTGATCGCATCCATGAAGAATGTCAGCCGTCATTTTACTAAATGTAAATGGTGCATTTTTAAGGCCAAAAGGCATACGTAGCGGTCTAAATGTTCCAAAACTTGTTACAAAAGTGGCTATTCTTTGAGCGTTAGGTGTTAACGGTATTTGCCAGTATCCTTTTGTTAAATCTAAAACCGATATGTATTTTGCGGCTGCTACGGTTTCCACTCTTTGCTCAATATTTGGTAATGGGAAGAATTGTGTTTTCGTTATCTTATTCAACTTCCTATAATCAATGCAAGGTCTAGGATCTTTTCCGGCTACTTCAACTAAAATCATGGGAGAGGTGTAATCCGAATCTCCTAATTCAATTATTTTATGTTTCAGCATTTTATCAATTTCTGTTTTCAGTATTTCAGTTTGTCTAGGTGAAATTCTGTAGGGTTTACATTGAATCGGTGTATTTTCTATTAGTTGAATATCATGCATTACTAAGTGCGTTTTGCCAGGTTTATTAGAGAATATCTTTGAAAATTTCAATAGAAGGTCATGCAGTTCTTGAATTTGCTGTTCATTTAGTTTGTCATTTAAGGAACTGCTTTCTTTAATTTCATCAAAATCGAACAAGGTTGGTTCAGAGTCAATTGCTGGGAAGTTCTCATCCATATCTTCAATATCAGATTTATCTTCTGTAATCATTAAATTAACCAATTCTGCTCGCTTATGATAAGGTTTTAACATGTTCACATGGTAAACTTGATTATGGTCTTTTTTTTCTTCAAAACTCACAACATAATTAGTTTCGGATAATTTCTTCTCAATCTTCCCAGGACCTTTCCATTCAACGGCCAATTTGTTGGACTTACTCGTCGATACAACCAATACTAAATCTCCTTCAGAGAATTCTCTTTTGATAGCTTTTCTATCATACCACACTTTTCTTTTAGTTTGCATTTCCAGCATTTTATCCAAAGCCAGCTCTTTACATCTTTTTAACCGATTTATCAATTGAAAAACGTATTCAACAACATTATTTCCTTCATCTTCAGGATTCATCCACTGTTCATATAATAACGTTACAGGTGTTCTAAGATTGCGACCATAAACTAATTCTGAAGGTGTAAATCCAGTGCTTTCGTGTCTAATAGTTCTTAGAGCAAATAGAGCTGCGGGAATTTGCCTTTCCCATTCGGGGGCCGCTTCAATGCATAAGACTTTCAAAATTCTTTTAATAGTTCGATGAAATCTTTCAACGGGATTGCTTTGAGGATGGTGTACGGAACTTCTAGTTACCTTTATTCCAAATTTTTCTGCAAATTCAATGGCTAGATTGCTCATAAATGAAGTTCCTTGATCAGTTTGCATTTCTTTCGGGAAACCCATCCTACTGAATATTTGTATCATGGCTTCAATTATTGACGTTGATTAAATATTAGGAACAGGTACAGCATCAGGATATTTTGAAGCTAAACAAATGGCTGTAATCAAATATCTATTGCCATTGGGAGTTGTCGGTAGAGGACCGCATGCGTCAAAATTTATTTTTGAAAATACTTCCGAAATTATGGGTACTAAAGTCAAAGGAGCTTTTGTTTTGTCATTAGATTTTCCGACTCTTTGACATGGATCACACGTTTTAACATATTCTTCGATTTCTTTATAACAATTAGGCCAATAAAAGTATCTTGCTAATCTATCTTTAGTTTTAACAATGCCTAAATGTCCGGAAGTACTATCATGACATAATGACTTGATTTGATCTCTATATTTTTCTGGTACAACAATTAGTTCTCTTTCGATCTCATTTTTGTCGATTTTCCTCCTCACCAACATTCCGTTTTCTTTTATTTTGAAATCATTTGGTTCGCTAGAATTCTCAGTTTTGGCTTCTTTAAGCAATGGAGCTAAATCTCTGCTTTGATATTGAGATTCAATAAATTCTTTAGAATCAACTTCAACTAATTGCTTAATTTCCTTAAATTCTTCATCAGCTTGTGGCAAGATCTCTTCGTCAATTTCAAAATGAGTCATTTCTTCTGGTTGCACCATTTCGGCTTCTTTGTTTTGATCCTCTTCAGTGGATCTTTTTGTTTGAGATCGTGTCATAACAGCATTTATCTTCTCTAATTTAAGGAATGGTTTATCTTTAAATAAATTAGCAGTTTTGTTACCCAGCACATATCTGCCAGGATCATTTGTAACAACAGCTGCCTTTGTTTTTATATGACCAAGTTCACATTTTATTTCAACCTCTGCTAAAGGTAGGCACACCAAATGGTCATTTAACAAATATTTTACCCAAACATGTTCTCCAGTCATTTTTGCATAATCTACAAATTTTTTAGAAATAACATCCACTGTTGCTCCAGTGTCTCGAAGAATAGGCATTTCAAAGCCATTAACTAGACCTCTAATAGTGTAGGTCTCTAGCAAGTCATCATTTGAAGATACACAATTTATTTTTTCATTCGATTTTAAGCGAGGACATTGCGGTTTAAAATGTGAATATGATCCACACTCGAAACAGCGTGGTCGATATCTTTCGTCAAAAGAATGATCTTGATTCTTATTTGGAAATCGATCTCTCTGTTGAGCGTCTTCTCTTTGACGATGATCTTTTTGGTGTCGATAATCATTCCATTTATCAGAATGCTTTGAGTAGTGTGAATGCTCTATCTTTTTCGAAAAATTTTCATAACGAGGTTTAAATTGCCCTTTATTAGTTCTCTCAGTTTGAGTGGCAAAGAGTTTCGATTTTATCGTTTTCCTCACATCTTCAAAATCTTCAATTTTCTTAACCATCTCAGTGGGTGAAATGATGGTGGTCCACTCATCCATAAAATGCTCTTTAAACTCCATAGAAGTCCGCTTCTTAATTTGATCAACCAACATGAGATCTTTTAGCTGTTCAAAGGTTTTTACATTTAACCCATTCAACCACCCTTCTAAGTAGTTCTTTAATTCATAATAAAAATCATACCAAGTACTTTCAGAAGCCTTTTGGTGTTTATTAAATAGTTGTCGGAATTTTTCAGCACTCAATTTAAATCTTTGTAGCAGTAAAGCTTTTACATACTCATACTTCTTCGCGCCCTCCTCTAGTTCTCTAGCAATAAGTTGAACAATATCAGGAGGTAGCAATGAAATAAGTTGAGCGACTTGATTTTCAGCAGGTACATTCATAATCTTAGCTTGCCTCTCAAATAACACCAAAAATAAGCTTACGTCATCTTCCTTAGGATTAAAACGTGGCATTACATCGTGCATTCTAATTTTAGCATGTTGATCAGGTATATGCCTAGATTCAACGGGCTGTGCGCTTGCAGCTCTGACTTCCAATTCAAGTTTCTGTAATTCAAAAACTCTGGCTCGCTCTTCTCTTTCACGTTCTATTTCTCTATCCCGCTCTTGTTTTTCACGTTCTATTTCTCTATCCCGCTCTTGTTTTTCACGTTCTATTTCTCTATCCCGCTCTTGTTTTTCACGTTCTCTTTCTCTCTCCCTCTCTTGCTTTTCACTTTCTTCTCTTTTTTCCCTCTCTTCCTTAATGGAACCAAGTAACTTTCGCGTAAATTCCTCATCATAACTGGGACTTTCAGTAATCAATTTATGCAATTGTTTAACCTTAAATTCTTTTTTTACAGTTAAACCTAATTCTTCTGCCAATATCACTAAATCCTCTTTCTTACCCCTAGCTAAGTATGCCATGCCAAATAACTTACCTTCAAAGGCCTGTTAATGATAATTCAATTTAACAAAACGTAATTATTTCAAACAGTACAGCTGTAATAAACTTACTCTTTGTTTTCTCGTAAGCTTCTTCAATAAACAAATCACAAAGTTACTTATATGCAAAGGATAACTTAAATAACTCAAAATAACTTAAATGTAAGTCATATATCAAATATTAATAAAATACAAACAGAAATAACTCAAAAAAAATATCATATAATGCACTTTCCAAAATTGAAGAAAATCAATAATTCAACCGTTGTCAATTTTTCTGCCAACTTAAAAATTCATTTTAACCAATCTTTGCCAGTTTGACAATATATTTAAATTACACCCGTCAGTTTGACGCTATATCTATATATCAGCACACCTGGTTGGAGAGCACTACAATTAAACCATTGCCAGTTTGGCAATACAGTAGAATTTTACACGTCAGTTTGACGCTACACAAGTTATTCACAAGTCTGGTTGGCGAGAAGTATGACAGACTTATGCCAGTTTGGCAATACAGTTAAATGGAACCCGTCAGTTTGACGTCACGATGTATTCACACACCTGGTTGGTGAGAATTATAAACACATAAGTCACCAGTTTGGCAAAATATTTAAATGGCACACGTCAGTTTGACGTCACGATCTATTCACACGCCTGGTTGGCGAGAATTATAAAATGATGCTTGTCAGTTGAAAAATATCACGTCGGGTTGACGTTTTTATTTGCTTCCGTACACCTTGTTGGCGAAATTATAAAAACATAAGTTACCAGTTTGGCAACACAAGAGACTTTTCTTATTTTAAACGACGGGATGGCTTGCTAATATCAGCTACAACGGTATAGGGAAAAAAAATATGTATTTCAAAATAAATTAATATAAATATCAATAAAACATGTTAATTTACTTTTATATTTCACCTTTCATAAATAGTAATGATAACTTTAAGCCTAACGGTTTTGGCGACGAATACTTTGGCTTACCAACTTGCACTATGATCAAATATGTAACATAAACAAGATAATAAAATTTCAATAAATATATGATAAAAAGTTCAAAATGTTCACCAATTAGTAGCTGCAAACTTATTCTCCAGTTCCTTGCTTGAGCGCAATTCAATTATCACAGTGGCATTAGAAGAATCTGCATCTAACATGGCGATTGTTTCAAAACACCTCAATATTTAGTTATGACTTTCTCCAGGAAATAAATTTGCTCCGGCAACGGGCACAGGAAAAACATCAAAAGACGAGTAAATTGCATGAAGAACTTCAATTCATTATAGACATGAAAACCTCTTTAAAGACTTCAGCAGTTTAATTGGCAATGGAGACCAGCTTTTCGAATTTGTGAAAAACACTCCAACTTACCAATAATCTCGGTGGAACCTCCAAATTAAAAGTCTGTAGTGTATTCAGGATGAATTATCAGACTTTTTATAAAAACACTTTTATTTTAATATAAATTTTCACCATAATACCGTTCATTCGTTGGACTATCAACATCAGTTGTTACATTTTGGTCTCTCTCTCTCTAAGAACTCATTTTAAATCTTATAATATCTAACATCTTTTTCGTGCGTTGCTAGGCAACGCTCGTAAGACAAATATTGTATTGCCACACTACATTTTAAAGAGAAAACTTTAGAAATAACAAAATATTTTGTAACGAATATCACACTAGCTATTACAAAGGAGTTTCGGATTTGGGCTCATTGTTGTAGTTCGCCTCTTCATTTTGCAGTTCTAACTGGATCTTTTAGAGTCAGCGCCTTACTGCCATAGTTGGTGCTGTTCTAATTGCGCAGGCGCATTTGTTACAACACGGGATTTTGATGAATTTCCACGGTTTAGACTTCGCTAAGTGCGAAAAAACTGTCTCTATCTGCCTCTTTTTCTATGACCACTGTACCGAAAAAACGGAATGAGCTATACAAATTTAAATTTGAGTATGCAATCTTTACACCAAATTTGTAGATCGGTATCAAATTTTTCACGTAATCCGTTTACTGGTTGACTGTTTTTTGGTCTCTGAACTCGTCTGTACGTGATTGCTATAACTCAGAAACAAACAAGTGTGGTTAATGAAATTTCATATTAGGTCCTGCCACAAAAATTATACATATAAAATTTTGTTTCCAAATGGACAGCAGGAAAATGTTCAAAATGCATTCTTGATACTCTACAGTAATTCTCAACACAAAACACGCAATGCTGCGTAAATATTATAGTGAAATACCGATATCTGGCAAATGTCGATATTCTCCGGCGAATGCCAGTCTTCACATATTCTCTTGGTGTATGTGCGAAATATTTTCTAAATATCATTATTTCTCTCTTACACCGACAATGCATGCACTGAAGGTGAATGTTGAATAAAAATATTTTTACTACGTTAAGATAACATCTTTTTAAACCATACTTTATCAATGAACAATTCATAAGTGGTATTAGGAAATTCTGCATTTAAGTTATGAATAACTTACAATCATTTCTAAATTCGTATTATCTATCGTACTTTTTACTACCCAAATATATTTACTATCCTACTAAAATTCATCCAGTTTTTCGAGTACTATTCGGAAAATACGAAACTTCCTTCTGTATGACTCACCTAGCCTTAAAGTTTGGTCAGGCCAAAGCGTGTGCATCCATCTTCTTCACAGAAATCTGATAATACATATTTTTTCGAATGTCTCCCGAAAGGCTGGATGAATTTTCCTCGAACATAGGCCAATGAAGAATAGGTTTAAACTCACAATTTGAGTCAAAGATTCTGTCACGAGGGCATTCAGGGGACCAACCAGAATTTGATTAGGTCAAAGAGGGATTTGTGCTCACGCAGCTTCACGGAAAGCTGATAATGGTTTGCAACTTTCACCAATTCTTTTTTGTAATGTGCCCAATATTTACATGCATTTTAGTAAAAATAACACGAACATTCGGGAAGATATAAAGGTTTCTTTAAAAAAAACCCAAATTTTCCCGTATGTTTTTGCTTATATCTTGCAGAGTTTACCTCGGAACTATATGAAACTTACAGAGTACGTGATAAAGTATTAGTGGAGAATTGTTTCAAAATATCATGTAAATACGTTTATAACAAAGGAGATATTAGCAATTGTAGTAAATAATTTTTTACTGCGCATGCACGAAAGGTAGCGTAATTTTTATTTCACGTCTTCAAAGCTATATATATATAGTGCAAGTTCTATGAAAATTCATGCACAATATCGTTAATATTCAGAAGGGTATCGGAATTTTGTCCAGTGCTGTTTTATTTTAAATGCCATCTGCTGCATCCAGATGGCGTTTGCGCACAGGATTCTGGATGATTATCGTATACCTAACCTACCCTTAAAGTTTGGCCACGATTTTTGAATCACCGTGTATATACGAGAGAGTTGAGAGGACCGCTGGCTTCCTTTTGAATTTATCTTTTCAGTGATACTAAGAAAACGATTCCCACGCCGTAGATAGGCCAGGTAATCCAATCTTTCCCATCCCAGGCGATGAATGTGTCTTTTTGTGTCCCTTGCAGTGTGGGATATTGCATTATCGTCCAAGGACAAAACCCCTCGACACAAGAACCCTACATTACCAATCTAGCCCCATCAGATTTTCAATTTTTCCTGCATTGAAGTCAGCACTACCGGGATGTCATTGCTCACCAAACTGGCGTTAATGCTGGGAAGAACTTCCTTGAATCGCAGGGCACCGATTTTTACAAGGATGGTTTCACGGTACGACAAATGTATCAATGACGGTGGCGAATATGTGGAGAAAAAGACAAAATTTTGTATTTTGTTATGTCATTGTGTGTTTCTGTTTTCTATAAAGTTTTCTTGTGAAAAGACATGACGAAATTAACTTTTGGAACGTCCCTCGTAAAATAATTCATATTTTATAAAATATAAATTTGAAGAATTAATATTTTAACTACAGTCTTAGGTATATTACGAAAATTATTAGACGTGAAGAATTTTTTTCAATGTTTAAAAATTAATTTTGCAAATAAACATTTAAAAAATATTTAAGTACACATTTAACATCTTCAAAAAGGATCGTGAACGTAGCTATTAGGAATCTACGTTATCGTAAACAAAAATGCAGAGAGAAACATAACAAACAGAATGCAAAGAAATAATCTACATTTTATATTTCCACGAAAACTATAGAGTTTTTTCTAACGACAGCATATACTACAGGAGAGAAATAATAAAACATTTTTTTTCTCCCTCAAACCGCCTTCAAGAAATTATTAAACGAGTTAACATAATATTCCTTAAACTGTAGTTGAATTTTAATAAAAGGATTTAAAAACCTAAATGGCGCCAGTCTTAATGTAGGAAAAAAGGTGAGACTCTAAAGTGCTGTTCATTTAAGAAAGCTCTCTACAACCTAATACAGTCTTGCACCTCGCTATAAAGAGTGTAATTTAGAAATGACCAATTTCTCTTCTAACGATGCTTCATAGATTGAAAGCTCGTTTTGCATTGGTAGGGTACTGGTAAAAAATGACCACGAAACCTGCTAATAGGACTGAGTGACACGTGCAATAGTTAAAGGAGAAAAGTGAAGTCATAAAGTTGGTGAAAATATTTGACGTTATTATAAACGAGTTGTAATAGATGGCCATTCCAGACGTCTTCATTTTTCTTGCATTTCTCCCTTCAAGGCGGTATAAAAACATTTAAAACTTTTAGAGTGGCTTATCAAAGTAAAATTTAGAAAATTAAATAAGCTATTTAGAGGAGCGAATGGCTTAAAGTTAATTTCATTCTTAACAGTTTTCGAGATAACGCGAATTTTCGCAGCCTGTTAATACTCTCCTAAACTTCAAAATTCATTAAAAGAATAAGATATTGGTGTATATAGGTTACTGAAGAGTTTTAGTAGAATGGAAGATGGTTATTCTAATAATTGCAAAAATAAAATAAATGGCATTTTAGAAAACATTATGCTAGTAATAAAACTCTTCAATGGCAGAATGACTTTGAACTGCAGTATCTTTAAATTACAATGCTATTCTGCTAAACCTAATCTTCCAAATTTTTTTACAAAAATTCATATACCAATATTTGCTTCTGTCTTTATTTTATTTTTTCCTTCGACGAAAACAGCTGAATTGTTTAAGACAAGTTCACATAAAGTTTTGAAAGAAGGCATAACTTCTTCAAATCGAAGACCTGCCTGAATCGATTTCACAGCATAAAGTCTAGTTACAGAGGATTCCTGCTCAAACAAAAATAATCGGTTAGAGTTCAGTTTGCAAGTTTTTTAAGAAGTTTAATTTAGTTTAGATGTATTAACGTCCCGCTTTGGTGTATGAGAGTGTGTGTTTGTTATATGTGTTTGTGTTTTTTACTTGCATATTTAGTTAGTGGGCCTCAAAATATTTTTTGCACAACAGGTGGTCCGTACAATCAAAAAGGTTGGGATCCTCTGCACTATATAATATAAATAATCTGAAATTCTGCACTATATAATAAAAATTAATTTATTAATATTTAATAATATTATTATGTTGTAATATTAATAATAAAATAATATTATAAAGTCATATTAGCAGGAAAAATAAGCATATTTCTAAGTAAAAGTTTGTTTTTCGTTTAGGATACAGACATTATAGAAATTTAAAAAATATGCTGGTTGTGGGAGAGGGGGGGGGGACGCATATTGTTGCCTTGAACAGTTTTTAAAGTCACCTAGGGCCGCTCTTGTATACGCATAGCAAAATTACGCTATAAATGTTCGAGTACAGAATCAAGATACAATTTATTTTATCACAACAGAAGTCTAAACAAGAAAAAGTCTTTTCTGGATAAAAATGAGAGGCTCTAAAGAAGAAATTCCGGGTGTTATTTTTCTTTCCAGCGCTATAACCTCAGCTGTACAGCAATAAAAATTAAAAGAAAAAAGAAGCACTAACAACAGCGAGATATAGAAAAGTATGAGACTTCCTTCTTAACAGTTTAAGGAATCGACTTTTCTTTGTCGTGATAAATTGCTTTTTGAACTCGCGTCATTATTCTATGTCCCCGCGGAAAAAAACTCATTTCACTATTTGAATGAAATGAAATTGATACCAACTCGATGGAAAAGCGGTCAAATTTCTGAATAAATATCTATCCCAGGAACAGGGGCGTTCTTACGTTCGATTTTGTAAGACATTCCCTGAAGCGATTGTCGGATACCTTATAAACTTTGGCATAAATTTGTGACACTTATTCTGTGCAAAAAACTAAGTTGTCTGATTTTACATTCATGAACGTTTACTGTGCTAAAAGAATTATGCTTGTGAAATTTTCTGATGTTCAATTCAGTAAATGTGTAATGCAATTAATGTATTTCCGTGATTGAATTAATATACTGATATATTATTATGCTAAAAATATAGTTTATTCTTCTGAGGAACATTATAAGAAAGGTTCTCTCTTAGCCAATAAATATGTCAAATAATTTCTTTTTAGGTGCCATCATGAATATTTTGTATATTCACGATTTATGCATTTAATTAAACGCTTTCTCAAAAAATAGAAGCATAATACTTTAGAATTTTTACAGCTTTCAAACATTTTAAGCCATAAATCCCCATAAATGATGCATTTTCATTTATATTATTTACACTCACAAGGCTTAACAATTTTAATTTCTCAATCTTAGCCAATCTATCTATCTACAAAGTATTGTGATGAATCATTTTACCTCTGTGCTCTTCTCCGTTTCCTTTTCTTTCTTATGACTATCCTAACACCTTTTTGTCCTTCTGAATTCACAAATCGTTACCATTGTTGCATTCCATTAAACGGGGATTTTCCAGTTTGCAGTCAATATAATCAGCTTGGCATTATTCTTCGCCCTCTTTCTACGTTTGGGCTTTGGGTTAAAATGCACACCTGTCACGGTCTGACATGACCATCGTCATGGAATGAGCATCACGTGCATATTATAATATTTAAGCCCTGGATATATAAACTTTTAGAATAATATAAAGTTATTATAGAACAACATGGAAATCTCAAACTATCCTCAGCAGAAATATTATATACTCAAATAAATTTGTTTGATGAAAATTGACAACCTTAGAGTCAAACTACAATATTTAGCTGTCTTCACAAAAGTGCTCTTATACTGACTTCATGAAAAGCTGTTGTATATGGAATAGGCACTGTTCTGTTAGCTAATGCAGAGGAGGCTTGCAGCTTTATCTAACAACTTCCCACTCTTTTCTGCTTAGTATATACCATACCGTATGGATTTGAGAACACCACGTGCTTGCTTATGATGCATTTGCTAAAAGTGTGGAGTTTGAGATTCAAACGCAGCTGCTCTTGAGCGTTACTTGAAAATTATACAGTGAGATCCCGAGGGAACAGTCTCAATAGAATTCTGAAATTATTCCCTCAGGATTGTACCTGTTGTTAAATATTTTGAATTTTCATGCTTATTTGCTTAAGAAAAAAAAATTTCCAGGGTTTTCTGGAAATCAAAGAACACTGGAAAGGCAGCAAACATCCCGAAACAATTTATTACCTCCGTCACTTCCGCAACATTCGGAATTTACAAGTAAGTTCAAGATACACCTCTCTCTTAGCCAATAAGGAGCGCTAGTCGCTGTGATTGGCTGAGCGGACGAGGGAGGAAAGGAAGAACTGCTTATATAAGAATGCGGACACACGGTTTCGAAAAGAGATGATATTAGTGGGAAGATAACCATTAGAGTAGATGATCTTCGAACAAGTGATGAATCATCACTGGTACAGAACGCCGCCCTATGTTCCCTTGCCTGATGCCTTGACAGCAACTGAACCGGTTGGATGGTCATTGCGATATTCAGTTATTAAGCTGACTGTTTTGAAAGTCGGATTGCTATTAGTATATTTTGGACGAACGTCAATCACCGCCTCGGCGGTTAAAGCGTTTACTCCGAACTGTTACAGGATGACTTATTCGTTTTTTCACCACCACCCCGTAACTACTTTATCTTTTTTTATATTCATTGTTACTGCTTGATATATAATTTAATTTAATTTTTATCTGATGTCATTTATGTAAATAAAGTTAATATTTTTTATAAAAGTTATTCGCTCTTCCTTTAATAACAACTTTAGTTTAATTGCTTTTGTGTTGCATTGACTCAATAAATATTAAACAAAGGTGGAATCTGGATTTATACTTATCGATTCTAAATATATTTAAGTAAATTCAGCACATAAACATATTTTAGACTCCAAAAACATTTTGGAGACAAATTATAGACCGAAACTTACTGTGTGATGTGGAATTAGCAAGTGTTTTTCTTTTATTTGAAGAAGACCAGAAGACCCTAATCGAAGGCCACAATAACCCATAATTCTTTTCTTTACTTAAATATGTTATTTTTCGAACAAAAACTTTAGAGATGAAAAATCAATTAGAGGAAAGGATAGTTTCATCAAGATTGGACCACTTCTAATCGCCCGGAGCGTGCATGAAAAACATTCGGGGCTGTATTACTTATAAGGTTAATTCGGCTTTGGTTTTTGGGTCACCAGAACTTTTAATGAATGAATTTTTTTATCTTTCGCCTCGTATTAAGGACCCCTCGTAAGTATCGTATTAAGGACCTCTCGTAAGTATCGTATTAAGGACCCCTCTTAAGTATGGTATTAAGGACCCCTAGTAAGTATCATGTTAAGGACCTCAATATTTGAAGAAATAGATGAAGAAACGCTCAGAAGCGTGGAAACAAAATTTGGACAGCGTCTCTAAACGTGTGTTCATAAAAATAACCAACAATAAAATGGCATTATTTTCTGCATTTAAGTATTTGGAAATATGACATGAAACTAAATATTTTTATTGTAATGAATATCATTTTCACCCAACAAACTGGAAAATTGGTTCTATAACAAACGTCTGTTTCCTATGAACCACCCTGATGCATTAGCATTATTTTTGATAAGAAATAGAGGTAAATTTGCTAGTGCTACAAGAGAAAAACATTATCCTGCTTTGCAGTAATCCTTCCATATATGTTGGCGCTTTCATCATCCATGGTGCTTGAAAAAATGAATTGTGCTCTAAAAATTTGCAGAAATGGTAATAGCATCATTTAAAAGTTCTTAAAGAAGTTTAACTTCAGTTTCGGTACATATACTCTAAAATCGGTCCGTCAATTCTATTAACTCTGATTTGGTTTTTGTAGGTCATAGGTTTCTACTGAATTCAAGATCAACGTAGGAAAAATTGGAAAATGCTAACATAAAGTAACAAAATTAAAGAATGTCGTGTAATTATAAGAATCTGAGGCCCGTTTAAAGCCCAGGGTGGCATTAGGATAACGCACATTAACTGAGAGTAAAAGACAGGATGAAATTTTCTTCAAAATAAAACTTGATAAATTATTCCACCCCTGTCTCATAGCAAATGTAATACGAAACCCTACTTGCTCTGATGAAATACCGATATTTTCTATAACTGAGTGTACACCTGATTAAAAAGGTAAAGAAGCAACAAGTCACCGTGACCAATCGACTTTGATTAACAAATACTGGTCAATTTGCCCCAACCCTCACCTGGATTCCAGATTTATTTTATTAATAAGTGACCATACCTCAGATTTTTGATAAAAAATATCAAACGTTTTATTCTGAAAGACAAGGAAAAGCCGCATAATCTTTCCCATAAATGTAAATAGGTTCAAACTTAAATGCTCTTTATGTCAAAATGAAGTATTACAGATATGAAACACGATTAGTACTTGTCTCCTCCTCAGTCAGTGAGAAAAAACACCATACAGCTTGCTATTAATTGGTAGCCTAATGAAAATATAGCTGTGATTTCCGTGCATCATATATTTAATTCAGTGTGAGACACGTTCGCACAGATAGTAACTTTGTCGCATGATGAAACCATTCTGGACGGAATTCAAATTTTATATTCGAAGCATTTTGGCCTGGTACATTGGTGCAAATGAATTCGGATTTGAAGAAGTAACTTTTATTAATATATTTTCAGAAACAGAAAGTGTTTGAAAAGCACAGACTTTTCCGGTTATTATAAAAATACAACTAATTATATGTTTTATTTCGCAAATACCAATTTCTTGTAATAAAACGATAACAGTATTATAGAATGGAATGGCACAATAATAGTACTGAAAACTGGCAAATTTTAGGCAAACATCCTGTTTATTGTGCAAAATTTTGAAAAATCTTCAATATTACAGGAAACAAAACTTGATTGTATAATAAAACAACGAATTTAAAACATACTTTCAAATAAATAAATGTTCAGCTAAACTAGAATGCCTAATTAATGTAAAAATATATTCTTACTCTCTTTTCTTCAGGCTTAATTGCTCATAAAGCATTTCATTAGTTGTTCTTTTGAAATAATGCTTTTATCATTGGACTGAGGGACGCTAATTAAATAAATGGTCTCCAAGCACCGGAACTGAAGCATTCTTTTATATCGTCCACCGGCCATTCGATAAATGCGCTGTAATTAGCGGGATACTCTTATCCAACTGAATGTGAGCTTCCAGCATTTTTTTTAAAGTTATCGTTCAACTTACCAAGTTAATGATGGCCTTTAATTTTCAAAAAGACTGTTTCGTTACATCAGTCGAAGTGTTAAAGCTGATTTTAAGGCACTATGTTAGTTAGAAGATATTAATTACTTCCATCTTTAAAAGAATAAAGTTGATTGCTATAATTGCTTATTACCATGTTCAGCTCAGACATTACAGTTATCGTAAAATTGGTACTATCACTGGACTGAGAAATATCCAGGCGTTTTATAAGTAACATTAATCTTCATTTGTATATTTGAATACATAATAAATTTGTGTATTTTCAAGTCCTAACAGTCAATGACTAGATTTAAGTATGATGTAGAATTTAAACAATTTTTAATTAGTTAAAAATTAAATAAAGATTTTAGAATGAAATTTTGTCGTAAAGATTTAATTTTTTAACGTATTTTTATATGATATTATTATTATTAGAAATACAAATTTATGAACTTTTAAATTAATACAAAATTATAAACTTTTTAATTTTCTACTAATTATACCTTCTTACTCTCAGTATTCAGATAACTCAAAACAACAATACTCCATTTACTCAATTTACTTACCTTTAGATTCATAGCATCTTAGATCAATTTACATGTGCAAGGCAAGTATAATAGCATTTGATCAAACAAATAATTAATTCATTTTTAGTCACAATTTAGCATAACTTCAATTTAATTTCAGTTCTTAATTAATCATTAAAATAATCACCAAATTCAACACCAAAACAATTCATAAAGATCTTTAGTTTGCGTTGTGTCCTTTTTTTATAAAAATTTTAGATGTTAAATTTTATAAAGTTAACCCAGGTTACACCAAATAGTTACCTCCATCACTGTCATAGGGGTGGCAAATAAATCAGAGACGAAAATACTTCAAACTAATGACATTTATTTATATAAAAAAATAACTCCACCATTTTACATATCCTAATCTTATTGAATAAAAATCAGAATTATTACTACATATGCACAATGACAAAAAAAACACATAAAATAATGAAAATAATAAAAAATTATAATAAAACACAACAAGCATAATTATACATTTAGGGTCGATCCAGATTATATAAGAGAAATGAATATTAATTCAACACCTCATCCACATTCAAAATTTAATTAACTCTACTGCATCCTCAATATTAATTCAATTTAATTTTATCTCATTAATATCAAGCTCATATAAAAGAAATTTTTAAATAGTGGCCACCAACCAATAATCTTAATTTATTATTATTTATCCTATCCTTAAAATTTTTATTACTAGATTTTATGCCCATCAATAATCCTTTTTTTTATATTTAACTACTGAAAACATACATGTCATGTAACAAAAAGTAATCAGACTTTTAAAAGTAATTTAATTTATATATATATATAAAAGTTTTTTTCACATCTCAATTATCTCATTATAAGGTAAAGATATTTTAAGAAGTTTTTTTTACACACATCAGTCATCATTAAATTAATCCCCTATTAAATTCATGTTACATGTATTTCAATTTCTCAAGATTTACATCATCAATATGCTCTGCTCTATTAACGGTTATATCTCCAATGAATTAAGAGCGTATAGAAAATCATCGCAAATCATTTGAACTTTCGATTAAACTGCAATAAGAACCAATTAATTTCAATTATATCATCAAATCAAATCCACATGTATAAATTTAACTCTCTTCTTTGATGACGCGTGAACGACCAACACCTTGACGTCTACTGCTGGTGTCACCGTCATTTATCCACTTTGCATGAATACTAACAACGGCAGATCGTGAACAACCTACCAGTCGTGCAGTTTCGGTGATACTCGTTCCGAGTCTTCGGGCCATTACGATCTGCACTCTATCAAATTCGCTTAGATCAGCAGCCTTCACCATCACTCGCAAAAGTAAGTACAAGAATGATTACTTACCTTCTTCAGCTGCAGTTAAATACCATTCTCACTTAACCACGTGCATTCCACGTCATCCAGACGAGTTCATTGAAAAATGTGGGGATGGTCATAATGTTTTGGTTCGTCAGTATATATATATATATATATATATATATATATATATTGTTCCAGCATCACTTCCGAATGGCTGTACCGATTTTGAGGAAACTTGGTACGCAGGTTCCTTATTAACCAACTTGAAGCATAGGAGGGGTAAATTAGCCCTAACACAGTCCCTTAGGGGCGGGATCTCAAAGTCTCCAAAATATAACAAATAGACCGGTTGATATATTTAGCGATTTTTATAAAATTCGATACACAGTTTCCTTATTAACCAACTTGAAGTAGAGGAGCGGTAAATTAGTCTTAACACAGTCTCTCAGGACGGGGTGGGCCAAAATCCCCAAACCGCATGTAACAAATATACGGTTTGAGATACTTCGCGATTTTGAAAAAACTTGGTATACATGTTCCTCACTAGCCGACTTGAAGTACTGTGGGGGTAAATAAGCCGAAATCCAGGCACTCAGGGCAGGGTGGGTCAAACTCCTCAAAATACATATAACAAATAGGCCGGTTGACATGCTTCGCAATTTTGATGAAACTTGGTATACAGGCTCCTCATTAGCCGACTTGAAGTACTGAATGCGTAAATATGCCACAACCCAATTCCTCTGGGTAGAGAGAGGCAAAGTCTTCAAAATACCTATATAGCAAATAGGCCGATTGACAAGCTTGCCGAATTGAGTGGCTTGGGCGATTTTTATGAAATTTGGTGCACATACATCTAATATGCCACTAAAAGTACTATAGGGGTAGATAAACGCTAATTCAATCTGTCTTGGTAGTGTGGGCAAAGTCACTTTAATACATTTAATAAATGGGTCGATTGACATGAAACTTGATATAACGGGCACAATTTTGATGACAGTGGATACATATGTTCCAGTTAGGCTGACTAAAAGTAGTTTTGGGGTAAATAAACGGTTATCCGTTTCTTCAGAGAACGGTGGAGCAAAATTGTCAAATTGCAGTCAAATAGTTAGTTATGCGATTAACATGCTGTTGGATATGGCTATGACAATTTAGCTGATATTTTGTACATATTTTTAGAGCCAGATTAAAAATAATCAATGGGTAAATAAACTCTAATGCAATTCCTTTAGAGTTAGCTGGTGTTAAGTCGATTAAATATCTCTAACATAAGGAACGATTGACATGAAATTTTATACAGAAACGGAAATTTTGATGACACAGAGTACATATGTTCATCTCAGGTTGACTAAAAGTACTGTAGGGGAAAATAAACGCTAAACCGATTCCTCAGATTACGTTAGGGAAAAATCCTCAAAATACATGTAAACCCTTGGGACGTTTGACATACTATTGGATACGGATAGAGAGATTTTGATGAGTTTTGGTACTTATACTTCTAATTAGCCAACTAAAAATACTGTAGTGCTAAATAAACGCTAATCTAATCTATAAGGTTATGGTAGGAAAAAGTAGTTTAAATACATGCGGCGAAAAGACGATTCACATGAAATTTGATATTGCTATGGAAATTTGATGAAACATCATACATATGTTTCTCACAAGCCAAATAAAAGCACTTTAGCACGAATACTTACTCAATACCTCAAGTAGGGTGGAGCAAAGAAACAGGACGATTGACACCAAACTCAATATTGCTGGAGCGATTTTGTTGAAGCTTTGGTAAGCATATTCCTTTCTAACCGACATGAAGCACTATTGGGGGATAAATAAGCCCTAAGGCAGTCATTCAGGGCAGGTTGGGGCAATGTCTTTTAAATGAACGTCAAAAATAGATTGATCGAAATGAAGCATAACTAGCAGGTTTCAACATGTCGAACTAAAAATGTGGATGGGTTAAATCTTTTTTAATCAATCCTTTAGGATGATAACAACCGATGAAATGTTTATTTAAAACTGCTGGAGCAATTCTAACGAAACAAGTTTCATCAATTGATTTAGACACGTTGATTGTTAAAATGTTATTATACGAGTGATTCCAACATTGCTCAACAACAACAAAAAAAGAATACTGTATTGAGAAATGGGCCATATATCGCACTCTTCTTCGGTTGAGTGGAGGTCAGACAATGAAATACATTGAGCCAATGAACCAATTAGCATGAAAGTTTGATGGTCAGGGTTCCTAAAATAATAAGATATCCACCAAAATTGGCTAATAAAGCAAGAAATATATGTAATATTCTATACTATCATGAAAGACTTATCTATGAAATACTTTGTACTTTTTTTAAATATTAATTTAAGGGTCTTTTCGTAAGAAAATTTATTCTAGCAAAATGTTATCGCAATAAAATAACATGAATAAGCATTTTGTTATACATAAATAATAATTCACTTTCCGGTCTTACAAAAGATTTTGACCTGAAAAAGACCGGGCAACGCTGGGTACTTTGCTAGTCTATATATATAAAACTCAACGCATGTATGTATGTATATATGTTTGCTCCAGCATCACTTCCAAATGGCTGCACCAATTTTGATGACACTTGGTACACAGGTTCCTCATTAGTCGACTTTAAAGTACTGTAGCGGTAAATAAGCCAAAACTCAGGCCCTCAAAATAGGGTGGACCGAAGTCTCCAAAATGCATGTAACAACTAGGCCGGTTGACATACATCGCGATTTTGATGAAACTTGGTACACAGGTTGCTCATTAGCAGACTTGAATTACTGCACGGGTAAATAAGCCATAGCACAGTCTCTCAGGGCAGGGTGGGCCAAGTTTCCCAAATACGTGTAACAAATAGGCCTGTTGGCATGTTTTGCGATTTTGATGAAACTCTGTACACAGATTCCTCATTAGCCGACTTGAAGTATTGTAAGGGTAAATATGCTCTAATACAATCCCTCTGGGTAGAGAGGGGCAGAGTCTCCATATATAACAAAAGGCCGATTGGCACGCTTGCGGATTTGAGTGGCTTGGGCGATTTTTATGAAATTTGGGTCACATACTTCTAATTAGGCAACTAAAAGTACTATAGAGGTAAATAAATGCTAATTCAATCCGTCATGGTAGTGTTGGCGAAGTCGTTTTAATATATTCATTAAATGGGTAAATTAGCATGAAACATGATATAACTGGGACAATTTCGATGACAGTGGGTACGTATATTCCTCTTAGGAATATATGTATCCACAAACAACGAAATTGGATTTATAAATGTAATTCTAGTCTAGGTGGGGTTTATCAGTTGTAAAAAATGTGAGAAACTATCGTAACAAAGAAATCGTGGTTTATCGTCAAAAAGAAATGATGGTTTATTTTATTTGAAAATGTACTAAATATATAGGGTGTTCAACAAAGGACTCCCTCATTTTAAAATGAAATAACTCAGCAGCGGAGATCGATGGAAGAATGAAACCAGTGTAATTCTTAGACTGAGAGCAGTAAAATTCTCGATACAGAAGTTTTAAATTTAGTTACAAATGTTGTCCGTGGGTGGAGCTGTACGTTATAATCGCAGCCCAGAGTTCGATAAGAAAGCTATAAACTGTCCTTTGCAAGCAATCGTTGCGATCACATCACAATCGATTCAAAATACGCATTTTTCGTGCTTGCAAAGGACATGCTATAGATTTCTTCTCAACGTATAGCGCCACCAGTCCGCTACATTTATAACTAAATTTGAAACTGCTGTATAAGAATTTTACAGCTCTCAGACTGAGCATACACTGGTTTCGTTTTTCTATCGATCTCCGTTGCTGAGTTATTTAATTTTTAAATGAGGGAGTCCTTTGTTGGACACCCTGTAGTTATTGTTCCTATATGACAATTGCATACAACAACTCACAGGAATCATAACCAACTCACACATCTGGAGTTGACCAAATTTTATCTGTTATATACCGCAGCTGAAAAGCCATAGTCATTGTCTTATTGCAACAACTCTGGTAAATTTGCATAATGTGGAGAGAATACAAGATTACATTGCAATAAGAGCAAAAAAAGGGGATGTTATTTGAACTACTTCCCAGAGTGCCATAGGATAACGTAATAAGGTTTCATTTTCTGCACTTTTTTGTGCAAAATATATTTTTTATTCATTTATATCGATAAAATTTCAATTGATTTCATATAAATAATGATTCAGTTAAATATAAATTGAGGAATGATCAACATATTTACCGATAGTATGATATGTAATGCAAATAAAATATCATTAAAGATATATTACTTGTTAATAGAATGTCTTTTATAGAACATTTTCGAAACATAAAATTTCCAAGCGATTTCATCAGTGTGGCCTTCTGAAGGAGTACGCCTTCTCTATTACGTAAAGTGTTTACGTAAAATGCAAAGGAAGTTCTAAAATTTGTTTAAGAAATCTGTTATGAATATCATTTAAAGGTTTATCTGTCCACAGACTATTACTTAAAAATACAAACTAATCTGGGAAATAAATATCTGACATGATCTAATTGAATATGGCTTGTCGCCCATGCGATTCTTAGCAATGTAATCTCATATCCACTGTATATCATCAAAGAATGATACTGCAAGAGGCAAATTTTCGGACAAGCATAAATTCCGAAGACTGTGGGAAAGCTGTATTAAAAGATTAGTATATATATGTTACGATCAATGCGGAAAATTTGTTATTCACATAATTACAGCGGTGATTATATATAAAAACAGGCTAAAGATCCGGTAATTATTTATAATAACCGATTACTCATATTAGCCGCAACATACACAAACAGAGTTGGATTCTTAATTGCTTTCTGTATAATATACTAGCATTTGAACAAGAACCAGAAAGTTTTGAATCGCGGAACTCCTTTTTATCCGAAAATTAAGTTTAAAACTGAAAAAAGTGAGTGGATTTAATACAATCTAAAACAATTCATATCTTTTATTGGCCGTGTTGAAAATCTTTCAACGCGTCCAATATTTGAAAAATTAATTTTGCAAATATATTTTTTTCATTTAAATACATATTTCACATTATTGCACAGCTAGAAGAAGGATTGTCAAGAGAACTAATACGAATTTGTACTGTTATTAACAAAACTGTAGAGGTAAACATAATAGGATAAAATAACAAAGGTAAAATTAATTTTTATTTTACATTTTTATTAAAATTATAGAGATTTTCCTGAAGGCAGCATATGCTACGGGAGAGAAACATTATAATAAAAAAAATTTCCCTCTGAAACTGCCTTCAAGGAAAGTATTGAACGATTTAAAATAATATTCTTAAAACTGCAGTTGAATTTTAAGAAAGGGATTTAAAAACCTAAATAGTAATAGTCTGTGAGCAGGAAAAAAACGCGATTGTAGAATGCTGTTAATTTAAGAAAGCTCTTCACAACGTTATTCAGCCTTGCATCTCGTTATAATGAGTGTAGCGTAGAAATTGCGAAATTTTCTTTTAATGATGCTTCAACAACTGAACTTTAGTTTTGCATTGGTAGGTACTATGCTAAAAATGACCGCGAAACCTGCTAATAGGACTGAGTTACACGTGCTGTGTAGTTATAGGAGAAAAGTGAAGTCATAAAGGTGCAGAAAATATTTGACGTTATTATAAACAAGTTCTAATAGATGGCCATTTCAGATGTCTTCATTTTTCTCGCATTTCTTCCTTCAAGGCGGTATAAAAACATTTAAAACTTTTGGATAGACTCATCAAAGTAAAGTTTAGAAAATCAAATCAGCTATTTAGACGAGAGAATGACTTAAAGTTAATTTCATTCATAACAGTTTTCGAGATGTTTCGACACGTTTTTCGCAGTCGGTTAATACTCTCCTAAACTTCAAAATTCATGAAAAGAATAAAATATTGGTGTGCATAGGTCTATATAGATTTTAAAATTTCTCGCATTTCTTCCTTCAAGGCGGTAAAAAAATATTCGAAATTTTAGTGGTACTTATCAAAGTATACTTTAGAAAATCGAATGACTTAATTTAAATTTTATTCTTAGCAATTTTAGCGATTACATGTTGTTCACAGTCTGTTATTACTCTCTTAAGCTTTCAAACATTCATTATAAATAGGAAATTATTCTGTAGCACAAGTTACAGATTTTTTTATTTATTCGATTATTTCATATTATTTGTTGACTCTTACTTACCTATAGCTATTGATCCTCTGCAAATGTCACAGCCTGCAAACGTAATCGAGATATGGATATCCAGTGTTGTTCAATGAAGCATTGCGACAAGTGAAAACTAAAGACTTGGGCTACAAGAGACAGGACACCGAATGGTTCAGATTTGTACTTAAAAAGATTTAGAATGCTTGACAAAAGAACCCTTAATTAGAGGAAAACACCGTTCTTTCTACTGCAGGGACCACAGCATAATCCTAATAAGAGAGAAAGTCACAAATTAGTCTTTCTTTTTCTTTCTTGTCTCTCCCAGGCTAAAATATTTTCTTTGATTTTTTTCATAATTTAGTTTTAACCCTCTCACATCGATCCAGGCAGTCCGGGTGGTCTAGAAATTTCGCCTTAACATCCATGAAAGCCAGTCTGAGGCGGTTGGCTTCTTTTGAGGTAAGGGGAGGTTCTAAGATCACTTCGGAGATAAGCGCGGTAGGGATCCAATTATCCTTGCCCTTCACAGCCCATTTCCATGCGCCTTAAAGGAAGGTTATAGCAGGGGATGGGGAGTTGGGTAAATGACCTCCCAGATTGGGAGAGTCCAATTCATGTCGCATCCTCCCAAAAAATCCTGTGCTAAAGGGGCTAGGAGAAAAAAGTTGCCTCGAGATTAAAGAGTTAATATTCATGAAAAGGACGCTTAACATGCTTAAAACGTGTTATTAAAATGATTTTCTCGTTTCTCGTGCCATCTATCAATTATTCAGATAAGCTGTTTTTTGTACAAAATACACCAGTTTTGGTGTCCTTGCACTACTGTTGGATTTGGAGTTGACAAAACGTTAATGGGCATTATGTACACATGTTTAATAAACCTTAATGGAGACATTTACTCAAACAAAGTAATTAGGTCCTGCATAGTAATTTAACAATTGGTAAAAATGGAATAATTAAATAAACTGCACCTTTCTTCTCGAAATATATGAAGCGGTCACATACAATGCTTTTGATTTGACATGAGAATCTAAACCATACGCATAAGAACGGCCAAAGTTCGGGGTGGTGCCAAAGTGGGGGCATGTAGGAAAATATAACGATTTAATAAACACGGCAGCTCTGGAAAAAACGGCAAATAATTTCCCTTTCCTATTGGTACCCCTTGCACTTGTTCTGAATTTCCTTTATTCCAGAGGGACTGATTATTTTTCTGACTCTGCCAATTACTGTTGCTGCTGGTAAGAGAAGTTTTTCTAAACTGAAACTTTACAAAATGTATCTGCGATTCATTATGCCCCGGTTGGCTTAGCACACATACAAAATAAATGGGACTTTTCGCAGAACATTGAAACTGAGGAAATAATAAGAAATTTTGCAAATAAAAAGGCAAGAAAAGTGAATTTTTGAGCAGAATTTATTATACTGTGTTAAAATAAAGTCCAATATTTTTTTAAAAAATTGTTGAATATTTTATTTTTCTTGTAACAAGACCATTATATAATCTTAAATTTGTCTAAAAAAATTCCTCTATAATATTACTAAGTCATATTCGCAGGTAAGATACGCCTTTGTCTGACTAAAAGTGTGTCTGAAATTTAGAAAACAGACATTATAGAATAAAAAATATAGATATATATATGCTGGTTGTGGGAGGAGAGCGCCATAATGTTACCTTGGCGGTTGGAAAAGGTACCGAGGGCTGCCTCTGCGTACCCATAAACAAATGGCGAAATAAATACTCGAGTGCAGAAACAAGATACATTTTTTTTGTCGCATCAGAAGTTTTAACCAGCAAAAAGTCTTTCCAATATGAATAGGATCCGCACCGAAGTCCAGTTTCCGGGTTTAATTTTTCTTTCCAGTGCTCTAACGTCAGCTGTACAGCAATAAAAATTTACAGGAAAGAGAAGCACTAGGAACAGAGAGGTAAAGAAAAGTGAGAGACTTCCTTCTTTAACAGTTTGAAGAATCGGTTCCTCTTTCATTGTCGTAAGAAATTGCTTTTTGAACTCACGTCATTATTCCATGTCCCAGAGGAAAAAAACTCATTACACTATTTGAATGAGATGGGAATGATACTATCTCGATGGAAAAGTGGTCAAATATCTATAAAATAACTAGCTCTGGAACAGGGGTGTTATTGAGCTCGATTTTATAAGATATCCCCTTAAGCGATTGTCGAATATCTCATAAACTTTACATTTGTGACATTTATTCTGAACAAATAGTTGAATGTCTGATTTTATATTCATGTAGGTTTGCTGTGCTTAAAAATGGAGTTGTCGAAATTTGATGTTGTAAAATTTAATGAATGTTTAAAGAAATTAATGTATTTTTTTAAATAAATCGTGTTTAAAAAGTTGTAGTTTATATTATTGAGAAACATTAAGAAATACATTAATAAATATGTCGAAGAATTTAATTTTAGGTGTTACCGAAGAATGTTTCGAATAGCCACGATTGAAAAACGATCAAAATGGCTTTCACTTTCCTTAAATGTAAAGATTTAATGCTTAAGTAAAAGACTGTACGAATTAGGCAATAATTTCCTCAATCTGGTTTTAAATATTTTCCAACTTCTCATATGTTAATATGAACTTCTTAAATGCAAGAAGGTCTTCCATTTTCCTTCGGAATAGAACTGCATTTAATAAAACACTCTCTCAAAATTATCAGACAAAGTAGAAACGTAATATTTTAGAATTTTTAATCTTAACAAATATTTTTAAAAGAATTATTGTTAAACCGGGAATTCCTAAAAATGGCGTCTTTATATCTATACTATTTATACACAAGATTTAACAATTTTTATTTATCATTCTTTACCTACTAACAATCTACATATTATTACGAGAGACCGTGGATGCCTAATGGTAAGGTATCGGCCTCGGAACCGAAGAGCTCCAGGTTCGAAACACGATTTCACTGAAGATCTGTAGCGTATTGGACCTATTGCACGTTAAATCATACGTAGGGGGTCAAACGTCCTCCCGCTACGATGGTGCGGAAGTTTGGAGAGGGAGGGTACCAGTTCAGGTGCCGTCCTCGTCATCTGACCGCGGTTCAAATTGCTTCAAAACGGGACGTTAGTACAACTAAACTAAACATAATGTTGTGATAAATCTTATTACCTATGTGCTCTTCAATATTAAAGCGACCAATTTAAAGCCACACTACGATAGTTAACGGTATGTTTTTACAAAATTACTCTACAATACACTGCATATACAGATGGGCACATGAGAAGCTGATACTTTTTGAATTGGCATTTCTCTGCCAGTAAAGGCAGAGGACGCCAGCAGCTGGTATCAATCAACTCTCCATACTTTTCTGTCTAGTATACAACATGCCGCGAGGACTTGGGGGCACCACTTTTTTTCTTATAATAATTTTTTAAATGTTGTGTTCGTGATTCAAACACAGCTGCTCTTTAGATGTCGCTTCAAACGTTACTTTGAGATTTCCAGATGCATCACCAATCTAAAATTGCTCCGTCTGAACGGCATCAGTTTAGTTTAGTTTAATCATATTAACCTCCCGTTTTGAAGTAAGCGAGGGCTATTTTGAGAAGAGTCTCGTAATTTTGAACCACAGTCAGATGACAAGGACGACACCTGAACTGACACTCTCTCTCCAAACTTCCGCACCATAGTAGCGGTAGGACGTTTGACCCCCTACGTATGATTTAAAGTGCAATAGGCCCAATACACGACGGATCTTCAGTGGAATCGGGTTTCGATCTGGAACCTTCCGGCTCAGAAGTCTACACCTTATCACTAGGCCACTCAGTCCCTGAACGGCTTCAGAAACCACAATATAGGCAGAAAGTAACGGTATGCTAATATCAGCATTAAGAAATTTGTAAAGAAGTATGAATTCAATTTCAATACATATGCTCCAAAATGAGGGCCATTCTCATATTCAAGTCCATATCATTGGCTCTTAGTTGGTTTACTTTGAAAATCGTAGGTGAACCACTACCATACCGTCAGGATTTTCTACTGAAATGAAGATGAATTCAGTAGAGTTGGCAAAATCTAATAAATAATAACAAAGGTATAAAATACAGTGCCCTTTCTGTATCGGATTTAGCGTTTGAACCTCTCCGTGAAAAAGCAAAAAATTACGCTCTTATAGAGCTACAATGTAAGCATTCTAAAAATAATGATATATGGTATTTTTTACATTTAAAATACTTCGTTTAAAAATACAGTTTACAGGAGTATAAACCAAACGGATTTTTTTTTACGAACTTTTAGTTCCGAGAATTCCCTAATTAACTCAGAAACATCTAAACTGCTATTTAGTTCATACTCAATCCCTAATATAGCGAGGTCTGAGAATCTTGTTTGATATCTTGCTGTTCGCAAATAGTTCTTGATTATTTTTAGTTTGGAAAAACTACGTTCTCCGGATGCAACACTAATTGCAAGAGTTAGTAAAATTTTTAGAGCAATATTCAAGTTTGGAAAAAAATTCACTCAGACATTGTTTTTTATATATAGAGATTACTAGAACAGTACCTTGGAAAGTTTTGTGCTCATTAGTATATAAAATTAGATTGTTTTATTGTTTTCTAGAATTTTCTCAGAAACTTTTCTAATTAATTCAGAAAATCCGTTGCGGTTTTTTTTTCTCATTCTGTTTTGGCAAATTTGCGCCCCTCGATATTTTTACCCCATGCCGGGGCACGGACTAACGTCGTCCGTCCCTGGCCCTTTATAAGAAATATAATGTTCAATTAAAACATAGAGTGGTTAGGTTATAGCATAATGCTTTCTCATCTTTTGGAAACTATACACTAAGAACAACAACCTTAATGAAATCGTCTTTAACCGGAAATGCAGCACCCCGACCTGCCTAGGCACACGGGAAATCTGAATGATGGCCGTTGCAATAGAAACGAGTACTGAGGTCGGGTCATAATGGCCAACACAGCCGCACGGCCCAACCCCTCCGGTAGGAGGCATGTACTATCACTGGAGGGGGGACTGCTCCCCCCCCCATTTAAGTAACCCTAGATGGGCGAGTTCCTTCATATGAACCCTGAGCAACTCATCCACACTTAGTGGTGCCCACATCAGTAGGGTAAGAAATCGTCTTTAAAATGAAATACTATAAATTACTCCACCCCTGTGTCACAGCAATTATGGAACCAAAGACTACTTGATGTAATGCATCAGAAACTTCGCAAAACGATCTAAAACATTCCGGATGGCAGAGAATCATATGATAAGGCCTTCATCAAATCTCTAGAAACGAAAAATCAAAGGAAACTTCCTGGGTTTTTCAGAACTGAAACTATTTTCTTTAAATGAGTTTATGTCTGTTTTTGAATAGTGCACTCCGCAACAAGTCACCTTACCCAAATGACTTTTATCGATGGATACTAGTCAATGAGAACAAAATTCCACTTGAGTTCCTACTTAGTTTTATCAATAAGTAACCATACCTCAGATTTTTGATGAAAAATCTTAGCAAAGGAGCAGATATTCTATGTTCAAAGGCAAAGAAAATCAGCATAATCTTTCCTCATAAATACCAATAGAATCAAAGTTAAATACTCCTAACGTTACAATGAAGGACTACGAATAGGGGAAAAAACGCTATGCAGAATGTTATTAAGTGGTGCCGTATGCAAATAGAGCTGACTTCAGTGCACCATATATTTAGTTCAGTGTGAGGCATTTTCCCACAGTTCGTAACTTTGTCACGAGTAAAGAATTCAGGAAGGAATTAACGATTTACATTCGAAGTCTTACACATGCATTCATTAGAATACAATCGGATTTGGGAATGAAACTTTCATGAATATAGTTGCAGGAGCAGAAAATGCTTTTTAAGTACTGAAATTTGACTATTATTTGAAAGGTGGAGTAAATTATATTTGTTTCGCATATACCAATTTCATGAATTAAAAAGATCATAATAAGCTAGAATGAATGAATTGACATATTGTACAGTATTGTATATTGTAGTAAAAAGTTATTCAAATCATAGTTCCTGAAAACTGGTTAACTTCTAGTGAGCATCCTGTTTACTGTGCAGAATTTTTAAAATTGATCAATATGATAGAAGAATGAATTTGGTTGTATCTTAAAACAACGAAAACAGAACATACTTTCATCGAAACTGAAATGTCTAATTAATGGAGAAAAATATTCTTCCTGTCTTTAGCCTTAATTACTCATAATGCATTTATTTAGTTGTTCTTTTTAAGTAATGATTTTATCATTGGAATGACGGACGCTAATTAAATAAATGATTTTCAAGCCCCAGGACTGTAGCATTCTTTTGTATTGTCCATCGTCCATCCGATAAATGAGCTGTAATTAGCAAGATATTCTTTCCCACCTGAACGTGAGTTTTCAGCAATTTTTTAAAGTTATCGTTCAACTTACCAAGAGAACTCTCAGAATCATCGTTAATGTTGGCCTTTAATTTTCAAAAAGATTGTTTAGTTATAACAGTTTAGGTGTAAAAGTTGATGTTCAGACATTATGTTAGTTAGCAGATATTAATTACTTCCATCCTTAAAAGAATAAAGTTGATTACTGTAACAGCTTTGTAAGCGTGTTTTCATAAGGAATTTTGTAAATACATGTTCAGTTATTTCCTTCAGAATTTATTGATTGATCAATTAGATTCTTATTTTAAAGTCTTCACATGCGAATATATATAAACACCTTCTTTAAATAGAATACTTACAGTTATCATAAAATTGGTACTATAACTACATTTGGAGAACTCTAGTTGTCTTATAAGAAACAAAATTAATAATTTGCATGTTTCAATAAATGATTAATTTGTGTTTCTGCAAGTTCTAACCATAAATGATTAGTTTTATATGATCTTGGAATTAAAGCATTGTTGATTAATTGAAAAAACGATTTTAGAACGAAATTTTGTCAATGTTTCAGCCGGGATGTAAATATCAGTCGAGGCGAAATAATAATTTAAGTGAAGCCTTTAAATTCATATGTGCCAGAAATGCATGTTAAAAATGATACATTTTTTAATACCGTATTCTCGACATAGTTGTTTTAGAAATCATAGTATGATACGTAAAAATGAAATTAGCTTGATTTATTTATGAAAAAGAACTAGGCATGATGAACAATAACAAATGGAATGTTTTGGTTCTAATATCAGAACCTAAATTTGGCCATATAAAAATGTTAATTTTCTTCTTACCTCGTATAAGTCAAATAGTAATCATGAGAAATATTGGACTCCTGGAGAAAAATATACAGCAAAGTAATTTATATTTTATGTCAAAATCGCAATAGATTTTACAAGTTTCCATGAATCATCATTTTCTACTGTGTTTAGATTCCATTGAATTCTTTTATTAAATATTTTCATCGCCTGCATTCATTTGAATTTCATCTCATTAATGTTTGACATTTTCTATAAATGTTCCGCCTAGTCAATATCTTAAATGCTGCGGCATCATAATTTTGATTATATTTTTAAAAATGGTATCATTTTTATTTCTCCACACAGCTGATGGCATCATATTAATCAAGTTGTCAGCATTAAAAAAGTACAGGTACCCACTTAGAGTAGTTTCAAAGTTTACAGCAAGCGCCCACGATTTCCTTAATAATCTTCGATAACCGCCACGATAAATCTTTAACTGGAACTTATCCACAATTTAAGAAAAAAATATCTTGTATGGCGCATTTTGGGTCTTAAAAACTAAATATTATATCGAGTATCACATAAAATGAGCTTTTTATGATTATACAGTCAAGTAACTTTTATAAGCAGAGATCTCAACACTTACTAACACTTATACATAGATAAAAAGTCTCAAGATAGTTCAGCTTCATATTCAGAAGGTGTAGCGTTATATGTGTAGACTGTATATGATGGTATAATAATAATTGGTAAATTGACCTGGCCTTATGGACATTCAAACTAGAAGTTCCGAACTTCTAGTTTGTAGAAGTAACTAGGTAAGTTACTTCTACAGGTAGGTTACTTCTATATTCTAGGTAAGTTACTTTTATAGCTAGGTAGTCAGAAGTAAGAAAACTAGAAATTTCGAAGTACGCCAGCATAGTCAATATTCGAAACACAACTTTTATTTAATTTAAAACAAATCAAGATACAGTCAGTGTCGGATTGGTGGTAGGTCGACCGAAGGTAGGTCGTCTACCACAACCAGTACCTCAGCATTAATCAACTAATGGTGTGGCTCGATTCTGTTTAACATAATGAAAATGGCATTTTGTAACTCAATTTTCTCTGTTTCATAGAATGTATGCTAAAATTAAGCAATTTTTGCTATGAAAGTACTGAAGTTAAAATTTAAGCCTCATGATGGAATATTTTTTTTAATTTTAAGTGAGTACCATATTCTGGTGATATGTTTAACATATATCAATCAATTTCATCCAATAAAAAAATATGCTACCATTAAGTTTGTCTTCGCATTCCATTTCATGAAATTTTCTTTAACAAAGTGAACACTTTTCCAGAAGTGGAATGATGTGGAAACAAATCTTGCCAATGTTTTGTAAGTTAGTAATGAAAAATTTTCGCTCCATTACTTTGCTTATATAAATTTAAAGATACCATGCTTCATATTCATTGTTTGATTGAATACAAAATGACTAAAGAAAATATATATGAATGCAACAGGAATGTGATATGTTAACATTCAAGATTATCATTTAAAATATGCTAAAATTTAACATTAAGAGAAAATCTTTTCATTCTTTTTTATTTCTTTTCTTTCAAATTTATTTTAATTTTTTAAACTTATTTTAAATTTAATTTTTAATTTCTCTGGTCGTTTGACGCTGATTTTCATTAAGAAGTTCGTTCAATCCCACTTCATAGAAATCAATTGTTGAACCGGTAAGTGATTCATCCTCAAAGTCAAATATCCCAATTTTTAAGGACAAAGAAGACGGGAAACCAGAAACTTTGCATCTTCTCCATACACATCAGCAGTCTCATGGGCAGTTTCGACGGCCTTAACAACCAAAATTAATGCATAAAACAAATGGTCCACAGTTTTGTCCACTTGACATTCCATTTTGATGATCTGAAAAAAAAATCAATAAAGTTAAATACAAAAACTGGAAGTCCAAGTGATAAAAACTCAGAATATTTGTATAATGGCAATAAATTATCTGACAAATAACTGAAAATATTTTGCCTTAGCGCTCTATTTATACGTGTATTTTTAAATTTTAAAAGAAAAAAAAATCGTAATTTATTCATTAACTTAATATATATGTTGTTTTCATACATTATACAATTCTGTCATATAATCATACAACTACTTTTATTTAATATCTACTACCATAACAAATGTAACATTACATCCTTACCAGAAGTCGAATTCACAGTTCTTGTATTAGATATGACAGGTTTTGTGTTAAGAAATTTCTTCCAATCTAGTTAAATTTCTTCCAGTCTCTATTGATTCCAATATCCAAAGTTATTTCATAAGTTTCATTCAGCGTTAGGAATAATGATCTTCTCTTTAAAATGAACTTCAATGTAACCATTCTTTTGCTATAATCTACGCAAGATTAAAATGGTTGGTTATTTAGTCGATAGCCAATCCTTATTCTGAGATCTGTAATCCTCTCCATTATAATGATGTTTCAGCCGAACACATAGGAGAGGGTATTAGAAGGCAATAATCCCTCTCAACTATTCTCTGTCCAACTCAATTCGTAATAGTTACCTCTTAGAACAAGCCTCACTGCATCGGTGAAACAATGACTTAAAGACTATGCAGGTTTTATTCTGGAGAATTTCAGAATTACATGCGTCTGCGTGCGCCTGGGTTTGATCATTTAAAATATCTTGGTATGATCCGCTTTCCCGTCAAAAGTCAGCATTTGCCAACCAACTACATTGTTTCCGTCAATTAAATGTGAGATGTGATCATCCCAGAGAACGTCTTGAATGTCATAGTTTATGTAATTACAATACAAACCCGGTTAACCAAACTAAAGGAGGGGGACGTTTTGGATAACGATTTTTTCGGTTGAGCCATGAACATCTATTATTACTTTGTATCTAATTACATTATGTAGATTTCAATGGTTTGAATGTGAAACGAATTCAAACTCTCTTTGAAGGCTATGCTTATGTTCTTTATTAAAGTTAAGGCTCCGTCGGCGCAATATTCGCACCGGCGGGTTCGGACGCAATCGCTTGAAAGGCACAGATAAACAATATCGTAATTAACATTTTTAATTCTCATTCTTATTAATTTTAGCATTCTAAAATTAATATCTGACCTTCTTGGGAAGGTTTAAAAGAAAAAAATGGGATATGGTTGCAAAAAAGTTTCGCTTTCGCCATTATTTCCTTCCAGTACAATACTAGATTCTTGGATTTGCGATTTCAAAGGCATTTCGGATAGCCCAGGTTTCGATTAACCCGATATCAGTTAACAGGGGTTTAACTGTATGTTTGTCTTCATGTACTATTTTGTTTTCTGAATAAGATTATTTCACGCAAATGGGTTTGTATTTTCTTACTACGGTCCCATTCTTACACGGAAAGAATATATTGGCCCTTTGACACCTTGAAACTACACCGAACCACCGTCATGTAATATAAGTCAGCATAATTTTCAACATCTATTTCTGACTTAATATTGATACATTCCAAATGAACATTGAGACATGCTATTCCAGATGAACCAGACGGTTATAATTATTACTATGTGTGCATTTATATAGAGAATTTTATATTAAAAAATCCTAATAAAGCAACTTATGTTTAAGACTTAATAAAAAGCCAAAATTTCTACTCAAGATCTGTTCTTAAATTTCTAATCAGATTTTTAATCAGTATAGAGGGCGTAGGAGTTAGGTTTATGTTGTTCTTTTTTATTTGCTCCTTTGCAGTGTGTTGGTTGAGACTTGTTGTGGGTATCCGACTTCTTTAAAATCGTCGTTTTTGATGAAATTATCAAAAAACTTTTTATGACTTAATTTTGTAGCCTGTTTAACCAGCTTTCTAAAACTGTCTCACTTTTTACTCTACGTGAATTACAAATGGAGTTACAGCTGTTTTATTACCGAACTGTAAGCATTATTTTATGTTGCATGAAAACTTTAAATGTGTTTTCTGAAAAATGATATTTTTGAGGAAAACTGTCGACCGTAACAATGATTTCTCAAAACGTTATTCAAGTATTGATATGAAATTTTCTGAGATGGTTTTCTGTAATATGCTTGATGTTCTCCTCTAAAAACTAAGGTCAATTTTAAAATCAAGTATTATTTTTAAGTGCTTAAATATAAATGAAAAGCATTTTTTATGAAAAATTACCAGTTTAGTAACTATGTTCAGCTATATTTCAAAACTATTTTGAAGTACAAGAAATATTTTAGAGCATAACACAGATAACTGTCATAAAAATGTACTCCTACAAGGATTTATGTATAGTTAGAATATGATTTTGTCTATGGCTGTTAGCGTAAGGCAAATTTTTTAGTCATTTTTCTCCAAATTTCTCAGTTTTTTTAAAAAAGTGATATTTTAAAAGACTAATTTTACAATATTTTTATAGTTTTAAAACATATGCAGTTGAAAAATAACATTAAAATATATATATAAGTTATTTTTCAAAAAAATGTCTCCGAACGCAGTCGGATACCTTAAAGATATTTTCCCTCTTTGTATGTCGTGTAATAATTGCAAGTGAACTACAATATTATCTGAATATTTATTTAATGACACCTTAATTATGAAATTCGCTCTTAGAACTTATGAAATGATACACGGTTACACTAATTATTGGCTGTATTATTTGAAGCACACAAGCTTTGTAAACAACGTTGATTCTTCGAATAAATGTGTCTGCAAACTACGGCCCAGGGCCCAGCGCTCGTGAAGCTGAAAATCAGTCGCAAGACACAAGGTTGTTAGGATCACTAGTTAATGTGGTGTTCTTATGAACCCTAACAAGACATGATTCCTTTTCAGTCTTTACCGTTTTATGTTTTATTCATAAGGTGAATTACTTTGCAAAAAATCTTTGCTATTACTTTGCTAGTCTAAAAGGACTAGCAAAGTAAATAGTAAACTAAGAAAGGATCATTTTTGTTGTATGTTATTATGTATTAAATATTTACATTTCATATTAATATATAAAATCAATGCGTATATGTTAAATCCGTGGGTTCCAGTACTTATTATTTTCCGTATGGATAATCACGTCAGATTTTATCATTTTGACAGGAAAATGTTCAAAATACTCGAAGGAATAGGAAGCAAATATCAGTAGAAAACCGTCTTCATGGTGCACCATAAACCAAAGAAGTTTGTAAAGAAGCCCTGAGAAGATAGACAGAAATAAATATACTGTACTTGTCTTTACAATTCGTCACGACTTTGCATCCTGGGAAAAAGAAAAAGACAAATAAAAATGGCGATTGGAATTTCGAATACCTGAAGAGTACATAAAAATTGAATGTAAATGACGCAATAGGCTTCTACAAAAGAAAATTCCTTTTATTCGGAGAGGATGTGTTTACTTTCTTGAGGGACTCCATTTTGATTGTATGAATGAAATGGAAGTTTTGCCAAAAAAAAACAAATAAACTGGAAGAAGCTACAGAAAACCTTAACCCCTTGAGGCCTGGTGTCCTGTATACCGGACATCAACTTTGAACTGCGCTTATTAATTCAATAATTGATGAAACTACATGCTGTTTTTTCCATTTGATTCTCGACTTTCTTATTAATTTAATTGTAGCAATAATTTTTCGTTTCGGGCATGGAATCATTTCATTATTTTAGTTTTTACAAATCAACTCGAGAAAATCACCGTTCTTGACAAAATGGAGCTCGGTGGTGAATTTTGTTTTTCAAGTAATTTCTTGTTTTTAATACTTTTTTTTTAAATTTAAAAGGCTTCTGCAATATTTTATTATCCTTCGACATTCATTTTAAAGTGAAATTTGTGTGTTTTTTGTTCTTTTTTAGTTGAAATATCCGTTATTGTCCGGATGCCGGATATGGATAACTTTTTAAATTTTTCAATTACAGGCTTGAAATTTCATTTTTGAGATATCCTTTGCAGTAGTACACAGTACACAAAAGGAAAAAAGTCTAACTCCATTGTTTTTTTAATTCCGACTGTGATTGATTTAGAGAACTTAAACCTCTGAGCGAATAGAAAAAGATTATTTCTTTGACAAGAATACTCTTAACTTGCAGAATACTCTTTTAACTTGCATTCGGGAAAATTTCACACCATGAATTTGTGAAGACTATGAGCACAATATTTATTTTTTCAGACATTTCAGTCTTCTGGCTCTCCTTTTGACCAACATATACAAGAAATTGTTAGACCGATGCGCGCTTTAACAACGACTGATTGTGGAAGTCCTGTTGGCTCTTGGATGTTTTCTGGTTTTTCTCATTGCGAAAAGCAATTAGCTGACAATTAATTTTAAAAGTCCTTCAGGAAATCAACCTATCCCAGCATATTGAAGCTAAGTCAAACTTCTATCTCATATTACACGTAGGTAATTCAAAGCCGCTTTGCCAAAAGACTTCCTCTTTTTCATGAGTCATTGATTCATGGACTTGTCTACATATGATAGTCCAAGTGGGTTTAGAAACATAAGTTTCTTGAGTTTCTTTTTCACAACCCGCAAGGAAAGCCTATTAAAATACAAAGAAAACTTTTAAAACTCATTAAAATCCTTCTCCTAAATAATTTCTATAAGTTCATTTTCTAAACGTGCAACTCACATGGCTCACGAGATAAATCTTAAGGATTTTAACGGCCTTAAATGCTAAGAGAATTCAGCAGAAATTGTTAGAAACTAAACGCTTCTGTGAATAAATTACCTTATTTTACGATGATCAAAGAGTTGAAAACTTAAACACAAATCGATTTGCCTGTTCCCGCATGCACTAAAAGAGTTCTCTTGCGAATTAAAATCATCTCGTGTCATTTCGCTTCACCTAGTATCAGGGGATGTTGTCAATGATCTTCATCACCCTTAACAGAGGACTCAGTTAGTGAATAAACAGATTAGTATTGAACTATAAGTGTTCTAATCTGATTAGTATTTACTGGAATATTTGATTCGATTTCAACAGACAGATTTCGAAATTTATGTGTCAGTAATTTCAAATAGGATGCTGGCAGATTAATCTCTTAATTACATAGGATTTAGTCACTAAATCGAATTTCATTACTTTCAAGCTTGTTGATTCGTTAAGTTGAAATTTAATTCATAATTGCGGATGTGAAATAAACAAGTAACGCATAGTTCTCTGTATTTCATGGTTATATATATATATATTCGGATTTTTAGCTTTCGATTTTTTATATCATCTTCATTGTATTTGTCTTTTTTTCTAGAATTTTTCCAATTGTTCGTGCTTTTTGAGGGCATAACGACAAATGTTTACGTTTTTTCGTATGTCATTTGCAGAAAAAAGCACTTATTAATATCATAAGCGGGTCTGATTCCTGACGAGCGGCTTCCCATGATATTTTTCAAATTATTAAATTTTCGTCTTCCTCTTTTTGTCCTTTGTTTCTTGTATGTTTTGATATATATATATAGGATATTAAAACACAAATAGAGGATCTGCAGAAAGAATTTGTTATAGTTTATGTTGACAAAGTACCAAACAATTATGCTATCATTTGTAAGTGTTATTATTGTAAACTACTTAGAGAACATATTTTAAATAATGAGGCATATATTGAAACTAATTTCAGTACAAGAGAAATAGATAATAGAATTATAGCTTTTCATAAGAAATTAAATATTTATTGTGAGAAAGTGAACTATCCCCATATTTTTCTTACACCAAAATTTCATAAAAATCCTATCAAATTTAGAAGAGTAACGAATGGGAGTTATAGTTATATAAAGAAAACAGATAAAACTTTACAAAAATATCTGCAGGAGATAATAAAACAATTGAAAGTACATAATAATACAGTTATTCTTAATAATAGCTATGAAATTATAAAGAGTATTAAAGATATAAATTTGTATTCTGTGCATACTTTTGATTTTCAAGATTTATTCAATAGTATAGATATTAAAGATATGATGAAAATTTTATTACAGATTCATGAAAATTTTAGCATAAATAAAATTATTAATATTTAAAAATATAAAACATTAATAGAAGTTATATTAAAAGAAAATTATATTTGCTTTGACAATAAATTATACCATCAAATTAAAGGAATTCCAAAAGGTGGACCAGCAAGTAATGCTCTAGCTAATTTATATTTCCACTGTTTTGAAAAAGAAAATATTTACAATAATTCTTATATCATATATAAATATATTTATGATTTATTAATATGTTGAACAGTAGAAGACTATACACCACAAATTGACTTTTATCCAGAGGATGTGATATTACTAAAAAAGTTAATGATTGTTTTTCTTCTGCAGATTTTCTAGACTTGAAATAAAAATAGTTGACAAAAAATTAAACACTGAGATTTATGATAAAAGAAAATCTTTTCAGTTCAATATAAACTAGTTATTTTTTTGAAGTAGCAACATTATTTGTCAAATTTATAGAAATATCGTCTTGAATTATATTCATAGAAGTACTATTTTAGTCACAGACAGATTAAAACAGCAGTCTCATATTGATACATTTCTTGAAAATGCTATGAGATATGGGTATCTTATAAATTTCATGTATGCTTATGTTAATAGGAAATATTTAACGCCATTAAATTAAAAGTCTTTTAGATTTATTTTTGATGTGATCATATATAATGGAATTAACAAAGATTTTAGTAAATCACTTTTTAGGTAGATGGCGCCACTATATTAAGAATAAGATTGCATCATATATTCAATTATGTATTTTTATGTACATTTCCAAAATATATATATATTATAATAAAAGGTTAAATTTAACTTATAGTTAATATTTTATAGTGTTTTATTATAGTATTAAAAGCTTAATTTAGAAATAATATTTTCACTTTAAATGCGGAACTGTCTTTTGGATAATATTCAAGTCCTAACAATAATTATATCTATTGAATTGGTATGTTATAAGTTATTTACTTTCTCGTTTCTAATCTTGAGAGATTTTGGGGATTTATTCCCCTATTTTTTCGTTTCTCGAACAATTGGCTTTCGCAGAGGATTGGCGCAACAAATCTAGATTAATGCGACATATCCCAAGGCAAATAGGCATTTGATTGTTGGAATTCCATTTCTAGGTTATACTTTTTTTCATAGTGTAATAGTCGTTAACCAAACTATATTTTGTATTTCATTTGTGTGATTATTGATAAGGCAATTTGATTTTAATTTTAATTTCTAGATTAATATTTGTATATATTTAAAATATAACACATGTTTTGATTAATTGAAATATTTAACTATATATATATATAAGATTTTCTGTCATGTATTCGAATTTAAGATTTACTACATTTATGAGCAATGTTTCTGAAAGGTTAAATCTGGATAACGTGTTCGAATTACATGAACCAATTTTCAGAACTGAGTAATTACATTGATGCGTATACGTAACAACAATAATTCTGGGAATAAATATTTAAAGTGTTTTCGGTTGTTATGACATTCTGTTTGGTCATAATTGTGTCTTATCCCTTTTGGTTCGAACTAACTAGACAAAGTCGTGAAGTAAGGTCGCTGAAAAAATGGAAGTGTGGCATTTTCCTGTTGGTATAAGTGATCTTGGGGCACCTAGGTAAACCCTGATTTGGAAGTCTCACTTTAGCTCTAGTATTTGGAGTTATATGTCTTTCATGGAAGAATTCTATAGAGTAATGGCCGACTTTTGTATTTCGTTTATTGGATAAACAGGAAATCAAGTAACATCCAGTCCTGTACACACTGAGTATAAAAGCATATCCTTAGGATAGAACCTGCAGTTCTCCGATTCATGTTGTTTCTCCACCTTGAGATGTCTTAACCCATTTACGCCCAAATTAATTTAAACCAAAGATTTCCATAAATTTATATTAAATTATGTTTAAAACACCCATATTAACTCTGAAATAAAATTAAATTCGGAGAAAAAACTTTTTTCTTTTCTTTCTTTTTAATTTTTTTAAAAAATGTAAAAAATCGATAGAAATAATTTTAAAAAACATTTTTACATAAATATTAAAGATTTTTGAAATATAACAAAATATCAAAAAATAAAAATTATTTTCTAATTCCTGGCATTACCTTAAAAATAAATCAAAGGGAAAATAAAAAAAAAATTCAAAATAATGACATTTTGACTTCAAAATCTGGCTACCTGGTGGCATATACTTGTTGAGAACTGTTTAGGAGTTTGGCAATACCTATATTACATTACACCACCTGCATCCCCGTGTTTAGAGCCATTTGTCTCCTTTCCGGTTTGGATGGATGGAGGTGAATTTTATTTTGTACAAAAGGACAAAAACATAGAGACATCATAGACAAAGCAGAGAAAACAACAATGGAATGCATTCTGTTTAGTCACGGAAGTGAAATTTAACTGTCCTATAAATAGGGCCCTGGACTTTAACGGGTTAACTCACTCAGACACTGGTGGGCTTACATTAATGCACAAGACTGAAGCAATCAGTCGTCATCTCTGCCTAATGATTAAGTTCATATTACATATAGAAATTACTGGGGCAGTGATTGCCTGATAATATGATAATAGAATATCGTCTTAGGGATGGAATTTCGCTTAAGAGTGCCAGCAGCCGTCACCGCAGTCACGATGAGCATTGATTCTATCCACAATAAACTTTCTCTCAGAAGTTTTAAATATCAAGAGGAGCATTCCCAAATAGCCATATTGAAAATTTAAAATGGGATTCTCATTTTATTAGTTAAACAGAACCTGATGACAGAAATGAAGCTTAAAAATACTCTTTTTCATGCTCATGTAAAATTCTAGAAGATTGCATGGATTAAGCAAAATATTTAGCCTATTTCTCATTTGTGAAACATGTAACATGTATCAATTAAACTAGCCACTGTACTAAATGAAAAAGGAAACCAGGATTAGAACTTAAATACGAAAATTTCTTACTAGTAAATTAGAAACTCACCAACATTTATGCAAATGTAGCTAACGAGAAAAATTATGCAACTGTACTTATGGCCCAACGTGAGATTCGCCAATGTTCTTTTGTGAGTATCATGTTGTATGGTATGTTCTGAAGGATAGGGTGCCATCAATGGATTACATTAACATGTTTGGCAATCAAGTTCATAGTGCAGAGTTGTCCTTTTGCTTGGCATATGACGGGTCTTTCACGGATGATAATGCCACCATCCATTGTGCAAGAATTGTTCAGTTGTGGTTCTGTGAGCATGACTGTTGCAAAATGCAACCATAACAGAACTTTTTGCGGTTCAGCAACCCACCAGATGGCACAACCTATCTACTACTGGTCAACGGACGCGTTGAACGGCGCTTGTACAAAAAGTTTCAGTTCTACGAGAAACGCAAAGGAAGAAGGTTCGTCGAGCTACGGCGATCTGGGACACTAGCCCTAAAAATGGTGATGCCGCAACAGTAGATGGAAAGACCAGGCAAAAATGGTGATGGAATCGTCGATATAAACTGCCTAATATAATGACCCCGGGGTAGGACGTGCCGAGAATAAGGTATGTGAAAATTTTGAATTGGCCAATTCGCGACTTTCAAAAAACGGACATTATAACGTGTATCGCCGGGCATGTAATGAGTGACGCCATAGATTATAGAATTGGAAGCATCGTTTTCTGTATTAAGTCGTATTATGTATGTGTGTTTTACATGTTAATCAAGAAGCAATAAGGGTAGAACAATAAATTTAGCATTTAGCAAATACTGTGTTATTCTTTGGTAACCCTGAATTTTTCATTGGCCACTTCCGGCGTCACAACGCCATATTTAATGAATTTCCTTTTCAGTGTGCTACCACAGTAAGTAGCCATTAATATTCTACTGGCAACATAGATTACTCTTTAACAATGACCCTGTATTCCATGAACTACATAGACCACCGCAATATCCAGATCTGGACCCTATACAGAACATTTCGAAAATAATGGGAAGACACATCCGACAGCAGTCTCCTGTGTAATCAAGTTTAAAAGCCCTAAAGCTTTCTTTGTTGAACGTCTGGTATTCATTATGCTTAAATGCTACCGGGATGTCTTAGAATCTATGCCTAACTGAATATATACTCTAATTCGGGCTTAAAGGGACCCATTAAAATATTGAGCCAAAGATTCTAATTCAATGGGCAGAACCTGCACGTACACGCTTAGAAATTAACACACTACAAACAAAATTTTTAACTGAAATAACTGCAGGAGTAAACCAGCTAGCCCATCAAATACATAAGGTTGGAAACCTTCGGGAAGATATTTTGGAACAGTTTCTGACATTTATTATCTTTTGTCTTAGGCAAAATCTATGCTTAGGTATAATCTGCAAGCGATAAGTTAATCACCAACCATAAGTGTAGCAGTTTCCTGGCTTCTATTATAGTCTGAAAATTCCAGTCATAAAAGCTTTATATAAAGCTTAAATTTTTAATATTTGAAATACATCCAATTTTTTAGTAAACTGAATCACCGAGTTAAAAAAAAATTTAACTAAAAAAAAATCTAACTTGAGAATTTCATGTGTTAAGACATCGTTTTAGCAAATCAACTCTGCGCATATACATATAAACGAGGAAAAAGATTTTATTCCTAATTTTACTCTGCTTTTTTTGTATGATAACAATAAATAAAAAACCAAAATATAGTTTTGTGTAAATTATATAAAAAAATTTAAGATCGACATATAGAAAACATATTTTATTGTGTTAAAGAAAGGTATGATTGGGACTTAAGTACTTTTAATTCATTTCTATCTTTTAAATATGTTTTTAGAAATATTGTTCAAAAACTTTCCAACGAAATATTTTGACCTTGTAACAAACTATTCGTGTATGCAAGCATCCAATAAATATGCTTTTAAAGCATTCGTTAAGTTTAATTGCTGTCTTCCGTCTTTAAATTACTGCATGTACTTGATGGATTAAAAATTGACGGTAATTGCATACTTTCAGTTATCCCTAATTGCTAAATTGAACAAATTTGTTTTTTTTAAATAAAATAATATAAATTAAAATTGTCGCGTTTTTTGTTATTGCATTCCCATACACTCAAACAGATCAACGGGCAATTGTTTGAGGAATTTCATACAAAATTTGATAAATATTTGCAGATATGATAAAACCATAAAATATTTTTTTATTATAAGTAAATGCAAAAATAAGTTCTCTACGTAAGTATTTATTTTCATTTTTCACTTCAAGTTTTTCTTGCTAAATAGAAATTATGTAAATAATTATGTGTTCTTATAAATCTTTATAAATTAAAGTAAGGAATCAGAAAAGTAACTAAGGAAACAATTTTAAGAGGGAAAGTTTTGATTGAAACTAATAGCTGCTTAATGTGGTATTATAAAATGCAATTCTCCCATTTTTCAGTGCAATAGCAACTTCTTTACTCAAGTAAAACCTTATTTGTATCTAAATTTATAACAGGCACATGTTTAGTGATTATTAAAAAAATGCGCAATTCTTCATTTTTTTAATGTCTACTTTTATGTCTGTTACCAATATTCCTATATGGAGAAGAAAATTCAATTATTATGAACTTTCCACACTGTTTATTTTTTTACTTATTTGCCTAAATCAATTATTCGTTAAAATGCATAAGCTTGATCAAAATGATAATTAAAAAAATGTAAACTTCTTCTTCAGTATAATTAGCTCTTGATAAATGTGATTTTTCGTATTTCGAAAGTAGAAGGTAATTAATTAAAGGTATTGAAAATAAAAGATAAATAAATGATTATTTTGTAGTAAAAAGTGGCAAGATAAATCAGATATTCCTTTTCATCTCACAAAATGTTTAATATTTACGTATTCTTTTCGAAATTTAACGAACGTTCAATTCTAATCCAGAACCATAAATTTTTAATCTCCATTAAATACTCTTTTCAATTTAGTTCCGTTGCCCGCAAAAATAATTAATACAGAAAAGAAGGAAATTTTATTTCCGAAAGAAATGTTAAAAGTTTAATGCTAGTTGATTTTTAAAAATGCAGCAATAGGAAAGGCATATGCGGAAATGAAACCAAATTTTGATTATTCTTTATCTCAGATATCGATGCAAAAAATACATTAAATTGTCTTTTGATCTTTTTAATCAGTGGAGCAATGCGAAAGAAAACTAAAAAGATATAAAGTCAAAGTGGATAAAAAAATATGAGTGGACTTAATCTATATAGTAGTAGTATTTGTGCTCGTTCTAATGTAAATTATGTACCATATCCAGCAAATGCGTTCCATGCCAGTTTGTCAGATGCCATGCTTTCATTTATCATGAATCCCTGACTCATGATAAATGAAAGCATGGCTTCTTCTTTTGGTTAAGCTACCTTGGAGCTACTAAGCATCTCTTAAGTCTGACATAGAACGACAGATGGAGTTAGGTTATATTTAAGGAGGCATTTATGATTCCCTTACAGAAAAACCCCCGCAGTGAAGAACCCATTCTTAAATCTCACATCTGTCTACCTGTTTTTGAATCATTCTTGTAAAGTAAGCAACTAGATGATATATTTATATACCCCTAAACTTCCTACTCCTTTATTTCTGTGTAGTATTTTATATATATGAATAAAACATCACGTAACAATGCTCCAAGAAATATTTTAGAAGTTAATTATGATTAGATTACACAATCTTTTCCTACACAAAAATAATAGTATAAAATTAGATTAGTAAATTTATTTTATTCCAACTTCTCATATTCACTTCCAATTCTTCTTTACTCTCAATAGTCTTTCAACCCCGGCCACAACATTATTTACTCGGAGTTTTGTTTGAAATGTGGACATTTTCTTACTAAGGTTTATTAAATGTTTGAAAAGCCTCTTCTGGCCTTATAAATCTTGTGAAAATACTTTATTAAATTCTACTGCTTCAAAAAAATCTCGAAGATTTTAAATGCCGGGCTATATACAGGAATATTTGTATTGTACATAGTGACAAATATAAATGCATATTACCTAATTTTTAATACAATCTCACACGCATGATTCATACAGGGTGATTATATAAAAAAAACTTTGCTGATATAATGACCCCTTAGAGAGCATACCGTTTGAGGGAGCGAAAGGAAATTTTGAATGCATGTATTATATGATATGCAGTCATGAGTGGTGTGAAAAACAACAGTCCATCTCTAACAGTTATGGCCACCGTGACAAAATTTCGAAGTTTTCAAACGGCAACACCCACTTTTTTCACGGAAACAACCATTAAAAGACAGAAAAGCAATAATAAAGCAAAAAAATTTTTTATGTTTCACAAATTTTTGATGTGTTCGCCCTCACACACGATGACACTTTGCATGCGGCAGATGGCGGATAATGCTGCAGCCCCTTTTTTGCAGCGAGGTGCAAGGTTTTTAATACTACGTTTGCTGTTTTCACCTTTTCCTTCGTCCTTGCCTAACGCCGCCATTTTTCGAGCGAAAAATACAATTCTAACTCCGTTTTAAGTTATTCGCCGGGAGGATCACATTTCCGTCATAAAAAGTAGGTGTTGCCGTTTTTTTGCCACTGTAACCATAATTGTGAGAGCGTGATTATTGTGTTTCTCATCATTCTTGAGCGCATACCGAATAATACTTGCATCGATAATTTAAATCCGCTCCCTCGAACGGTATGGTCGCTAAGGGGACATATACAGGCAAAGTTATTTATACCATGATCGTTATACATAAAAGAATTCCCCAAAAACAATTTTTAAAAAAACACATTAGTGCACTAAAAATAGAATTTATCTTATCATTTCTTTTCTACTCTTTAGTCTTTAACTTATATTTCAATGGTATAAATATTAAGAAAGCATGTAATCATTTTTCTCAAATTCACTACAGGTAGTGATACTAGTATAAAATGAAAATTTCATTAAATTAACCTATTAACTGATAATTCTCCGAAAATACTAAAATTGTGAACTATAAAAAAACAAATACATGTATTAACACATCGAAGAGTGGGTGAGAAATCGGTTTCAAAATATCATCATTACAAATTTGAAACGAGTCGAGTCAAACAAAAGTGTGAAGGAAAAGAAAAATCAGTAATCCATTCTTCTGGTGGATCCGTAAGTCTATAAAAATAAACAATTTTGATTCAGAATTCTATCCCATCGTGATTTCTTTCCTCATTCATTGCCATTCTAGAAAGTGTAAATTAATCTCTTATGATTACCGTTCATCCCTGCGGAAATGAATGGCAAGAGGTAATGCGGAAATTGATGTCATCTGCCGCAGCTCCAAGCGATGAATATACTGGCCATCGTCTCTGTTGGGTAATTCCTCGCAAATTCGGTAACAAATCGTTCAGCTGCAATAATTAAAGAGCAATGAAGGCAGATTGGAGACTTATAGCAGATATAGTGTTTACATTCAAAAACAGGCACTGATGGTGATAATTTTTCTGAAATTGAGAGTTTACGTTGTATTTAATTTGAAGATGACAGTTAGTTTAGTTTGCAATGAAGAGAACTTCCGTCTATGGACGAGTTTTCTGTTTTGTCAATTTTGATTCGCAGACCATTTTCCGGTAACCTACCGATTTAACCAATCGCCAAATCCGTTTGAATACTGTATAAAGCGCCAAGTTCTTTCTTTAGTACACAAAGCGTTGAATTCTGTGTTCTTTGGTTCGTTTAAATCTTTTTATTGAAAAAGGATCTTACAACAGATAAATTACAAATGGAACAATTGTAATGAGCTAAGTTGTTTGGTTAAAAATGTAGCCACCAAACGACTCTTAGAAATCCCCCAAAATAGCAATAACGAACATTTATGGCAGCCTTTCCACAAAATGAGGTTCTTGTTTTAAGTAAGCATTGAGAGCTACAGCCATATAAGACCATAAATGCAATATTATTTTTTAAGTATCTTTAAGCCATAACATTGATAAACTCAACTTTAAACGCTGATTAACATCTTCAGAGAGAAAGAGTTGAAATTTTGAATATTCCCACTGACAGCATGATACCGGAAGTCGATCGGTATAGAGGAATTTCTACATTATCCCAAATAAACAAAACAGAAATCTCATCCATATCCGAACCACAATGAATCCTGTGACAAACTGAGCTGAAATGATGCTAATGAGTTTAATAGTTATAGATATATTGAAACAGAACTGAGTTTTAAACATCAGTAATTGCTCAAAATTATTTGTGAACACCAGTAAATGCATTATTTTCATTCTGTTCTATGAAACTCACAGATTATACGAAAGTTGCATAATTTTAAGCAGCTGTTTTCTTGTAGCCGTAAGGCGCGAAGAAACCTAATTTATGCCATTAACCCATGATGATTTTCATGTATAGTCAACTTAACCCTCTGATACCGAGCAAGGCGGTCCCGGGTGGTCTAAAATTTTCTCTTTAACAGCAAAGAAAGTCGGTTTGAGGCGGTTGGCATTTTTTGAGGGGAGGTTCTGAGATCGCTTAGAGATGGGCACTGTAGGGGGGTCCAATTATCCTTGCAAATCACAGCCCATTTCCGTGCGCCTTAAGGGAAGGTTATAGCAGAGGGTGGGGTGGTAAATGACCACCCAGGTTGGTAGAGTCCAATTCATATCGCTTCCTCCCAAAAGGTCCCGGTTTTAAAGGAGCTAGAAGAAAAAAGTCCCCTCGTGTTTAAAGAGTTAAATTGCATTTCTTGTAAAGAAAAATGAAGTCACTTTTAATTTCGAAGCCATTCCAGCCGTATTATATTCGTGACGAATATACAGAAAATTTATTATATAAAGTAGACTGTGTCTATGCTGTCACTAATGAAAAGAAAGAGAGTAATTACTTCCCTATTTTAATAAACATATAATTAATACTTAGTCTCTAAAATGAGTAACTCCTCTTCAATGCAACCCAGACCTTCAGTCAAGCTTGCAATTATCATTTCCCTTTCTGTTGGAGGAAGTCAAATCTTCTGGGTCTTCAGAAATTCATTTCAATGAGTATCCATTTGCAATTGCCTGCCAAAATTGAAAAATTCTTCTATCTCATAAGCTATTTAATGCTATTCAGATGATGATTCCGTCTCTTGTTTGAGATAAAACGGACAAATTTCTTTCTTGATTTTTTTGTATTAATTTCATTTTTATAGTTTTCATTTGTATAATATTCTGAAATGGGAAATATTCGAAGTAGAAGGGAAAGATACGGAACCGCGTAATTTCAGGCTCGAGTAAGTCGATGTGTTACGGTAAACCATTGGGATAAAAAAAACCCATTAAATTCTACAAAACAGTCACCGCCCTGTTACGCTGATTACAATGGGAGGGAGTGCAGAAATTATTAGCACAAATGCCTATAGAATTTCTTAAATTAATACTGCCGTCATCCTGTGACTTCACAATTTTTAAGCAATTTCTACTCAACCCAGACTATTGCCTTATTTATTTGCCTTTTTGGATCTTTATCTTGATGTGTATCTCAAAGAATGAGCATATCAGATGCGTTATTTGGACATTAGTTAGATTTTAAGTAGGCAGAGGATTCACCTCTCAAAGCAATAATATCATATTTATCGGCAGCTCTACACAATGCGCAAGCATTTTACCACATAAGACCTTTGATTTTTGCCGTGAAAAGATATTCAAGCAGTCTGTACACTGAATAGCTATCCATATATTCAATATCCACACATTCATTGAAATTTTCTTTCATTTTGTTCGAGAACATTGCATTGAATACTGGAGACCGTGCACTCAGATTATTCTTGTGGGCCAAACATATTTTATAGCCGTTTTTAATTTAACGACAGAACGAACGCTGTCATTAAATGATAATTTCAAACTGTTAATTAAAATGCGCTTTGATACTGATAATGCATTTCCTTCAACCAAGCAAAGATTGTCTTGCCCACTAGTAAGAAAAATTGCCCATCAATAAATGACAGTTTCGATTTCTTCGAAAGTAGTACCTGTAGAAAAAGAGCACTGACATCGAAAGCAACATTGGACACACATATATTTATTTGTAATTAGGCCCAATTTTGAGAAAGGTAAAAGTTAACAGTTTTAGCTTCTTATTTACATAGAACATAAATTCTTTTCGTAAGCATTTATCTGTAATTCCGTAACCACTTAAAGGCATTATGTGAATAAAAAAATATTTTATCTTATCATTTTCAGATAAGGTTGACTATAAATCGAATCGTCATCAGTATGTGGATTCTTTAAGGAAACATCAAGAGTTATCAACACTTTATTACCCAACGCTGATTTGATCTGGTAGGTGCATTTTTCTTCTGAAAAATTTCTACTGAAATTTTGAATGTTTCAAAAAAACATTCCCTTTGGAAGCAAATTCGAGTTTAAGCACGCCACTGGATATCCTCTGTCATCTCACCACCAATCTTCCATATACTGCATAGAATTCTTAGCTTGTCACGAGGCAGTTATACTGACCTATTGATAAAGAAAACGTCTCTTCTACCCATGAATTTACCAGAACCAGCAGGTTCAGCTATATTTTCCTCTTTCATCGATGTAACTACCGAACCATTCTGTGACAAGAATGCAAGTTCACAGTCCATTATCACAGAGAAATGATCTTGGTTGTAAAGAAACGTGCCAATATAATTATCATTTAAAAGTCCCCTGAGATAAAGATTAAGATGACATTTAGATTCTTCCTGTAATGCGTTTATCGCAAATGTAGGGCTTCTTAAAACTTCACCTGTTTTCTGTCAGCAATAACTGAAATTTTCTATAGTCCTTGTAGAATTGAAACGGCTACGTTTATCTTGTTCAAACATTTTTTAGAAATGTTTCTTTAGAACTTTTCACGGGGTAAAAAATTCAAAGGAGAAAAGTTTTAAAAGTTACTTGTGTTTACTTTACATTCTTATCATCACGTGCTAGGCAAGAACACAAGCTGCTTACGTATGAAACGAAACTACAAACTGCGCATAATCTGCCGCTGATATATTCGATCAAAGTACGAGCACCGAACCACTAATGATATAAAAAAATAGGTTGCAAAGATAAAGGGCGGTGTGGAGAAGGGCTTCTTTCTCCCGAAAAGATATCTGTAAGTAGAGCTTTATCCAAAGTATTTAAAAAACAAGATTTTATGAATCATCATTTTTTTTACCATACGATATTTTTAGCATTAATTCTTTATTTTTGAAATATTTCTATTTTTTTTAATGGGACCATATTTTGTAACTTCAATCTAGGGCGCTCTAGAACCGAGGACCACAAAAAGAGACCAACTCTGGCAGGAGTAATCAACGAAATTCTGAAAAAGTAAAATAAAATAAAATTAATAAAAATTAATAACAAATGAAATAGCTAAAATAGTTTTAAAAAATAGACACATGCCAAGAAGATGTGGAGAAGCATATATATTACGATACATTTGGATAATTTACTGTTGCAAATTTATTTCATCGTCTCAAATTAACCAATGCGAAGCCATCATGGGCTTCTACTGGATCCAATATCAAAGCATAAAAGGTTTGCAAATGCAGATCAAATAATGCAATAATCAAATTATAGAAAAGTAAAATATGCCAAGTCCTTCATCAGGAAACTAAAGTTTAGCTGAAACATAGCGTGGAAGAAGTATACATTTTTTTCTTTTCTTTTAAAAATCACAGTCATTATGAGAACTTTAACGGAATTGTCTTCAAAATTATATTTGATAAATTATTCCAGGCCACTGTCAAAACAAATACAGTAGCAAACACTACTTTTTCAGATACATTAGATATTTTGTGAGTCTGTCCAAATGATAGAGAGAAAATAATTCGGGGTCTTCAGAAAAGAAAATATTTTTTGCAGTTCAATATTCGGCAGAGACCAGTTTATAGGCGCTTTTTATTCAATTTAATTTTTCTTACATCACTTAATATGTATCATAATACAGTTAATCATGGTAAAAAGTTTTCACCATTCCATGGAAATAACAAGCAATTTGTCATTGGTTTCTTCAAAGAACAGTATATTCCAGATGTTACTAGTGGGAACAAACCCGTGGCATATCTTCAACAAAATATAGCCAGCACTAAAATTACACCACTTCATATAGAAACATTTTTAAAAATTACAAACATGTTACGAGCAAAAATGCGATTTTATGAAATAGCGTTTTGAGAAACAATTTTCGTTATTTTAACAAAATTTAAGAAACTGCAAATTTCATTATTCCAAATAGGATATGATTTTGTTTTTTAGAAACAAATTCTGAATTATAATGACTCTGCTGTGCCCTAGTGTAAGTTTTCCTCTTCCGAATCCCAGGATTCCACTTGAAACCCCGGTGTCACTATAGGTGTGAGGTGTATATGGGTTTGGTGCATGCTAATTTGACATCAAGATTTAAATGTCCTCGGAATGACGTGGCGCGGAAGTTTTGAAAACAGAGTGCCGGATTAGGTGTCTGTCTCGTTATCTGGCTAATTCACATTTTCAAGTTTCCCCCAAATAGCTTTCAATCATAACGTTAAAATAAATTATATAATATGTCATGTGATAAGTCAAATTTAAATATCAATCTAGCTGAAAAAATTTATTTTTCGTAACATGGTTTTCTCTGTTAAACTTAATGAAAGTTCATTGAAACTTGAAACTTTGAAAAAAGATTATTCTTTGATTATTAAGTAAAATGTTTTTGCATCGAGGCTTTTAAATAGACCAGTATTTGTTTAAAAATTATTTTCACATTCTAGTACACCAAGCCTACAAAAAATATTGTAATTGCCAAAAAATTCGACCTCGAGATTTTGAAGAAGCTCCAGGATTTAGACCGCTCGAATAAAAAAAACATTTTTAGAATGATATCTGTCTGTCTGTGAAGACAATAAATCAAAAACATAATGTGCTGGAAATATGAAACTCCGTAAGTATGTATTTCTTTCACCAAAATGTAGATTCTATGAGAAATCTAGGCAACAGGAAGAGGATCAGAATGTGTACTTGATACTCTTTCCTATACAAAGAAGCTAAAAACAGGATATGTCATATTGTGTGAGTATGCGAGAAAGTCGTCAGGTGATTACTCTCATTTGCAAATTAAATGTCTCAGTTTGTTTCTAGTATTATCAAATAATTGTTTGAATAAACAGATAAGAAAAAACACATTTACACCCCATTTTATACAACCTAACTTAAATTAATCAAGGTTAATCAAGGGAAACACGCTTCATTGGTCATTTTCCTACAGAGGAATGAGGAATATGGCCAATATAAGACGATCCATTTATTTCCAAATTATGAGGTTCGGTCGCGCATTTACCAATATTTAATCTCTTCAACAGCAGAAAACAGTTTTTTTCTTCTTTTGCATAATATAAACACATCCCTGACTCTGGAATCCAACCCGATAACTTTATGTGGATATACGAATCAAGTGATATATTATTTTTTAAATTAGTTTCGTAACGAAGTTAATGAACATGTTAAAGAAGATCTTGTTTTCACAATTATTGCTAAGGAATAAATCTTTAATTTATAAATAGTGTCCTTCGCTACAATCCAACAACTTATTTCTCAGAAGTCTGAAGGAAATTGATTCCAAGTTTTGATACTGATGGAAAGGACAAGTGCTAGCAAATGGGGTGATTGCATTTCAAAAATCTGTAAAAATACTACGGAATGAATTTCAAGTAATTCGAAATTTAAAATACTGGACTTACATACAAACACAAATATTTGGAACAATTTCATTAGCGATTCCAACGTGTATATTTTTAAAAAATATTAAAAATTAATTTGTGCTTTAATTTATATTTTCCTTAAGTTACTTACCTTTTTATATTGTTAACGTTAAAGAAAACAGTTGCTAAGTTCGAGTGAGGAAAAGCGAATAAGTTCTCGAAATTTTGCTTTTCGTATTTTCATTACTAATAAATGAGAGTTCCGGTATGAACATTAAGATATTTCGAGGTGGATAATGTTTTTTCACCTTAACCCTTCAAGTATTGTATTGAAGCTTCAAGTATTTTAACACGTGTCAAATATGGGGAACTGCTAGCAGGAAGACAATAATTCATAAAATGTTCAGAATTCAGACTAGGTTTCTTCATGCTCAATAAATTATACTTAATTTTTTCAACAATACTATCTTGAGAGATTTTTTCTGTCTCTATTACGTCACATGTATTTTCATTTAATGGGAACAAATAATATTTCGCAGTCTGCTCAAATTACATCATTAATGTATTAATTTTCAAAGAAATTTTACATTTATAATATCTTCCTATGTTCTAAACAAATTGAGACAAATAACAAACCTATATCTTATAAAATTGGGAATTCCGAATTTGAGAGAGTAAAATATTCAGAACTCCATTTCTATCAATCCTGTAACAAAATGAACTGAACCGAAGAACAATTTCTTACAGTTCTGGGACTGTTCGTGCTTCAAATATGCGCATGCAGTGCCCACTTCAACCTTAATTTCTTCATAGAGAATTATTTTTAAATCTAAAAATATCTCTTGCATAAATCTTAGTACTTTTATATTGAATATATTGATACATAGAAGAAAAAATGTTACACGTTTAAATCATCAATATCTGAAAATAAACTGTGATAAATGTAGCAAATGTAAAATAATGAGATGAAAAGAAAAATCAAAAGTATTTATTAAACGAATCAAAAACATTCTTAGGCAAAAACTTATATTCAGTTCTTTATACCATCATTGATATAATTTAGCATAATAATCAATCAATAATGCCTACAAAAGAACTCCAGTAGTTTCCAGACTTTTCGTTGGTGGTTAGTGAATGCAGTAATCTTGATAATTAATCCTTGCGCGGTGTCCTGAAAGAGAAATAAGACTCAGTTCTCAGTCTTGAAAATGGAGCTTCAATAAAGTAATATTTTATGAATTGTATAAATCGCTTAAATAAGGGATTATTTTAAGTGTCTGCCTTGTTATTAACCAATGGCTGTAAACAACATTCTGTTTATAATCGATGACAAAAAATGTTGACAGTAAGGGGAAAGTTGTGTCATTATATCAGTTCTCCTAGTTAAATAATTATGAATCTGGTCCTTATGTGCTTGAAAGTTACTTGTATTTTGGAACAGTACTGAGTTTTAAACATCAATAATTAAAATTCTATGTAATAAAACTCTCATTAATACATCAAATATTAGGTACTGATTATTATTATATAAGAAATACATTATTTAATACACAAGTTGTTTACTCCAACGAACTATCAGTTACCCATGGTGACTTCTACATTCTGTCAACTAAAGTTGTCACTGCATTTTGTATGATGAAAAATGTAATCACGAGGAAAAGAAATTTCGAAGCCATTCCAGTTAATTCTCTAGGAGTAGAAAATGAATTCCTAACTATAGAATAAGAGGGTTAATCAAAGTATCAGGTTATGTGCTGTATCTTCAAAACTGAAACATATAGGATGAAGACGATAGGAAAATATTTAACTTTCACCCCGTGTACCAATCTATGTGCCCTCAGCCACCTGTTATGTCGCCACATTTGTTATGGTAGAGCAATTTCAGTTGTAAACAAGCAGTCGATGTCTTAAAATGGTCGATTTTGTTGCATCATAGTCATAAATTAACGATTCATCCCATGTTATAATCGTTTTAAAATAAGTTTTAATCACTTTCAAAACATTCACCGCAGCCGAAAGCTGTCTTCTTTTCTGGTATGCAGACAGCAGTTGAGCACAAACATGGCAAATGCCCATCTGATACCTAAATCTTCATTCAGAGTGGATTGAACTAAACAATAACGAATGCTGCAATCTTCATATAACTCACGATTTGATGCTTTTCACGTATAGCTGAACGCACATCTTCGCTGTTTCGAAATTTTTCAACAATATCGACATTTTCGCGCCCATGTTGGAAACATTTAAAAAAATAATAAACCCTCGTGCAGCTCATATGATCTTCCACATAAACTTTCTTCAACTTTGCATAAGTCTTACAATCGATATCGCCAAACCTTTGGCACAATTTGACGCTGATTCTTTGCTCAACTTTCTCTGCCATAAAAGAATCCGACAACAGCAGAACACAAACATATTTTAAAGCTCTTCTGAATAAATGCTGTGGGATCTACGATCTTGCAACTTTCGGTGCATAAAAATAAAAGATCACAATTTGTGGCAAGCATATTCACTCTGCATGTTTTGATATTGAGGGTAAGGTTTCAGGTCACACACACCTCGTATGACGTGAAAAAAGAGAAATAAAAAATGATAGAAATCAGAATGTTAGAAAAACATAAAATTTATTCAAAGTTAAAAGTAATGACTTTCTGTTAAAATTTTGATCAATGTTATGGCCATCAAACATTTAAGAAAAATTATTATTAGGACATTTTATTATTCCCAAATATTATTACATCTCACTCTATGTGAGATGTAATAATTAAGATGTAATCAAATGCAGTTGTCAATTAATAGAAGACAAATCATATTACAAAATAAATTAGAGATATCGATGCTTTTAGAAATAGTGACAAATTATACAAAGCCAATGAATTTAATAGATCTTATTTAATAAAAAATCAATCAGATTTAAAGCTGTAATTATACTCAAATCTTATTAATACTCAAATGCAAGTAAAAAATAACTGTATGAATCTTTATTGTATAAAAAAATGAACAAACAATTCCAAATCTCAACCATATTTAAACTTTAAAAAAATTATGAGAGTACACTTCCTGTAGAGTTACGGTTGCCGAATATATGGGACTGTTACCGTATTTCATTATTTATTCCCGTATGAATATTTGCCAAGTTTTTTTCCTAAACTCTGCGTGACACTTGAATAGGAAGAAATAGAACGTACTATTGAATATTTATAAGTACGAAACATCGGTTTGGGCAACACTGAGATTTTATTCAACAAGTTTATGTATCTAAAAGTTTATTTAGAGAAAAATAATAGCAACCAAAACTGCGAATTAACTATGAAATTGAGTTTGGAAGAGAAAGGGCTGAGATTCTTTGCAGATGCAAAGCATATTGATCAGAAGTCATGTCTAATAAAGCATGCGAATATGTATTTGCATTCCAACCCAGAATGCAAATGTGGAGAGAATGATTTCTCTAATGTCAACTCAATGGCCGGACGAAAGAAAATGTTGTCAGTGGAGACAGTTGAAGCAATTTTGACTTCATTATAATTTTAAAATGACTTGTGCCGTATTTTTTAATTATATGAAAGAGGAAAATGATATAATTTACAAAGTACAATCACCTTTAAAATATGCCTGGGATAAAATGGATTAACCTTGCTTCTTTTTAATAATTCTACGTGTTCATTTTTTTGAATTACTTAAACCTTATTGATATTTTAATAAATCATTACATACCCACATTTTTCATGCTTTATTTATTAGCAGTTTGTCATGCGAGCTTATCCGAACGAAAAACGGGGGGGGGGGGGGGGACCAATTACCAAAAGGAAAATTCTGCAGCACACCAGTTATTCGATTCTATAGGGTTCACTTGCCCGATAACATTAATTCCTAAATTGTTCCTTTAGGAATGCTGGAAACTGGGAATCTCGTGATGTAATTAAACCAATTCGAAAAATGAAAAGATGAATTACTTGACTAAAAATCAATAAAAATTCGTCGTAGACTTTCTAACTTAGCAAATATAACCTAACTCACCAAACTGTCTGCGATGCGTGCAAGTCGGCATATGCGACTTGTATAATTTTAAGGACAGATAAAGAAAGGAAGGTAACTTGCTAATTAATTCAAACCAGAACTAGGGCAGCATTTTAAAGAGATTATCTATAACAAGGATGGAATTACTCGAATGTATTCTTGGAGCTAGATTGGCCAGTTCAGTGATGAAAGATTTAAATTTGGAAGATTATGAATAATTTTTCTGGAATAACTCCACGGACACTCTGTATTGGATTAAGAAAGAAGGTCCTTGATGACTTTTGTGTCTAAACAAAATAAGGAGATTGTCAGAAGCATGTGAATGGAAGTATGTTCCTGGAACACAGAATCCAGCTGAACTACGATCAAAAGGATGCTCAGTGAAAACCCTTACTGAAAGCAGCAAGGTTACGAAGGATCTCTACGGCTTAGAAACTCCAGAGATAAATGGCTAGATAGTGAACTGTCACCTGATGAAATCATTATATACGCTGAAAAGAATAAAAGTCTAGTAACATCTCTGAATAAGAAAAATGATGAGTTTTATAACAACGTATCTTCTTACAAGAGAATAATTATAATTACAGGTTGGATGTATAGATTTTATGAACCACTAAAGCATTTAACAAATAATCAGGAGAACTGTCTGAAAAAGAGCTTAAAAGGGCTGAGCTTATAATTTTGAAAAAGCTACAAGAAGACTCGTGTCACAACAAGAAAACTCAACATATGAAACGTTTACCGATATTAATAGACACTGATGGAATTTTACAAGTTAAAGCGAAACTTACCATGCGAGAAGAAAATGACTATTTCAAATTTTCGATTGTTCTACATCGGATCATCATGTTGTAGAGATTCTTATTTTATATGAACATCAAAAACTTTGACATCCAGGTGGCTTTTAGAGAACACTATTGGATACATAAGAGTTGACGGACAATAAAAAAGATAATCAAAACCTACGTCATTTGTCAAAGATTTAGTGTCAAACAGCCAGAAAGAAGACTACCGGTAGATAAAGTAAAAAATGCTCCGAGTTTTGAAGTTATTGGAGTGGATGTAGCGGGTCCATTGATTATAAAGAAATCAAGATTGTTTGGATTCTTATTTTAACCTGTCTGGTTTTTCGAGCTGTGCATTTAGACGCTTTTATGTCTCTATCAACTGACAATATCATACTGGCACTCCGAAGATTCACAGCTCATAGAGGACATATATCTATCACTACTCTAATAATGGAATCAACAGTTCATCCGAACGGATACCTCTTTGAAGAATATCAACCTAAAAAGATTAAAAACATCGTTTACTCCTATTACCTGTAAATTAATTCCTCCGGCAGCTGCGTGATGGGGTGGATATTGGGAGCATTTGAAAGGTCTCTTAAAAATAATTTTAAGAACGGTCTTAGGTCAAACTTGTTTAAACTACCAAGACATAGAAAAAATATTGTGTGAGTGCAAAAGCCAATTGAATTCTCGACCTCTAAACTATGTTGGTGACGATCCAGACGATTTATGCCCACTAACACCTGACTTGTTTTTAAAAGAAACCCGTAATAGAATTACAGTGGACTTAGATAAATTAAAATCAACTGACGAATAAGAAATGAATAAACGACTCATTTATTGAAAGAGACTAATGAGATTTTACGCATCAAGTTTCGCAACGAATATTTGTGTCAATTGCAACAAAGTTCAATTGCTCAAAATAAAGTCTATAATCCTATAATAGGGGTATTTTCTTATTACGGAATGAAAACCTGAAAAGAATACACTTGCCAGTGGGAAGAATCCTTTCGATCTATACCAGCAAAGATGGAATAGTAAGAAAAGCAAGGATCAAAACTAAATCAGGAACTGTGATTAAGCCCATTCGTAATCTGTGTCCTTTAGAACTAGATGGAGAAAGCCTCATCATCAACGAGGTCAAAGTTCCAGGTATTCCAGATGATCCTGAAACACAAGACATTCCCGAATCGAATACAGTTACCACTAGAACTGGACAATAAGTTCGACTGCCATACAGATAAACGCCATAACTGTCGAGTTCCGGTTGAAAAAGCCCTCAAACTCAAAAGGGGAGGGTTCAAAACAGAATTAAATGCCCTCTATCTCTTGACTTTTTTCAACAAGACCGGACTTTATCCACCAGAGGATGTTAAAAACCGGCAACGCCAGGAAGAAAATTAAAACTTTAGAAAACTGAGATTTGAAACTTTAATTACTGCGCATTTCGCTTCTAGCTTGAAGTTCTACGTTTAGTGATGTGATAGTGTATGTGTGTCAATCAACGTATATTTTTTCTACTTGCCTTCAGCTGGAGAGATTGGGTCTGACAGACCGCTAAGGATGGTTTACCCGTCACTCCTACTCTATTTTAATTTCAATTGAATGGATTCGTCCTGTAGCTTCTCATTTTGTAATCTTGACAACACGTGTACATTTCTTTGAAGTTTTGGCGCCTGCCTTTTTTTATTTTTCATTTATTTAATTCCTCACGGTCTAGCAGACCGCACCTTCCTGCTAGTGTTCCAATGTTGTGAAAGCACTGAAATCAGCACTGAAACTTACTCCTCGAAATATTACCCAACGTTCTGTTCCGCGTTATGACTCAGTTCAAAAACTTCTAAATGAAGTAGGAAGTAATTTCAGTGATGTACAGAGGAATGTTTGATGGAAGTCCCCATTCTACTAATTCTGATTCATCCGAATTTGAGGTTGGAGAAGAACAAAAAGAAACTCAACCTTGTTTATGTAAAAATTATTATTACTGAAAATATCGCTTTAAATGATCATTTCTTGAAACAAAACGAACTGTTAGAACTCCTGCTCATAATATTATCCAACTTCCAGAATTATCCTATGGCTATTTTCTATAAACTATTAGATAATAGTACTGTAAATTCATACATTTTATATGAAAGTTATTATCTACGCCCTGTTATGAATAGAATGCAGCTTTTAAAAGCCCTCGAAAGAGAATTAGTTATCCCTAAAATAAGAAGAAGAAACGAAAATCTATGAATAAATCAAGAATTGCGAATGACAGTGAAACGAACTGTAGGAACAGATACGGAGGTCAAGAAGAGATTGATAATCCTGGAAGACCACCAAGTTGGAGGTGAGGAAAATATGTAATTTATGTTTACGAAAGAAGAAATAGAAAAAAATATATATTTATACATATATTGTGAAAAACCTATACGTTTAAAATGCAAAAGGAAATTTTGCTATTGATGAGCTCAAGAATCTCAACTGAAATAACTCTGTGCAAAAGCAAGTCAAATTTACTGAATGTTAATTTTTTAAATATTTTATTCAATAGTTATTTTTTTACTATATTATTTTTGTCATACAGTTATATAATGGAAAATTAAATGCCATTTGAAGAATAAAAATATATATTTGTTTTTTTTAAGATTATATTAGTTATACTTTGTATTCCGCGAAAAATGTATAGAGCTAAATAATTTTAGTAAAATAATTTATTTTTCTGCTGATAATACATTTTGTAAAATTAAAAATATATTTTTTATATTAAAAGAAATATCTACAGAATATATAAGCAAAATTCCATACAGTTATTTTTATTAGAAAATTTCATTTGGATCTTTAAAGAACGCGGTCTCATAGACCGCACCTCCCCAGTTAAGTTCAAAGTTTTCAATTTTACAGTTAAGGGTTAAAAGGATACTTCAGCGTCGTTATTTAGTTTTGTGGCTCATTTTCTGCAATTAATGAAATTTGTTGCAGCTTATAATTTAATACAGGGGGTACATAGTTTTCAACGGGGCGACAGAAAAGTTAGGCCTATTTGGATATTAGAATCATTTCGATAATGCTTACTAATTTTGACTGAGATAAAGAGATAATTCTTTACACAAATATTGCACATTTATTTGAGCTAAAACGAAGAAAATTTGACATCTGATATAATAAGCTGTAAAAAAACTCTTTTTCTATTAGCGTATTTTAACCCTTGGGAAATATCTTTTGTTGAATTTCTGGTTTCTTGGCTGATAAGACTCCACTAATTTAGAACAAATGCTTAATTGATATAATTACGAAATTACTACTCCCAGGATAAAACATATTGAATGTAGAAAAATCGGACTTTCGGATTCACGATTTGCAGATAATAGAAATATAACATCTGCAAAAGAAAGAATTTTATAACTGAACATACCGGCGGGCGCTTTTCCTTATCTTTCTGGGACCTGAAGAGCTAAACGCTCCTGAGACAAATTGAAAAGCTTTAATGGTTGTAGGCGCAGCGACATAGGGTGGTGTTTTGTCAAACTGAAAGGATGGATTTTGTGGCAAGTAAAGTTCAGATGAAGCACAAGGTGTTTCAGCAGCATTGCCGCCATGTGTGGACGTATAAAGTTTATTACCTAGAACGAAAAATATACCTAAGAGTTTTGTTGAATTTTACCGAGAAACTTTTAACAGTAAAAGATGACTGTTATATCTTGAATTATGAAAATGCTGCAATAGATTCCAATATCGAAGGTAATTCGCGTTTCAAATTCACAAGAATATAATTCTATGAAGAATCACATGGGTGGAGAAAGTAGCATGAATTAAGGGAATGGAGGGTAAGTATACACGCCTGGTGGCTTTTAGCTTAAAACAGCTAAAATAAGCAAAATACAGACTTCAAAATTTCACACCATATTCTTTATTTAACTATGAATCTATAAATATAGGCTACAGGATTTTGTCTCTAATCAATTAAGTAAGAAAATAAATCTTAAAAAAATGAAAATTGCGTACTCTTAGCCTACTCGTAGGGTAAGAGAACGCAAGTAGTGTGGCTAAGAGAAAACACCGGATATGATCTAACAATAGTTGTATATAAATATATAACACCTCTACGCCAAACGTTCCATATAGAGAGCATCATTCAGCAAGAATTCTTAATTCCAACTTTAGGGGCTGTCATAATTTATGCGGCGCAGATCAGCGCCTAGGTTTGCGGTCATCACAATATCCTTCGTAAACCGTCAAGGCGAAATGACAATACTAACGGGAATAAAATACACTAAGCGGTAGTAAACTGCACCAAGCAATACAAAATCGCAATATGAATAAGTAATTTGAACGCCTTTTTTTTCTCAACCGATTGAAAATAAAATTGGAGACATATCTGCAATTAGGGTTAGAAGACCCCATGACAATTTTTATTTATCTAAGTCACTGAGTTTGGTAGTTATCGTGTTATGCAAACAATAATAAACATACAATATACAAACCGACATACAGTTAACCCTTTAAAAGATTTTGTCCAAAATTTAATATGGACCTACATTCTTTATTATAAAACTGTGTACCGAATTTTATCCATCTAGCTATTTAAGTTTATCTAGTTCGCATGAACATGCACAGACAGACGAAGAGACTTTCCGTTGACAAAATTTGATAGAAACCTACAAATTATGAGTAAAGATCGCAAACCAAATTTTATTCGTCTAGCTCAAACGGTTTTCATGTCATTCACAGACAAACATAATTCCAAAATTGCGTTTTTCGGACTCGGGGAGGTCGAAAACATGGAGATTCATCAAAATTTCGAGTTCGAATTTTTTGACGATTATGATACATTCTCTTCGTATACTTTGTATACGAGAAAGAAAAGAGATTGGGAACCTCTGTTCTACAGTCTTGAAGAAGAAGAGGTCGATTCGGGACGAATAGTTAAATTTCCGTTTAATTCAATGCGTCTGGTGACTTCACATAGACTCTAATATAGTACCAACTCCTGCATAAAGGAAAGTTATAATATTCAAAGGAATTGCGATGGTGTATTAGACAATATCCAAAGAACAAACAAATAATTTTTAAAGAATAAAATAATAAATTATTCTGAAATTAAAAAATTAAGAAAAGATAAAGAAGCCTAAAAAATACATGTTGCTATCACTGTTGCCATTTTTTAAATTTGGCTAATTCATCCGCATTTATCATAAAATGATTATAGTTTTTCACAGGAGAAAGTATTGGACATAATACAAAGAATAAACAAATAATTTTAGAACAATAATGTGGCAATAAAGTAATAAGTTATTCATAAATTTCAAAAAATCAAGATGAGGTAAAGCCTAAATAATGCTATTTTGCGATATTACTTTTACCATTTTTTGCTTATGTTAATTCATTCAAATTGATCAAATAAGGGATATAGATTTTCAGAAACTCCCTGCTTTAAATAGTATTACTTTACTTATCCCGCTAATCAGCGACGTCTGGCACTTTGAATACCTCAGTACAAGGAGTAATTTTTATTTCAATATCTTCACTTAACTTCTAAAATTCAGTTTAAAATAACGAAATATACAACAATAAATCATATTTATCGATATATTCCAAAGTTTAGTCATTCTTTATACTCACTTGATTTATAAAAACGCACATATATACATCGATAAATATATTAACGTATATATTAATATCGCATTAATTCGTAAATTCTATTCACATTTCAAAAAATTAATATAAATTACTAAAAAGTAACGAAAAGTATTCAAAATTTAGGTATGAGTCCCTATCCCAAAATTTTTAACAGAATAGAAACATAGAAGTTTCTTATCAGAATTATATTGTTATTAATTTTTAGTTTGTACATACTTAACTGTTTCTTTGAATTTGTAGACGCATAGTATCGGCGGCTAATTTCAGATGAGATTTCATCAACTGTTCCCATTCATCAGAGATTATGATATCATGATCAAAAATGAAATCTTGAACGGAAGTTTTCAGATCATTATCTTGATGTATATCTGCAAAAATTAAGACTTCACACGCGTTGGTTGAGCATAACTTAGTTTTTAAGATGGCAGAACAATCATCTCTCAAAGCAAGGATCTCATATTTGTCGGCAGCTCTATATAGATCGCAAGCATTTTCCCATTCTAAATCTTGGATTTCTGCCGTGTAAACATAATGAAGCATTCTGCACACAGTGTCGCTATCTAGATCATCGATATCCACACATTCGTTGAACTTTTCCTTCATGTTGTTCGAGAACATTGCCCTGAACACTGGAGAGCGAGCACTGAGAATACTTTTATGGGAAAGATATGTTTTAGAACTCGTTTTCAATTTAATGTCTGATAGAATGTTGTCACGAAACAGAGATTTAATATCTTCATTCAAAATACGCTTTGATGCTGACAATGCATTTTCTTCATCCAAGCAATGATCATCTGCCTCACTGGTAAGAAACTTTTCACAGCCATAAACGACTTTTTCGATTTCTTCAAAAATCTTTCCTGTAGAGAAAGTGCACTCCAATCGAAAGGACAGGACATCATCTGGTAAACAGAGATTTTTATTCGCTATTAGATCATTTTTCGAAAAAGGTAGAATAAACAATTTTTGTTTCTCTTTCTCACAGAATAAAAATTCTTTTCGTATGCATTTATTTCCACTTGGAAAACCATTTAAAGGCATCAAGTGAAGAACAAAATATTTTATCTTGTCATTTTCGGCTACGAGGCGGATATTAATTGAATCTTCGTGTATATGAATTCTTGAAGAAAAGATCGATAGTCATCAACACTTCATTATCTAGCACTAAATTCATCTGGTAGGTGCATTTTTTTTCTGATTGAATACTGCTGAAATTTCGAATGTTCCACAAGAGCGAATGCATTTGGATGTGGATTCGAGTGCGCGCAAAGCACTGGACATTCTCTGTCATCTCTCGATCGCTCTTCCATATTCTACAACGAACTATTAGCTTGTCTTCGGGCAGATAAGTTGACCTGTTGTGATTTAAAACGTCTTTTACTTCTTTGAATCGACAAAAATCAGCAGAAGTTTCGCACTGTTCAATTTTCAGCGATGTAAGTACTGAGCCATCTTCTGACAGCAATGCAAGTTCGCAATCAATTACCAAAGTAATATTCACGAAAGGACTATAGCCCTCTCTTTGAAGATAAAAGTCAATGTAATTATCATTGTCTTTACCACGGGGATAAAGATCAAGGTGATATTCCGATTTCTCTAGTTCATTTATCGCAAATGTAGGACTTCTGATCGATTCGTATCTTTCCTGCCAGTTATAACTGATATTTTCTAATGTCCATATAAAAGTGAAACACTTCCGTTTATCCTGCCACGACATATCTGCCATGCAGCTTCTTTGTAGTACTCTTAACAGCTTAAAAATTCAAAGGAAGAAGTTACTCGTTGAAAGTGACGCGATAATTCTTTTCCGCTCTTATCAACACGTGCTGCTCATGAGCGCACTCTGGTTACGTAAGAAACGAAACAGCAAACTGTGCATGGCCTCCGACTGACGTACACGATCAAAGGCGGATTACGAACCCACTAGAGATAAAAAGTAGAACTGTAAAAATAAAATAGTATTGACAGAAAGTTTCTTTCCTCCGAAAAGATATATTGAATTTCTTCTTGAGTATTGGCTAATTTAAATTTTTATAAATAATTAATTATTTACTATACGACCGCTGTTAGAATTAATTCTTCAATTTTTCAAAAAATTTTATATTCTTTGTTATAGTAACTAGATTTTTAAAATTTAAGCCATGGGCGCTCTAGAACTGGAGAGAACGAAAATGGACACTGTATGGTGAAGTCAAGAATAATAAACGGTATCTTATATAGATAAAATAGAATAAAGGAAAATTCATAAACAGTTATATTGTTAAGAAGGAAAAAAATTGGATTATGAAACAGGGAGAAACACACATAATATAATAAACCAATGGATCCAAGAAAATTTGCTAATGCAAACAAATATTAACGAAAGATAAAAATGTCGTGTTCTTTATCAGAAATTTAAGGCTCAGCCGAACCGTTATAAGGGAGAATGCCATTACAATTGTATAAGACTTAAGAAATAAAATCATATTTTTTAATATTTGTTGAATATATTATTTTAGTTTCAAGAAGGCCACTACATAATCTCAAATATAGCTGAAGTTTGAAAATTCGCACCATAATATCATTAACCCTCTGAGCGGCGCAAACGTCTTTTTACGTTTTTCATGTTCAGTTCAAAAGCGGATAGCTCGTATTTATATGTACATTTTCTTAAACGATCATGGATAAAGTGTTCTTCAGATTTCAGAGATATACTTAAATGCAAAAACGATCGATTCATTAACTTTAAAGCTAAGTTTTCAAACCTGATAGCTAAAAGTGCAAAATATTTGCAGGTAAAACATGACAATTTTTAAGTAAAAGTTTGTTTGAAATTTAGAATACAGACCCTATAGAACTTTTAAAAATTACATTGGTTGGACGGAAAGGCGCCATATTGTTGCCTTTCCGGCTGGTAAAGTTACCTCGCACCGCTACTGGCAAAAGTAGCTGCAAACACTGCTTCTTCAGATACATCAAAACACAATTTCCACAAACCAATCTGAAATGTTTCTAGATAACAGAGAATCAGTTTTCATCAAATGGATAGAAATAAGGCTAAAAATTCAGAGTAAATAATTAGAGGTCTTCAGAAAAGCAAATGTATTTCTACAGATGAACTTACACCTGCTGTTTGCATTATACCCCAAAACATGCCTTAGCTGGATGGCTCGGTGTGAGAGATACTAGCCAATTACCACTACGTGACAATTGATTTCTTCGTTAATACTTGTATCATTAATAAAAGACAGAATAAATGTTTTTGAAGAAAATTCTCTATGAAAGAGATATAATTTCATTCTTAAAGCAAGAGAATAGCCGGCAAAATCCCCCTCCCCCCACTAACAAAAATATTTCTAACTTACCAGCTCCTTACAATCACAATAAATCATTACAAATAGGTAACAGGCTTAGAACTCTTCTCCTAGTCAGGTCTTGGACAAACACCATACAGCTTGTTAGGTAGATTCCTTATAGGAAGTCTACCTATTGCAATGGTTCTCATGCAGTCTTCTCTCTGCAGATCTTCACCGATCATGACCCCTAGAACCCAAAACCACCCTTCGTTAAAAAGTTTATATATATATATATATATATATATATATATATATATATATATATATCAAAACAAACTTAGGATCACAAGACAAAAACTCAAAAACAATCAAGACACAATGGCAAAAATAGATAAAAACCGATATATATATATATATATAACACTTTTTTCCATGTTATCATGTCAACACGATAACTGGAGTAATTTTGGCTTAAATTTAACCAGAGTGGGATATGTTGTAAGGATAGTTAAAATTTCGGTCGAGTTCGTAGATGGGATATCCAGCTCAAAGGGGGTGGAAGTGGTGGGGGGTGGAAATGTTCATTTTCCCATAATTCCTTTACAATTGAAAATAGAAAGAAAATTACAATTAGGCGAATTGTTGCCTTATTATGATGAACAATTTTTGCATTTAAACTGTTTCGATAGCTGCAATTTCTTAAAAGTTATGAGCTGAAAAGTGATTTTCCCACCCTTCCCCTCCTCTCAAAATCCCCCAACTTAAAGTAAGTTTAAACCAATGCATGTTACCCCTTGTTGGAAAGCTCTCGGCATTTGCAATCTCTTCCACCCACTTTCATTCTTGTATCTCAAATTCTTATGAGAATAGAGGGCGAAATGTTCTTTTCCTTATTATTAGTAGAGACGTATATATATAACGCGTTTGCCGATGTTATCTTGCAAACACGATAACTAGAGTAATTTTGATTAGATTTTAGCCTTCAAGGGATATGCTGTAAGGTCGGTAAAATATCGCCTGAGTTTGTAGATGGGCTAACCAGCTAAAAGGGGGTAGAAATGGTGGGGGACTGAAAATTTCATTTTCCCATAATTCCTTTACGATTGAAGACAGAATGAAACTCAAAATAGGCGAATTATTGCCTCTTTATAATAAACAACTTTTGTTTCGAAACTTTTTTGATAGCTACAATTTTATAGAAATTATGAGCTAAAATGCCTAAATATAGAGGGAAAAACTTCAATTCTACGACTAAAAGAAAGAGAAAAAATTCAATTAGGCGAATTATCACCTTATCAGAACGAACAACTTTTATATTAAAAGTTTTGTCAGCTAAAATTTCTTAGAAGATATGAGCTGAAAAGCGATTTTCAATTCCCCCCAATTTATCTTTTCCCCGTAGCTCCGTTTCGATTGAAGATAGAAAGAAAATTTCAATTAGGGGAATTATCACCTTATCATAACAAACTACTTTTATATTGAAAGTTTTTTGACAGCAAGAATTACTTAGAAGTTAGGTGCTCCCACCAGCCACATTCACTTCCACTTTTTATACGGTAAACAAGTTGATATACCTGGCTTTGCTCCGGAATAAAATGTTTTCATGCTTAATATTTTTTATGTAAAAATTACTATTGTATAAATATTATAATACACAAATTCCTTTTCTGATCTGAAACATTTTTCATTAAAATGAGAATATCAATTGAAACAGACAGTTTTTAAAAACAGCCGTTTACTCCATACATTATTATTTGTTATATAGGTACTTCGAATTTTGCTAACAATTTTTAAAGAAAAACAAAGGTTTTAATGAATATTTTGAAACAAATAAATTAACTAGTTAATTATTCATTAATTTAAAGCATGAAAATAAATCAATAGTTGGTCCCTATATAAATTGTTAATCGTCTGCAGTTAAAAATTTTCTTTTAGCATTCTTCCTTCTGGAAACAGTTCTTCGTATTATTGTTGTTCTTCAACAAGAATATTGTTACGAATTCAGTTTATCATAAATTTTGAAAAAATATTGAAATGAGAGAAATAAATTTATGGAAATGAAAAATATCGCGGAAAAAACCTTGCTTAATTTTTAATTAAGTGAAATTTTAAGCAACTTTTAGGCTTTGAAAAGTTAAAGGTGACCGTTCTCTTCTCTTAAATAAAAAGTTTTCAAAGTTTGATTGAAATCAGTCCAGTGGTTTAAGAGAAGATGTGGAACATACATACACAGATAATTATTAGATAATTAGAAGATAAAGATTGCTGGAAAATAGTATGAGCCATAAAAAGGTTTTAGTGAAGATTTTGTAGCAATTTATTATTTAATTTTAATTAAGTAAATAGTTAATTTTAATTAATGAAACAGTTAATTTGACAGATTACTTTAATTTGATATTTAACTAAACACGGAGGGACCATGATTTGTTTATTGAAATCAATATAAAATAACCAAAAATAATAGATATTTAAATATGAGTTCCCTTTATTCTTTTTGATAATGAAAAATATTTCCTTAACTTTAAAATTGTTTGGGGATTTTCTGCCTGAGTATTTGGTTTTAACCGGCGATGGAGTTTTAAATTGACTGTTCAAATTGGCTGCATTCATATCCTATGCTTTAAACACACGTATTAAATTTGTCATAATATTTATTCTCTCATATGTTAAGAATTTAGGGACTATTAACTCTGTAACCAGGGAGTTCTCTAAATGAGCCCATTTTAGTTGTATTTAAGTGTTTCATGCCATGTGATTTTACCATATGACAAAGTAATGTTCGCACAATTATATTGTAACCTAGATTAAATAAATTAATTTTTAAATCTAGAGTCTTTTTTCATTCATGTCAAGAGTCAATTTCTTGTTACTATTTCAGATAGGCTAGCTTAATGTTATCTAGGAGATATTTGCATTGCTGAGATGTTTATTTCTTTATGACTCCTACCTGTTGAATGATTATGTGTTGAGATATAAAACAAATTGACCAATGTACTGACCGAAAAATCTATCATAACTTTTTGGAATGAAAAATGGAATGATAAAACATTGATATAGTAATAAATTAAATGTCATGAAAACACACACACACACAGAATCACAGAGTAAATATTGCAATGTCCAGAAACAATAAAGTCATTGGCTATGTCTGTATTGAACAAAATGTAATATTTCATTACTTTTGTAACATTAACGTAAAGGAATCTACCTTTGCCTTCAAGCTTGCCGAAAAGGGATTTTTTTATTGATTGGTGGTCATACATACGGAAATGTGATTTCCTTGCAAAATATTTTTCATTCTACCTGAGTCATTTTCATAGAGATGGTGGTGAGCAATTCATAACTGAAATCAAATTTCACATGCTAAGTATATTTTTCTTTATACATTTAATTGAATAAAGTCAAATTTAGGAAGGAAGCTTTTATAAATATATTTGCAGAAACATAAAGGATGTTAAAAGCAATGAAATATTACCATCATTTAAAAAGTGGAGTAAGTTGCACGGTTTGTATCGTATATACCAATTTCATGCACTAAAGTCTACAATGGAATGACATATTTCACAGTATAGCAAATCAATTCAAACAATAGCACTAAAAGTGGATTAATTTCAAGTAAACACCCTGTTTACTGTGTAAAAGTTTGAAAAATAGTGTTAAATAAATATATAGAATATTATACAAAAACTGAATTTGATGGTATCTTAAAACAATGCATTCAAAACATACTCTCAGACAAACTTAAAATATCTAATTAATGGAGAAAAATTTTCTCCCTGACTTACTGTCACTAATTGCTCATAAAGCATTTCATTGCTTGTTATCTTAAAACAATGATTTTATCTTTAGTATGAAGGAAGCTAATTAAATAATTGGCTCTAAGCACCAGGGAATGAATCATTCTTTTGTATCGGCCATTCGATAAATACGCGGTGATTAGCGAGTTACTTTAAACCATTTGAATGCCAGTTTTCAGCATGTTTTTCTCTCTTTCTCACTCTCCCCCTCCTCTTTAATTAATTTTTAAAAAGACAATATAAATGTAAAAGTTAGAAGATATTAATTACAAAGAAGTTACATTTAACAATAAAATAAAACAGCCTGGTTTCTGAATGTGTTTATAGAATAAGAATTTCTGACTAAGATCAGGAAATTATTTCAAAATTCTAATAAGATTTTTTTTGTTCGGATTACAGAGTTTGTTAGGTGAGAATTGTTAAGAGTAGGTTTAGAAAGGTATCTTACCTTTTTTTATTTTTATTAAAGGTATCTTCATATTTGAGTCATGTAATAAGTGAACTCTGACTCCAGTACCATAATATGTTGCATCATTTTAAAAATAATTCTTTGATGTAAATAAGAATTCTAGATAGTATCTTGAAGATTTTTAGATATCTGAAAATAGAATTCAGGAGTTAGATAATGCAATCGGTTTTTTCTAAACCAGGAAATTTTCTTTTTAAACACTCTAATAAGCTGCGAAACAAGCAAAATAATTTTATTTTACCTTTCGAGGACGACTATCACGCGGGCGTGCCGCCTGCTTGTCACATTCTCTCCCGACTATCACACATACGCGCCGGCTGTTGTGGCTTTTCGCTACCGACTGCCACTTCAGTGCAACACCAGCTTCAGTGCAATTAGGCTTAACTAGAAAAAGTGCGCTTGAATAGCCAAGCGCGTTGGGGAACGTCAGCCAGATCGAAGCGCACGTTTTCCGTGCGGCCGTCCTCGAGTTAAAGTCACATATACATACCCACGTATTGAATTTTGCCACCTTTAGATATCACTGAACACAGGAATAAGGGAGAAATAGAATTAATGTCTTTATTCCACTAAATTGCCTCTTCTGTTTTCCACCAAGGTCGAATTTGATTGACATTGAGGCTGAATTCCTTTGTCAAGCTCTTGGATAATATTCATTCCTGGAGATATGGATACTGGGATATCCATCAGCTGTTCTGATATGAGATGTTTCCTGGCTTCTGTTGAAATTAAAGTTGGACGCTATGATAGCAGAGACTTCAGAATGTTACAGCATTCGAAATAGAAGTCACATACTTGTATGACTGGTTTTTTAAAATTTTATCTTTCTTTAAACTTTCTGGTAAAACAGATTTGAAATTTGGAACTTTCTGAATGAAGAGCGTATTGATGCTTTGATAGCTTTTCTGTCATTTTTTAGTTTGATTATTTCGGTTTTAAATCATGAAATAGCTCATAAATTACAGGAAAAAAGTTTTAGGGATTTTTTTAAGACATTGATTTTTAGCCATTTTTTAGAGACATTTCTTTAAAAAATTCTAAATGCCAAGTGATATTCAAAAATAGAGAACCAATCAGATACACATAGGTATAAAAGACATAAATAAAAAATAGCACATGAAAGGTTATCCATCTATGTATTTCATAGAACAATACATTTTTGTTTAATATTTCTTTTGTTGTGTTGCTGTTGCATATTTAGACGATAAATTTTATCGAGTTTAAAATTTTCGGACAACTAGTTAAATATCTAGATTTTATGGCACAATAAAATATTCTGGAGACTAAAACCCAATTTCAATCATTGAAAGAGATCGTGGCATATATAAGTTATAGCAACTAAATTTTAGCACTTTCACTAATAACTTATTATAATAAACAAGTTCATTGTATTTTACAGAAAATAAATTTCAACATTAAACTCCATTAGTTGACATTTAAAATGTCTTCCAACACACACATATCGATATAAATTAAAAAAATTTAAACTAAGAACAAACTTTATTATAAAAATAAAGTTAAAGCTAACCTCAAAATTATAAGACAGAACTAAATAAAAATAAATAAAGAGTGTTGGGTGTCTTTTTGGTTTTCAAAAATATGTTTTTGATGGATTTTAATTAGCAGAAATATGAATTTCACTGAGTTGCATAGAGAAAAACAATAGATCCATTTTACAGTGGCATTATGCATATGGAACTCAGCATTGGCAATTGACAGGTTTAGTGCAAATATTCATATTTCCTTGAATATTCAAATTGTTTCAAGTTTTAATATAATGCTTCGATATCATATTGTAACGTATTCTATAGGTTTCGTATGATTTGGCTGAAAACTCTGTGTGATATTAGTAGAAAAAATATTTGGGATTTTTAAGATAACTTTTATATCTTCAGCAATATGCGTGCTATTTGTACCAAAATATATGTAACAAAATGTATGTTACAAAGCTATAAAGTCGTTTCTCTGAGATGCTAGACTTGGAGACAGACTTGGCGACAAATTTGGTGACCATTTTGGCGACTTGGTGGCAAAGTTGGCGACTTTGGCAACAAAGGGAATTTTCTAGAAGGACCTCAAACTTTCCACCTATTTCTACTGGTTTCATGAACTTTCTAGAGATTACGTCACTTCCTACATAATGAAGTCACTTCCTGTTGAAAGGTATAAATGCAAGCTCTCAAGCCAAGAAGAGGGAGTTGGATTTTGATCAGCAAGCAAGCTGGTGAGCTAATGAGAAAACTTTGAGCGCTGTATTGAGATTTAATGATAATCTCTGTTGTGAATTCTTACTATTGCTGTGTAATACTTGTGCTACGTTTCTTTTCCTAGAATATTTGTAAAATAAAGAGCTTTATTTTTTTAAGTCCTGCTTATTGGATTGCATTCACGTACACCCACAAGACAATTTTGTCACAGTATTGAACACAGGAAACAAAATCATTGATGGAAGTTGCAAATTGTTATCAGCTGTCCGTGAAATGGGGTGAGCCCAACACATTTTCTTCTTTATCACTTTCTAGTAGGGTGCCCTGGTGACCAAATCTTCACTGTAAAATTAGAGGTCCGATGATTGTACCTCCCAAGATTTGTTGAGTCAATGTCATGTCTTGCTTCACTTCACCGGGCAACAGGAGGTCCCACACGATATTAGGAGGTATTCCATGACTTTTGGCATTTCAATGTAGTTTGATTTCTCGCGGTGTGTAGCTGAGATAAACAAGTTAAACTGCTGTTCTGTGGCATAGATTGCTCTAAAGAAGACCAAATGTCACTAATGTAATTTTTGTTGGCACGTTGTTTTGGAGAAACCGAGAATTATAGTCGAGTATGTAGCGGATTGAGAGCACAGCGTCTCCAGATATCATGGACATGTGAGCATAGCTAATTTCTTTGTTTCTTCTCTATCACACTATAAGACACATTTTCGCGATTTTCACCCTTTCGACGACATTTGCATTCCCGTGTTCCATTGCGTGTTTTGTTCATCTTGATGTGTATACTATCAACTCTATAATTTATTCAAATTCCTTTTTGAAAACCCTGTTTAATCCTTTTGCTTAATAACGATGTCCTATATACCTCTTCTTAATATGCAAATACAGTTCTCGCTTTTGAAACACATGTTTCTCGAAATATTGAAATGACCCCTAACAACACATCATTCTTTTCTCGATTCTTGCTGATCCAAATCTTATATAAAGCGTGAATTATGCGAATGCTTTGCATTTCGTAGTCAAAAAGGAATTCATTCACAACGAAGATAGGGGAATTCGAAAATCCGATGATAAGTTACCAGGGACTGAAAGAGTGTATGTCATATTTCATACATAGAATCAATTTAAATGTTTTACATCTGAGGGAATAAAATAATACCTTATTAGTTTCGGTATGGATAATCAGGTAGTTTTCAAACAAGGCCAGATCATTTTAAGACGAAAATTCTCAAACCCTCGAAGGGGCAGGAAGCTAGAAAAATAGGAAATCAACTCCAAGGTCAATCATAAACTGGAGGATTTTACAAAGCATTCTTCAAAAGAAAAACAAAATTATATAAATCGGATATGTCTTTTCAATTCGTCACGACTTTGCGTCCTGGGATTTTTGCCCTCGAAAAAGGAAAAGAAAAACACAAATTTCAAATAAAAATGGCAATTGGAATTTCGAATACCTGAAGTGTACCCGAAAATTGAATGCAAATGACGCTCTCGAGTTCTACAAGAGAAAAATCCTTTCAGTCTGAGAAGATGTGCTTACTCTTTTCGAGGACTCCATTTTGATTGTATGAATGAAATACCATCCCGAAAAGAATCGTGTGCCAAAAAAAAATAAATATAGAAACTTGAAGAAGCTTCAGAAAGCCTTAATGATTGATTTTAGGAACTTCAATCATTTGGGGGCATACACAGAGATTCAACGTTTGAAACCAGCAAAATTATTTGAAGCCGTACATGCTCTCCAAAAATACACACATGAATTTCTGGATATGTAAAGAAAGTGATATTCCTTTAACAGACTTCAAAAAAATCTTATGGAGTCTCATCAGTCGTTTAGATAAGATATAAATTTTCAGATACAGATTGCAGATACGATTGGATTTCAAGTAACATCAATATTTTAACTTTTTCTCCGCACGCATTTATTTATCGAGAGCATATTTTCTGTTATTCTTAGAGATTATTTAGGATAATCTTACAAAACTATGTTCAATAAGCAGTGTTTGATTGAATTTTATATTACCAGAAATTGAGTGCTTATGAATATTTCATAAAAATGACAAATTTAGGGTTTCCTTTGTTTCTGCATAGAAAGATGAGTAAAATTTCTTTTTATTTACTCCAATAAGTAATGGAACTCTCAGAAACTGTTCTTCCAATTGTCCAACTTCCTTAATAATGAAATTTTAGTAAAAGTTCTACTTTCCAATGCTTTTAGTGCTTTCCTGTTTTTTACCGCACACATTTCCGACAGAGCGATTCTCTAAAATACATAACTTGATCTTTATCACCACGCATACCCCCGAACTTGAAGCCGGGTGGTGCCTTGTAAAGCTTTATTAAAAGCCCCTCCCCCCCAAAAAAATACAAACTTAGAATTTTAATAACATTATTTGAAGAAAAGATGTAAACAAAGCAAATTTTGAATTTCAGCATGCCTGAAAAGAATAAATTGAAATAAAAAATAAAAAAAGCAAAAGAAAAGGCTAGAATTTTAAAAGATGGCAAAACAAAACGCTAAATGTCTTTCCATTTTTCATAAGGAATTCGCTATGAAATTTTCAATAGGATGTTGGAAATAAAATATCTACATTTTTAAAAATAAAATCCATTAAATTCTTTATTTTTGCTCGAGAGAGTGTTGATGTCATTACTCATCGCCACCAGAGATCCTCATATATTGGTGCTGGTTTCTTGAAGTGAAAAGATCTGGTAAATGAGCATTCTGTGCCGTAGTAAATGGGACTTCATTGCTCGCCGCATCCACATTTGTCCTCTCATCGTAGACGGAATCGGTTTAGAATACCGGAATATACCTAACTGCTTATAAGAGGATATCATGAAATAGATTAGTCTTTTTTTCTCAAATGTTTCATTTCTATTAATAATAGCTAATTGTTTGGTAGTCATTGAAAATAGAAAATCCTCCTCCACTAAAAAAACTTTTTTATGTTGTGGTTTTCTTCTACCAGGGCCCTAGCCCGCATGCTGTTCGTCTTTCTTTTTATTCGCCTTTCGAGTCTTAACCCTTTTCTTTTATCATAGTGACTGAAATTTAAGCCGACCAGGAACCTTCAAAATCCTTTTTTCTTAATTTTTAACTAATCAATTTGAAATTTTTTAATCATTAATTGGAGCACTATATAAAACACACAAAATTGTATCGCAATATATTAATTTATTTCTGAGTTACGTATATAAATGTAATTCTTAATAACAATTGATGGTAAAAATTTGATCATTTTGCCTATAGCTGAGAAAAAGGGAACTTCGAACACTGGTTGAAAGCGTCATTTTAAACAATTTAAGTTTTTGGAACGCATAACTCTAACAGATTAAATATCTAAAATCTGAAACCATTGAGAAATACAGAGAAACTTTTGTAAAACGAAACTCTCTATAACGATAAACATGCCTATGACGATATTTTCTTTGGTACCGGCGGAATGCATTTTTAATCTGTCAACAAAGATAATAACTTTTTAGACTCACCTGTCTTAAAGATGATTTTACCTCTTCAGAAAGCTGTTACAGTACAGTTCCGATTTTTTTTTCTTGAAAAACGATACCATATGGTCAAGAATGTCAGAAAACATGGATATCGAAGGGAGAGGGAGCTAGAAACGGCAGTCTGTTGTAGTAGGAAGATCCTGGGGAAGGGGAGTTGCGATTGGAATGTGCACAGATGTATGTTACTCTGAATCCTAGTGGTCATTAATCTGTTGTTCATTTGCATTTTGGAAATTGGACTCGCCACTTGTTTCTTGAAATTCACTTTTTATGTGTCAACATCTTGAATCTAGGATGGTGCGGCGTAAAATATTGAGTAAAAAATATGGAATTTTTCAGTCTACGATAGATAAATTTGAAATAAAAAGAAAGGGCCTTGAAGATCCTGTGGAAAAAAAGTAAAGTGAATAACAAACGAAAACATTCTAAAGGTACCATAAATGTCGGTGATGACAAAGTTTTCAATTAAAATTTTCATTTTGAAATTCTTGAAAAAATATGAAATTTTGTTTAATATATAAAATTTAATATTTTTTAGGTATATAGAGTACAATTTTATATCAGCAATTTATTTGTAAGATGAGTCAAAATGCGCAATAAACGTAACATAACGATGCCATGTAATTAGAAAACGTTAGCAATCCAAATGTACATAAACATTTTCAGTAGTGCATAAATGCATTTAATGAACAAAGAAGTATTTTTTCCTAGTATTATTCCCTATACATTAGGAATAATAATAATTGAAAACATTTCTTCGATTCGGCTTCAGCGATGTTGTCTTGAAATAGATGAAGGTTCATCTTATGAAAATCATGTAAAAAAATGGCGAGTTGGTACAAACTGACGAGAACATAAACAGCGTATTTTGTTAATTTGAAGAAAGTTACGATTGCCCCTTGACTACAATTAAGTCATTTTTATCTTTTAAGCCTGCTTTTAGAAATTTTGAGAAATGATTTAATCTTGCAACATGTTATGTGTGTGTATAAGCTTCCATTACAAGCGTTTTAATAGCTTTCCTAAGGAGTAATTGCTGTGCAGAGAATTCTTTAAATTCCTCCATGTATCTGATGGATTTAAAATAGACGTCTGAGCGTAGCCTTTCAAAGATCCTTCATAGCTAAATTGAACGGATTTATTGCGTTTCTTAAGGAGATCATATCACTGAAAGTGAATGTTTTCCTTTATACAGAATACATCGATAAATATTTCATTATTATGATGTTTGTAAGGAAATTTATTACAATTGGGGATTAAAATTTCATCAGTTCGAATAAGATAATTCTTTCTCTTCATAAGAAACTTTTTTATGCCATGTTTTCTTTTCATTACGTATAAATGAACTCTTCATTGAGGAAATTGAAAAGATGACTACAATCCGACCTGCGGAAAATACCGTAGAAATTATTTTTTTTTCCAATATACAGTAAAGCACCGATTCTACGTTTCTCATTTATACGTTGTTTCATCATAGTCTTTATTCATTTGTATTCATTGTAATGATAAATTACTTCGTTAATACGACATAAAGCTTCAGTTATACGTCGTCATCCTCCGTTCTAAACTGAGAAAATGTCCTCCTTTCTATTATCTGAACAGTGATAAAGATATCATGATTTCGAAATTATTCGCAATTGATGAATTAATAGAAGACAAATCGTCTGGAGCTAATTTAAGCGATAATGATGATATTATTCTAAAGACGCAATGGACTCCTTTGAAAAACTTCGATCTTATTTCTTTTGTCAACATTATAGTGGAAAAAACAATCAATGAACTTAACTCGATTCATAATGATGTACTTATAACTCACAGACAATCATCAGGTCAGACGATGGATAAAACCTTTCTTAGTAAAACGTCTACCTGCGTGCATACAAATAGTATTAGATATGTATAATTAGTTTTCAAAATACGCAATAAAGGTATGATTTTTCTCGCTTTTATGATAAATGTTTAATTTTAAATTTAATTATTGATTTCCATACTCTGTATTATTATTCTAGTAATATGTTGAAAAGAAATTTTAAATTAATAATTTTAAATAAATTTTCATTAGTGGCATTAAATTTGTAAAATACGAAACTGTTTAGTAAAATTTCGAATAAACGTCCTTCATTTATACGTCGTTTTACGTCAGTTCCTTGAAACATGTATAAACGGTGCTTTATTGTATGTTGCAAAACATAATTTAGTAAAAATATGCCATCTGTACGATTATTTGTTTCTGTATAATTTCGAATTTTTTTCAAGCAAATTTTAATATGAAAATGTATTTTAATTTTTTCATTCATAAATGAAATGCAATGTCAAGTGATTGATCATATTTTACATATTTATAGTATTATGAAGACCAGTGGCGGTTTTTCGCACAGGCGCTAGAGGCGCTCGCCTCGTACCTAGAGACTCTGAGGGGGCCTCAAAATCTATTCGACATACATCGCAGTGTTAAACCGTCTGCGAATTTACGACATTGGTAAAGTAAAGGCCACAAAACAATTTTGCGCCTGGTGTCTCATATTGTCAAAATACGCCACTGATGAAGACGCATTAATTCTGTATAGAATCCAAGATAGTGATGGTAATAAATCCAGTTCTAGGAATAATTAACTGCTAATTAATAAGTTTGATTATTTAAACATGTTGGATTTAAAACTATGACAAAATTATGTTCAGTAGAAATATAAACTGAGAGAGAAAACCGACTAGTAGAACACCAAAATTATTGACTGTATTTTTAAAATGCTTTTATCTGTTTCATTATCACATTTCTTTCACATGTAACATTTTATTATTATTTCACCATTGCCTCGAACAAGTAAATAAAAAAAGAAAGATTTTCTAGGCTCATAATCACATGTTTCCGACATAACATATTTGGTGACAAAGATAGACATGTCCCAGATGCAATTCCTAAGTCTGCATAGTTAGATAAAAGTATTTGTTTCGCCTTCTTTTTGTTAGTTAGATGAATAAATAGGGTTTAAAGTGTCTAAAAAATCTAATAATATCTAAATAAAAGAGTCTGTGATTCGCTTGTAGATAACAGAGAGTATTGCTAAAATTTCTCTTTCATTATTATATTTTTTCTTCACTCTGGAAGGAAAAAATCGAGGAAAAAGCAAACTTTGCCAATTTTTTTGTATTTATAAATTTTGTATTTATTATTGTAAAATTTTAGTGCAGATTTTATACTCGAAAAAACTGAGATTACTACTTTAGTTAAGTTTTCCGAATTCTAATTTACAATTTTCAGAACACGAAAAATATGGATGCATGAGTCATTTTCCTTCACAAAATATCTCAATGAAATTATTAATCGCTTGCTTACGTACAGTACAAACACTGTACCATAAGAATTCTCTCATTTCCCTAGAGGTTGGTATGAATATTATATCATTAATCCATTTGAATTTCATTCTTCCCAAGGAGCTAACCTCTCTCTCCCGTAATCACCCTTTTGAAAGTTTTACTTCTAGCCTTATCATGTGACTCCGTGAGGAATGTCTATATTTATTGCTAAGGAGGCTAGAATTAGGTAACCCAAAGAGAGGTCGGAACAAACCACTCATCTTACCACCCAATGACTTGAATAGTAGGGAAAAATTTTTCCTGCTTCTGGGCCAGAATTCTCGTTATAGAAGGATTTTAGGGATTTCCACCACTAATAAGTTAAATCTTGATCAGTACTAGAATTTAAACATCACAAAATACATTCTCAAAGTGTGTCCCTCTGTTGACTTTTCATACGCTAAAATTAGGGAAACTTATTAGATTTTGATAAAAGTGATTTTTAAGATTTCAAAAGTACACAAATAAAAGTAACTTAAAGGCATTGAAAGTAAAGTATAAACAAATGATTATGAAGATGTTAGAAGGAGAATATAATTTTTTTACTCCTTTTCATCTTACAAAATACTTAATCTACACTTTTTTCTTTTAGAATGTTAACAAATCCTTCGTTCTGATCTACAAGAACATAATTTTCAACTCCATTAACCTTTCGAGAACGGCCGCACGGAAAACGTGCGGTTTGATCTGGCCGACGTTCCCTCAGCTGCTCAGGGCTGGCGCACTTTTTCTTAAGCCTTATTGCACTAAAGCTGGTGTCACGCTGACACGACAATCGGTATTTAAAAGCCACAAGAGCCGGCACGTATTTGTGACAGTCGGGAGAAAATGTGCCAAGCAGCTGGCAGTCGTCCTTAAAGGGTTAAACGCCGTTTCCGTTTTCACACAGTCTAAATACCAATTTTCTTTTCTAGCTTGTTGTATTTTTGAATTATCGCTTTGACACACACACGAACAAACAAACCGGCACACAATAATCCACTGACAGATTTAATGCAAAATCTGCTACATACCTATAATTTTATTGATAGGTATGCAGTGTGTGTACATTCTACATACTTATGCGCTACATTCCTTGCATCTCAGATTGGTGCGTTTGTGAAAGTATTGATGCGCGCTGACAGGCAGACAGTCAAAACGGATTTCGGCCAATATTTGTTGGAGATCCACAGACCCATACCACATTACATCCTTCTAGCGTGTTCCGTTTATGAGTTGTGTTCACAGTCAGGCAGACCAGCATAATTTGAAAACTGTTTTTTCAGATGTCAGATTCGCGGTGTCCTAATAATTAACACTTAGAATAATAAAAAAGATGCAAGGCATTCTTTTTTAGCCTAGTCATATTTTAAAGCTGATTTTACTTTCTTAATCGTGTGATTTTCTTTTTCCACATGATTATAAAATTTGGCGTAAGTTACTTTAAAATTATAATGATAAATAAAAATCGCTTCAATTCTCTCCAGTTACAGCTCGTCCGACTACTGAGTTGACAATAGGGAAAATATTTTCTGCGCATTTGCATTGCCGGCTACAATGGCAAATACGATTTCGCATAGATTTATTAGACATGACTTGTGATCAATATGCCTTGCATCTGCAAACAATTTCAACCATTTCTCTTCCATACTCAATTTCATAGTTACTTCGCAGATTTTGTTGGTATTATTTTTCTCTAAATAATCTTTTAGATATACAAAGTGGTTGAATAGAATCTCAGTGTTTCCAATATCGATGCTACTTACTTATAAGAAGCATCAATAGTACGTTCTATTCGTTCCCGGTGTCTCACGCTGAGTTTAGGGGGAAAACAGGACAAATAGCTGTATGGGACTGAGTAGTGAAATGCAGTGACAGTGCTGTATATAAGGAACGTATGGCAACCCAACGTACACCTCGTTCACGAGAGCGTATAAAAGGAAAAACCAAAAAGAATCCGTCTGACGGATCCATAAGTCAGTTAAAATAAACAATTTTGTTCTCGTAGCCCATCCCTTATTGATTCCTTTCCTCATTCATTGTTATTTCAGAAAGTGGAGGTTAACCCCTGGTGATTATCGTTGATCTCTTCGGAAATGAATGGGAAGGAGTAATGAGGAAGCTGATGTTATCGACTATAGCTTGAAGCGATGAATATGGCGACCCTGTTGTGTAATTCATACCGAAATCGGTTAAAAATCATGTAGCTACTGTAATGAGAAAGCATGGCCAACAGATTGGCGACTTTTAGCAGATATAAGTGTTCCAAATACAGCTTTGGACTTTTCTGCTCAGGCATAATATCACTCTCTATTCATGTGCATCATTAAATACGTATAATTATTAGTTCGAAGGACAAAGAACTTTTGCATAACGTTTGATAGATGCTGATGAAATAAAGGTGATACCTTGTACTTAACACAACGATAATATATTGCAAATATTTTCAAAAATAAGTTAAATAAGAACATAAAATCAAAATAAGTCTTTTATTTATATATAATTACAGTATTGCCTCTCTTTTCCACCTTTCTATGGACCAGAGGAACAGCAGAATAAACCGAAGGAAAGCGTAAATGGCAGGAAACCACAATCATAGGTAAAAATGCTCTGAAACTTGGAAAAAATTCGGAACATCTTTTAACTTTGTAAAAGTGCTCATAACATATTTTCTTTACAAATTAAATGCTACGGCTTGTTTCTAGTGTTATCAAATAATTATTTTTATAAACCAATAATAAATACCGCATTTTCCCTCCGCTTTACATAACATAACTTAAATCAGATTTGGATTTATTACCCTTTCTTCAAGGGAAACACGCTTCATTAATCGTTTTCTTTGCATAGGAATATAGCCAAGATAGGATTATCCGTTTATTTTCAAATTGCAAAGGTCGGTTGAGCAACTATCAATATTTACTTTCTTCATCAAGTGAGAATCGTTTCATCTGTCATATAATATAGATCTGCTACACAAACATTGCTCAGATATCTACCCTTTGACTTTTATGCGCATATATGCATTTAATAAATATTTCATCAGGCACTAATAATCGGTGTTAAAATATTTGTTGAATTAATTTCTTAACGAAATTCATTTACATGCTAAAGCTGGTCATGTTTTCGGAAGTAGAGCCTAGGATAAATATTTCCTTTATAAAGAAATCTCCTCGCTACAATTCTGAAGTTTATTTCTCTTAGAACTTACAGTAATTGATTCTGAATTAGTATATTGATAGAAACAGCAAATGCTAACAATTGGGGTGGTAGCAACAACATTGAAAAAATCTGAAAATATGCCGTTGAATAATAATTCGACATAGTTTCAAGCAATTCATTAATAAACATCTACTCTGCATACAGCATTAAATTCTTTTCATCTGGGCTTTTCAAAATATAATTTCTTTGACTTTTACTTTCTCAGCTGGATCACAATGAGGTTCACGACTCTCTTTAAAATGCCGTACAGCAGTTTCTTCATTTCTAATTACGGTTATTCTCCGTATCGAAATTATAAAGAATCCAACCGCGAATTTGCAGCTCCTTTAAGCAATTTGACGTTTGCCGATGAAACTCGCGAATTTGTCCGCAATATGCATTAGCTAATCAAGAACTGGAATCGTCAATATTTTTATTTAAAAAGTTTAACCCCACATCCTTTCCTAAGATTACGTAAAGACTCAATAAAGGATACCTAATGCTGAAAAGAACGACAGTAATTTTCTACAACGCTGTCTACACTAGCTTTTTTTCCGCCATATCTTTCGAAAATATTATGTCACAAAAAATATTTTTATACTCCATTAAAGTTTAAAAAGTCAAATTTTCAGAGACACCAATTTCATTTCCGTTCATTTGGTTGTTCAAATTTCAATAATTTTTAAAATGCTAAATTGTGTATGAAATTTACAATATGTAACTAAATTTTTTAATGTTGAAGAAGGAGAATAAATACGAAGAGTGTTGCTAGAAAAGATTAAAGAATTCTGGAAGAACACTAAAGAAAATATAGCTGACGATTCATAATTTACATCAGAGACAACTATTGATCTGGTTTATTTTAACGCTTTTATTTATAAAAAAGCAACTTTTTAATTAATTGTCCGAAACATTCATCAACACTTATTTTATACTTCAATATTTATGAACAAAATTTGAAGTAAAGAACCTTTCAGACGATAAAAGAATTTTGTGTATTATAATTTTCTATACACAAAAATAGATTCCTACATTAAAAATATTAAACATTAAAGTATTTTAATCCTGAGCAACGCCGGGAATAACAGCTGGTACATCATATAATTTCAGTGAATTTCTTTGGGGATGCAAAATGTATAATATTACTTTTTTATTTTATTAACATTAAAAAAAATTCCTAAATTTATATATATATATATATAAATCCAAATATAACTTGTATATAAACATACAGAAATAAAGTAAACAAAACATATCAAGAATCAAATCCTATACTAAAAAGTCATTATTTGAACAATACATCAATTTAAAATAAAATCTAAAACATTTTTGAAAATACTAAATATACCATGAACAAAAAATCAGGTTTAAGCAATTATATGTCAACAAGTAAAAACACTCTGTTGTTATTTAAAGCAATGAAATAGGCAAACCAAGAAAATGGAGTTTTCAACAATTAAAATAGCAGCTTGGCTGTGGACAAGCTTTAATCAGGTTAAATTAATTTTGTTGTACAAACCATCCCTGTTACTATTGTTGTTGAAAAAACAAACGGGGTAATTTACCCTAAAATGAAAGAATTTAGAAAGAAAAGTCTTATACTAACCCTAACAATAAAACATATCTGTATAGAAACGACTATAGTTCAGGATAAAAATATGTAATATAAAATTATATTGCACTATGATATTGCACCAAAGACAGTATATATATAATTCAATAAAATACCCATACTTTTCAATAAACATTAACTAACCTCTCCTCTTATACTTACCAGAATTCATCTCTTTCAATATAACCCGCCAAACACATTGACATCACATGTTGCCACAACTAAAATTCTTACCATGAAACAGCAAATTTGACCAAATATAATTAATTTTTGATATCAAGAATTAGTAAGATACCTATATTAAAATTCTCAAAACCATTTTAAAAAATGTAATACAGTTATATATCTAGATAATATTTGAAAATTGGTAAAAATGTCTATTAAAAAGGAAAATTTCAATTGAAAGATCCTGGCACCATCTATGTAATAAATCTGAAACCAATAACTCAATAGCCAGATTTGAATAAAACTACAGAATACGAGTAGAATATGTGAAAACACTATTCCACTATCATAGAAATAAAAATATTCCTTTATAAACCAATATGATTGTTTTATTCTAAATGACCTAAATATTTCTTATCTATATATACTCTTAGAAAACCTATAGGCATTCCATAATCCAGTGCAAAGGAATAAAAAATTTTTATGTTCTTAATTCTAATATCAATGTCTGTTACCAAATGATTATTTCTAATTATATAATTTTTTACTAAATTCTTGAAGACAGAAATGCTAAGATTACTATTCCAAAAATAGTATAGGCAAATTAGACCTAAATTTGGCTCAGGACGGAAATAATTATTATAAAGCTAATACTTTCTTAAATAGGTTCCTTACGTCCCCCTGTACTTCCCCAGAAAAATCCCAAAAAATCATCCTTGGGCAACACACCTAAATTTTGAGTAAACGTCCGCCATCGTGGATTTCCCCAAAAACGCCATAAATCAGCAATGGACAATCATAAAGAGGTGCTGTTGGTATCAAACGTTTCTGTTTTGCAAGTAGAACTCATTACTGCAATAAAAAGTCTGAAATAGAGCGTTTATAGAATTTTATTAACATAAAAATGTTTAAAAATATACAAAAAACAGCATTTTTTCACAAAAAAATTAATTTGTTTGAAAAAATAAAACTTGATGAAAATAATTTTAAATACAAAATATTCACGCATAAATAAACAAGTAGTGTTCAATATCGTTCATTAAAATCGTCTTGAATTTGAATAATCCTCTCCGGTTGAAGAGATACGTTTGACTTGGACATGCTCCTCGGTATCGCGTTCATCCTCGGATTCCGGAATACCTCGATTGAAGCAGGACTCTCATGCACATTCGCTGCCAGTACCTGCTGTCGAACCTTAAGGAGATGCTTTTACGTTTCAGTATTGGTAGTTACAAGTTGTATAGTGAAAAGCGTCTGCGTGAGCTTTTATCAGGGCGCTACGGCAATGCCGTTCTTATTTCAGCCAGCACGAAATATTTCGGGACTGTTGTTCCTTTCAGGCCAGTTACCTAGAAGATTTTAACGTACAATTGGTACGCCGAATGAAAAAAAGACGCCGTTGATGAAAATAAAAGATTATAGGTGCATCCTCTATTTCCTACAGCGAGATCTGTAAGTATGAAACTTCCATGACAATGAACATTTTAAGTGAAGTTCAGGACAATGGATTTGTTCAGTTTGTCTTCGACAATGCAGATCACAACACTCGAACTGTGGATGGAATGGAACTTTTCATGTGATGGGAGGAGTGCAGTGTGTTACTCCTGTTTCAGCTGTTCAGACATGTTCTTGCAATCCACTGTGGATTGGCGCTAGACTTTGCCCGAAGGGGGGGGGCGATTTGCCCGACAAGGGGGCAAGGTCTGCCCGACCTGCTGTACGGGGAGACGAGTGTATAGAAATTGGTATCAAATTATCGCTAGATTATTATTTATCAACTACAGTTGAATATCCCGTACAAAAATTTTCCCCGACGTGGGGGCCTATCCCCCCCCCGTTTCCCACTCTGGCGCCACCCCTGATTCCACGACAAAAGATTATACTAAAGACTGAGTTGGAAAGTTTGGATTCATCCCAATCGTTACTCACGACTAGTGCAAGAACCGTGGATTGAATCGCCTTGCAATGGAAGGCGTCCCCTCCCTGAAATTTCGGCCGATGGATGCCAAAATCGGAACCATACACCACTGGATTTGGACGGCGGGTCCCAAGTCAGCTGAAGAACCTCATACGGGATGGACTGGTTTCGTGAAGAATGTCGCAGGAAAAAGATGATACGAAAAGTCAGCAGTGATGTCCTTGCCCTTCGTCAATCTTCAACCTTCTAACCCCATATCAGTTAATACTTGTCGTTGTTTCGCTGATGGAGAATGCAGAAAGGGGCAACAAAGGTGTATTATGACATTTGTTCAGCCGCCTTTTATTAAAGCTATGGATATCGTTTCTCAGGCGGAAGATACTGATGAGCTGTCCAAGGTAATAGTGCTAACATACTATAAACAATACTGTTAATTTGGCGATATTTTTCTTACAAAAGCAGAAGTATTAAAACAATCATCTCTTAAAACTACTCTACCAGTCAACTATAAACAAGATTACAGAAAACATAAAGAAGGGTACTATTCACAAAATTATTAATTAAAAATATGTAACATAATTTATCACACGATTAAATTTCACACTTATTATTAAGGATAAGGTTTAAACAAAAATTGGTAACGATGAATATGTTTAATCAAAAGTCTTAACTTTTTCCTTGCGCCTTGATTACTTTCTACACTTCTAAATCATCCTTTTTCATTTTCACTGGACGGAGAAACCATGTGCCAGGATGATGTTAGAATACACCTTGTAGCATAATGAATTGTTGAGTCCATTTCCCCGCAACCGACAGTATAGAGAAGGTGCCAGAGGGAATCTATATAGATATTCTGCGAATAGGCCATGACCTGCAAAGAAAAGGATCCCATCTCCGTACCAGCCTAATGAAGCTTGTTTGACTGTTGAAATTATATTGAACGTTATATTATGTCCAAGGTAAAATAGCGAGGTTAGGTGGATTTCATCTGCTTATGAATTACGTGGGTTCAGTGGGAAAAATCATGGGTGGCAGTGGCCTCGAAGAAATGTGAGGTATTTGCTGAAAACGCTGTTTTCGACATGGCTAAATGGACATGCTTATGCAATAGCATTACGCAAAAGCATTCGCTTTCTCAGGCAGCAATCGGTCTTTTGATTGTGGAATATTGCGAGGAAAACGGATTTTTAAGCGGTCCTGACGTCGAAACTGTCAGAGGAATTCACAATGAGTTGATAAACTTGTCTTCCTCCAAAAATTTTTTTCTATCAAAAGACAAACCTTTACTGAGTGCTGTATCCAGCGCGGTGAAGACACTAGAAGAAAGAAGCCGTAAAGCTAAATTATATTTGCAGTATTAGAAGGAAGTTGCTGTAATGCATTATTTCGTGAGAGCGGAAAGAACAGGTGACTGAAATCTTCATCTCTACTCCGTCTAACGTATGTTAGTCCACCTCCATGCAGCTGGGAATATTCATTACGCTAAATCGGCTCACCTGTACCTCCAGAATATGTCTAATCTTAAGACTAGTTTGTCGGATCAAGAGTTTGAACGTTTCGTGAGTGAGGGTTATTTTACAGTTCGGCGATCGGATAAGTTTTGGTGCGGCGTTCGGACGGACATAACCATAGAGCAGGTCAAATGCGATCTATGAAAGTTAGCGGTGGCTTGACCCAAGTCCGAAATATGTCTGATGGCGTCGTAGCGCGTTGGATTTGCACCATGCCGGGAAGTTTTCAAGTGACGGAACAGTGGAGGCTTTCGCTGAAGTGACGGATGAATCTTCTAACCAATACATTTCTTTATCGAAATCGTGGCAGACTCGAGATACGAGTGATTTGAAGAAATTTTTAATTTGGCTGAAGCAGCATTCGCCCTTCAGCCAATCCGAAGAGCTCATTTCCCTGTCTTCAGGAATTTTTGCCGATGATAGAGTTAATTGTGACTCAGCAGAGGAGCTAGGCGAAAATGCCATCAAAGGAATCGTGGGAAAAAAGATTTGCTGACGTGACTTTGAAGAGGAAAGTGCAAGTGTTCACACTGGCCGCTATGGAAAATACTAAATTAATTGATACAGATCCTGTAGTTTTTAACCCTAACCAACTGTTCCACCGCATCGCATGTGTTTTAAGAAGTGCGGACGACCTTGAAGGCTGTCTACAGCATGAATGGGCACCTAACCTTCATTCTTTATTCGACGACGTTGCTCTTCGCGCGGGACGAAGACGATTTTAATGAACGATTTTAAACACTACCTGTTTATTTATGCGTGAATATTTTGATTTTTAAATGAGTTCCATCAAGTTGCATCAAACAAATTATTTTTTTGTGAAAAATGTTGTTTTGTATGTTTTTAAATTTTTTATGGTAATAAAATTATATCAACTCTTTATTTCAGACTTTTTATTGCAGAAATAAGTTCTACTTCCAAAATAAAAATGTTTCACACCGACAAAACCTCTCTATGATTGCCCATTGCTGAGTTATGGCGTTTTGGGGAAAATCCAAGATGGCGGACATTTACTCAAAATTTAATGGTGTTGCCCAAAGAGGATTTCTTGGGATTTTTCTGGGGAAGTACAGGGGGACCTAGAGAATCTATTTCAGAAGGAATTAGCTTTATAATAATTATTTCCGTCTCCAACCTTAATTTGCCTATACTAAAAGGGAATTTATTAATTTGAAAATTAAATGCATTTCTTTTATCAAAGATATCTGTTACTAATTTATTATCTATGTTTTTAATACCTAGATCTAAAAATTCTGCAGCTAATTCATTGTCATTCGTTTTTATAAGTTTTAAATAGCCAGGATAGAAGTCAATATGTGGCTTAAGGTTTATTTCTCTATTGAATAATATTAATTCATCTATATAGCGGAATAATATACTATGGATATAATTAGTCAAATATTTCTCATAGTAGTGAAGATAAATATTTGCTTAACTATTTCTAGCTGGACCTCCTTGAGGTAAACCTTTACTTTGATGGAAAATCTTATTATCAAAAAAGATATAATTTTCTTTTAGAACAAGATTAATAAGATTTTTAAAATTATTAATGCTAATATCTTTTTTAAGATTAAAATCTTTATGTATATTTACTGTTATGTACTAGTAACGCTTCTAAATTTAAGAGGATGCTTGTGAAATTTTGAAGTAAGAAAGATGTGAGGATAATCTTTTTTAATATAATTAATTCCCAGTTTTTTATGGAAGGCATGGATTCTATTAGAAATTTCCCTTTCACCTAATTTTGTCTCTTTATAAATATCACTTTCAATAATATGATCATTAAGCATTTTTTTGTAAAAATTTTACAAATTATAGCAAAATTACTGGGCACTTTGTCTATATATACTATTACAAATTCTATTTTCAATTCTTTAATATGTTTTTTAATATCAGGATATCTATTAAAATCATTAGATTTAAAATTATAGTTAAAAAGATCTAATAATGTTTTATGTCTAAATTCATTAAATGCCTCTAGAGGCAGACTATATTTAATTGCCATATTTAATATAAATTTCTCAATATCTTTTTAATTTGCTTTTTAATAATTTCATTACTATTAGCTATAACCATTCGATGCTTTGTACCTTTACTCATTAATTCTCTAAGTTTTTCATTTCCAACAATATTCAAATCTCCAGTAATTTCATGTCCATGATCTTCATTCAAGAAATTATTATATTTTAAACACTTACAGTCATCACTCGTATTACTTTCCTTAATATTATTATAGTTAAAAATCATTCTGCCTAATTGTGTGTTATATTTAAATGCACGTTTAATTTTAATATTTTTTATAGGGAAGCAATTAATATGTTTATCTAATATAGCAGAAAATTTACATTTGTCATACTTTTTTTCATAAAAAGGAAGGTACAATACTCAATATCTTTCTTATTGGAAGTGTTATGTGATAAATTAAATTTTTTATAAATAAATTTGAAGATATCTCTAATCAAATCCCATCCATGTGAGTCTGTCTTATTATTCATGATTAATTCTCTACTAGCTTTTATTTCTTTTTTATTTAATCCAAATATATATAGTTTAATCTTTTTTATGTTAAAGTCTTTATCAAAATTCTTACACATTACCAATAAATCTTCATTAATAATCTTAATTTATCTATTATCTCTGTTGTGTCTAGCTATACTAAATTTACCATGTCTTTTTTCTATATTAGAAGCTTCTACTTTATAAAAGTAATGAGATTCATTACCTTTTAAAACTTGCAAATATATATATGATATTTTAATTTTTTAGCTTTCTTTAATAATTTTTAACAACACCTCATTTTAATTACTTCTACTTCCATTTTAATAAACACACTACAACTTTCTTTTCGAGACACAAGTCTTTTAATCCCGGGAAATTCCCTTTCTCTGGGTACTTAAACTTTCTACGCATTCCTATCTGCCTTTTTTTGATTTCAATATGTGAACGAACAACAACGTAGCGCGTTAACTGTTTTTATCTGGTCATAGATATTTGAATAATACGATTATTTTAACTATAAAAAGTAACCTATACTATTGTCTACGATGGAATAAAAGAAGATTGAACATCTACTGTATTTTGCTTTACCGACATGGATTGCTTTATCTTTTAAAGCCTGTTCTTTCATATATATATAACGGAATCACCCTACATATATATGAAAATATTTTCATATCCGAGGGGATTGATAATAAAAAGTTACAAAGTAAATTTTTATACGGACCTAGTACAGCAAAATTGCCAATTAGTAAAATGGGTTTTTTACTTTTATCTATTCACATACAAAGTTGCATGCTTGTATGTACAAAACTTACAGAGATATAAGAGGACAAAATTATTGACTTAAACCTCTTTTCCATACCTCTCACTGCTGTTTGATCCAGTCTTTCGATGTACATTTTAGGGAAAATATACACATTTCAAAAAATTATTTAAAGGACAAAATCAGCAAATAACAATTCATTTGTTAACTCTTGTTAAATCTAAAAAATGGTCAAATAATGCATTAATTGAATTATTTACAAAAATAGTTCGCCTTGTAAACTTTAAAAAAATATCCAAGGTGAAACATATCAGCTGTGAGGCTCATTTTCCCTGAAACAAGCAGTGCTATAAAACTAGATGTATTATTAAAATACAACTGAAATACAATTTTGCAAAAATAGCTTTGACTTCAAATAGACCAAACATGTAGTTGTAATTATTTAAATTGTATTTTAGAAAATTACAATCCTTTTTTTCGGCGAGTGACTTTTAACAAAATAATTCGAACATGTAGTAACAAGTCAAATTCCAGTTCAGGAAACATGAAAATGAATTCGAAACCTAAAATCAGCCAATGAAAAAAAAAGGGTTCGAATGCGAACCATGGGTGAGATTGAAGGGGGAATAAAAGAACAATAGTTGGCCTAGCGCAAAACAGGAGAATCCGAAAATCCAGTTCTGACTAAGGTCTAAGAGAGAAAGAATAGCTATTCGCCTTCGCGCTTTACGTCACTTAGTTGTACGCAATTAGATCTTTCAAAAACTATTTGATGTGCTGCCCCATCCTGTGTCTGCCTTACATCTTTATTCATTTTCTTTTCCCGTTTTAATCTTTTTTCGTTTGATAATGGAATTCCCAAAGTAGAGAAGAAAGCAAATAAGAATAGAAACAAAAAACGAGTTTTTAAAATAATTTTAGTGAGTTCTTCTTTTAGGAAAAGCTTATTAATACGCACAACACTAAGAGCAAATAATTCAGTATTTTTGTTCAATATTAAACTATTTTCCTGTTATACCTTAAATTTTCATTTTTTCATGTTTTTATTCTATTCTTTATCAAATCGATAGTTGCAAATATCTGCAAATGAAATTGAGTAATAGTATGCGTAATTGGCAAATCTTTTTCAATCTATGTTGATTGGATGATGTACTACTTGACAAATATTTGGATTTCGCTGTTTTTCTATGTTGAATAAATTTGCATTTCTGCAATAAACATTTCCATATAAATTTGTGAGCAGTCCCTTGAAATTTAAAAATTAACATATCTCTATAAGTTTTGCAGATAGAATCGTGAAACTTAGTTTTTACATAAATGAGAGTAAGAGGAACACTTCACTCAGTGACACTTTTGCTCTACGGGGAAAGTATAAAAATTTAATTTTTTTAAAAATGTTTTATTTACCTTCCACAGCAGCCATAGTGTTTCCACATAAATTCTTACCTTATTTGATGAAACTTTCTAATTGGAAGTATATTTCTCGGTACAATTTTTAAGGAAATAAATGCTTGTTCCACTTTTTTCGGATACTTTCTATATACGTATAGAGTGATTTTGACCTAATCTGCCAAACGAAAAGGAGTTGGTTGAAGAGACCCTGTGGAGCTTAAAGCACCATAGCAACCATATCATATTTATCACCGTTTACGGTTTTGGCGGATAGACGAAAAACATGACAAATCTGAAAAAAATCAAAATTTGCCATAAAAAGTAGCCCACATTTGGAAAAAAGAGAAAATATCCTAAAACATGGCACCATGTTCATCAATGTATCTGTATTTAACGGCAAGCTACAAGTATTGAAACATTGGCGAAATGTGAAATCGAATTGTCGCCAAAATATTTATCCAGCAATATCTTAAACACCCTTATAGCTACAATGAATCAAATGCACCACAAAAATGTCCTTTCCATCAGCTTTTTAATAAGCCTAAAATAAACGACATATTTTTAAAATTATAAAACGCCTGCTTAAATTGCGTGTTCGTATAGATTGTTTTTCACACTCTCGTAAAAAGTTAGAGAAAACGTAAGCTGTTTAGTAATTAATAATTAATAGTGCTTTTAGATCCTACCTAAAAATATTCATTTCTTGTCATTACTGGGAAATACAAAATTTATCATTTATTGAAATACTCAAATGAATGTTTTTTTTACTTACAAAGCGATTATAATTTTCCCAATTTAGTGATGGCAGGGGTTTTACGATAATTGTAGCTCTTCACTTAATTACTTACATACACAAGTGAAAAGACATTAAAATAAAAGTGCGAATTTATCAAAAACTTCTAAAAGAGAAAGCTGAACATAAATTTGCACAGTTCCCTTTGAAAAAACATCCGATAATAATACTAAACTATTATAGCAATCAACTTTATTTTTTAGGAAGCAGGTAATTAATATGCGCTAATTAACTCAGTGTCTTAACACCAGCTTTTACAAATAAACTGTGGGAAACATACCGTCTCTTTGAAAATTAAATGCCATCATTAACAGTGATTTTGAGAATTCACTTTATAAGTTGAATGATAACTTTAAAAAAATGCTGAAAGCTCACATTCAGATGGATAAGAGTATCCCGCTAATTACAGCGCATTTATCGAATGCCCAGTGGACGAAACAAAAGAATGATTCATTCTGGGGCTGGGAGACCATTTATTTAATTAGCATCCCTCAGTCCAATGATAAAAGCATTACTTCAAAAGAACAACTAATGAAATGCTTTATGAGCAATTAAGGGTGACGGCAAGACCGGGAGAAGATCTTCTCCCATTAATTAGACATTTTTGTTTGGCTGAAAGTTTATTAATTTGAAAGTATGTTTTGAAGGCGATGCTTTAAAATACAATCATATTCAATTTGCTACAAAATTGAAGATTTTCCAAAATGTCGCAAAATAAATAGGATGCTTACTTGAACTTAATCCAATTTTCAGTACAATTGTTTGATTCGGTTTGCATTACTGTACAATATTTCCCTCCTTTCTAGAAGACTGTGATCGTTTTGAATTAAGAAATTGGTAAATACTGAACAAAATACAATGTACTTCACTTTCGAAAGTGATCAAAATATTTCTTTACATTTTAAACTTTTTTTCTGTTTCTGCAGCTTCATGAATTCAGGCTTTGTTCTTAAATACAATTTAAATCAAATAAATGTTAGAATGGTAGTATGTTTCGAATCTTAACCTTCAGATTACTAAGTGGGGTTATAAAATGACGCCAACGCCAGTTTCTGCCGAATATTTAATTTCGAAAGCTTTTTTGCTTTCAGTATTTTTATAGCTGAGTTTTACACTATTTTATTACGAATTCCGAAATTATCTCTTCCCCCATGAAAAAAATAGATACATAAAAAATTACATTTTGATACATTATGCGTTGGGTGTCCTCGAACACTCGGCAAAAAACTATCAAGAAATGTGATAAGTGCAATCTATTTGTTTGCAAAAATCGTGTCAATATGATAACAACAATATGTCATGAATGCGATAATCAAAATGATTAATAAAGTTCAATTCAGCATTTAGTATTCGAATTCCTAATCCTAATGTGAAATAATCATCATTTTATTTTTGAAGTATTTTGTTGCAACTATATTGTATTTTTTATTTTTTTCTACGGCTGCAACTCTCATATATATTATTAGCTGATATACCTGGCATTGATACCCGGATGGATAAAGAAAATTTTAAGTCTAAGTACTCATAAGACTTAAATAAAAAAGTTTTTCGCAGAAGCGTCTTTCGTTGATTTTCGGTCTTCTCCCCTGTGTTGTCTGACCCCCTCAGCCAGCAGTTAAACCTTTCTCTTCTTTTTTCTATCCGTAGTTTGAACAACCTGGCACGAATCCAGCAGTCCCTGGTACTCCATTTTCCCCTCCCCATCATTGCTACTGCGAGAACAGAAGTTCTTTCATATCTTGGTTTTTATTGCCATTATCCGGACTGCAATTCTCTTCTTTTTAGTGTTTGTGTAACTGTCCGGAAAAACACCGCATAGTGTTCTTTCTTTTTCTCCCTAAGTCCTCTCCCTCTGGGAGTAACCGGACTCAATCTTGAATGATTTTACACGCTCATTGGGGATCATTTAAAAATTTACAACAATTAAAAGAAGCATCGCATAGAGAGAGTATATAACTAACGTCATTTACTATGCACACTATTTGAAAGATGTACGATCTACAAAATAAAATCGGAAGCAAAAATTCTGCTTTTCTGTATATATTCAACGACAGTAATATTTTTTATCATAACTTTAATAGTGGCAAAAACATGGGATTGAAGGATTTGATAAAACAATAAATCGATTTGAATTTAATTACAATATTAGAAAGCATTGTTAAAGATTGTGTTTAAAATGACTTTCAAGATATTTATGAAAATTGCGGTAAAAGAACGCATGCCATTAAAGTTCAGATTAGTATTAAAAAATTCTGCTCTTTAACCCTTTCAAAGGCGGTGGGAAGTACACTTCCCATCTAATTCATCAATTTTTAAACGTACAAGGTAGGCTATTTTAAAGTTCTCAACAAATTTTTCGATTAAAGGAATTCCTAGACGTTCCAATTTCTTATCTCAAACCGTAACAAAGTCTCTTGACTTTTTAATTAGTTATTAATTAATAAAATTAATTAACAAAAAATAATGTCATCCAATAAGATAAACGAATTTCTTTTCTTAAATTAACCTCAACCCCAAAGTTATTTTATTATACTATTACTAGAAAAAAATGGCTCTTGAAAAGGTTAAGATGGTTTATAAATCATCTTCGTGCAATATATATTTCAGAAGTTATTGGCGAAGAAGAAAAAACGCCGAAAATTGGCTTAATTTTTGTTATGTAATTTAAATATTTTTTTAAAAAATTGAAAATGCACAATTGGTTTAGAAACGGACCTCAGAATGGCATGCGAATTTAATCTCAGTACTATTCATCGTTTAGGAAGACTTCTTGTGAGAGTTAGACCGGTGAAACACTTTTTTTTTTCTTCCTAGTTCCTCTCCTTTCGATAGGAACTGGACTAAGTATCCTTGAAAGACTTAACACACTCATAACCAGAAAACAGGATCACCCCGCCCTGCCCGGGTAACTGAATGACAGCCGCCCCAATAGCTTCGAGTACTGAGGCCGGAGTTCCAGTAGCCCATCACCGGGCCACGGTCCGACCCCTTCCGAAGGATACGTACTATCACTTGTGCAAGGACCCAAGCCCCACCATACTATATCCACAGGAGAAGCGACTTCCTGCTTATTTATCCGGCAGCAAGTCGGGTATACTCGCGGTACCCCCCGTGGGAGTTAATAAACTCTTAAGGATTCTTTAAAAAATTTTGAAAATCAAACAAAACATCTCATACAAAGGGGAATTAATCCAATTACATAGTAATTGGATTACTGAGCAACCATATTAAGAGAGGTATATGCTACGACATCATACAGGAAATGAAAAGTCTGCTGGAAATAAAAACGTCCCAAGAAAACAATAATTTCTTATACTAACTTTAACAGAGGCAAATACACGTGAATGAAGAATTTGATGAAACAGTAAATTGGCTTGAATTTAATTTTATAAGAATAGAAAGTATTGTTAAAAATTCCATTAAAATTACATTTTGAAACGTAAATTACAATTAGAGAAAACATTCTACGGTTATGTAATAACTATCATTAAAAATATAATATTTTGCTCTTTAAGGTGGTGTAAAAATAATTTTCGCGCAATAAATATTTCAGAAGTTATTGCAGAAAAACGATTAATAATTACGCTTCAGGACACTTAATTTTCGATATTTAATTAAATATCTTAAAAACTAATTAATTCTGAAAGTTGAAAATAACACAGTTTACCTAGAAATGTACCCTAGAATGTCGTGTGCAAATTTCATGTCGCTATCGTTCACCGTTTAAGAGGAGTTCTTGTGACAGACAGACACATTTATTTTCTGTTTTATATTATAGATTAAATGATTATAAAGGCTAAGGTTTGTGTTTTATTTGATATGGTAAATAAATAAGTATTTTTTTTAATAATGGGGTCACTGAATAACCCCAAGTGGCCTATCATGTTTCAAATTTCTACCTGGTCATCCGAAGGTTAAACTTGAAATCTTAATATAAATAAAGGTCATTGTATGAATGTATGTTCAACATCTCCTCCTAAGCCACTGTACCTTTTTCAACCAAACTTTGTTTACTTATTATATAAGACAAGGAAAAGATACCTGTCAACTTTTCAAAGCGCAAAAGTTAATTTAACATTCAGTTAATTAGAAATTAACCGAAACCATCTTTCCGCTGTAATTTCGGAGCAAATTATCCCCTAAAAATATTTTTATACCATCTTAAAGTTAGTCCAAAATTGTACCTTTGCAATGGCACCATTTTTATATCTGTAATATTTTTCCTTCAATTTTTATTAATTTTTCAAAATTTAATAAATAGTTGATTACACGTAGACGATTTTGAAATAAAGCAAATTTAATAATACTCCGTTCCTAGGCAACGGCGAAATTACTTTACCATTATTTTCTGATGTTTCTGTTTATTTTTTTCAAATATCGTTTGGCAATGTTTTCATTGGTTTTAAAAGAATTCTAAAGATTATTTAATTAGATTCAAAATTCGCTGCAGTTAATATCGCCTATCATCTTTACCTGCATTTTCTACGAAATAATAAATAATTAATATTTTAATTGAAAATATATAACTTTGAGTATTACGAGATTTGGAGTTGTGTTTTAACGATGCCTGAAGGAAAATATAAGTCAATCGCTCAAATTCCAACAAAGGCAAAGATAATAAAGCTTCTGTAAGCAGATGAAACAGATGTTTGGCAACAACGCGCACCAGAAATGTCGTTCACAGGCAAGCATTGGATTAATGTAAGTCGTTGTAACCTTCATCTCTGCAGTTGGAAGGCTATTGTTTTGAATGTTTATTGTACATATTTTTATGCACAGTCCGCACATGAGATCTTCAAAACATGATACAGACCACTATCCACTTTTCAAAGTCCAAAAGTTAATTAAAAATTTAGCAAGATTTTGGCGTTATTCCGCGATATCTTCCGAAAATGTTATCTAACAAAAACTAATTTTACACCATATATTTTTAAAAATTAACTTTTCAGTTACACTAATTTCATTTCCACGCAATTTTTTCTCTCATTTTAATAAATTTTTCAAAATTATTCACAATTTGTAACATTATTTTTTTAGTGTTGGTGAACAAAAATGCAGCTACGAATAATTGTTGCCAAAAAAAAAACAAAATTCTTTAACACTAAAAGAAAAGTGTTAGAAAAAAAGAAAATTCACAATTTATACCAGAAGCAACTTTTGATTTGATTTATATTCATGTTTTCTTATTTATCAAAAAGTAATTAATTGTCCCAAAAAGTCCATTGGAACCTTTCTTATACTGCAGTATTTGTGAAAAAAATTTTAAGTACTTATATAACAAATATTACGGAGAAAATTATTTTTCGGCGTTTTATAAAAATCGTTTGCTTTAATTGATTTTCTCATTTTAATTTGAAAACGTTTCACACGATAAAAAGATTTTGCGTATTATAATATTTTATAGAAAAGTATTTTAATACTGAGCAAAGTCTGGTATATCAGCTAGTCCATTATAAATGCTTTCGTTAAGTGAGAAATTTATTCTCTCTATGAAAATACCTCACATAGTATTAAACTTCTTATTCGCGGAAATCACAACTCCGTCCACCAATCAGTAACAAGATGTAGGATATTTTTCCTCACTGTATGAGGAGAAGACAAGTAGGAATCATGTTTCCTATTTATTTTGATTGTAATATTTTATTTTAAATATTAGTGGCTGGTAAGTTAGAGCCAAATTTGAGAGTATAAGGAAAAGAGCATCTGTCCATCAAAGCCATATGGTCAAAGCATGCTTTTGGGTATACTGCAAACAGCAGAGTTTATATGCAGAACATATTTTCTTTTCTGAAGACCTTAATTACTTATTCTGTTTATAGCCTCATATCTAGTGATTTGATGAAATGTAATTAATCGTCATACAGAAAATTTCTTTTACGATTGCTTTGCAAGATTTTTAATGTATTTGAACAAGTACTGTTTGATAAGGCATTGGGGTGGGAAAATTTATCATGCGTCATTTTGAAGATGACTGCATTAAGTTTTTATACTGACTGCTTAGTTTTTAAAAGAAAAAATTATTCTTCTCCAAGACTAGCTGAGACTTAGATTTCTGATAAAGAGCAACGACATTTTTATCTTTCGTTAAGATTTCTTTGCATCAGCAAACTTTTTATGCGCTGATCATTGCATCCGGTAGCAGCTCATGATGGCATCACAGTGTTAATTTTTTACTATTTAATTTTTTTTTATCAATTTTCATTTATTTTATTTTATTCATATACGATTTCGTTTGTTAGTTCTGGTTTTCACCAGGTTGAGTTCCTTTTTATTCGCTCCTGTTCTAAAGTACCCGTATTTAAAGCTATTATAATCTAATCACTTTAACAAAGAATATGGACAAGTTTTTTGGTTTGTTTACTTACAGTAAAAAACTTGACTTTATGTGATTGTATGTTGGATTTCAGCTTTGAAGATCCATTGATGTAAACAAACCAGAAAACATGTACATTTTTTTTTTCCAGAATTGAAGAATTAATCCTAAAAATGATCGAATCATCAAAAACTAGTTTAAAACTAAGTAACTATGACTAGTAAAAAAACAGTCATCAAAACTTCCTTTATAAATTTTCAGGAAAGAACTCTTGTAATAAATACCCTTTTCGAAAGAAAGATGCCATCTTCCTCCCAAACCTATTCAATTTTTACAGTTCTACTTTTTTATCGCTAGTGAGCTTGTACGCCCTTGAATCGCTTCGTTAAGTTTGTTTATATAAGTTTAAAGGCAGTTACACTTCTAACTTATTGTTTGAATAAGAAAGGACAGAAGAAATTTCCCATGAATGCAGTATGAAATGTATATATTAAAATTTTAGATAATAGGAATTTATACACTATCGAATAAATATTTGAAATTTAATATTAAGTTGAGGAATAATTCATGAAGTTTTTTTTCTTCAAGATTGTTTTAAATTTTCAAAAATTTATGTCAATTTTTTTTCTAAATGTTTTAGTTGTTTGACGTGGATATTCGTGAAGACGTTGTTCATCTGTTCTTCATTGAATTCAAGTGATAGACGAATGTCTGGCCTTGAGGTCAAAATTCCCATTTTTGGAGCATGAAAATCAACGCAGGCAGTACTTTCAGGCACTTCTTCTCCATACACTGTAGAAATATCAACAGGCTGTACCTTCAGACTAAGAAAATAAACGATCTTTATATCCAAAATATTTTATTTTGACTATATACAAAACAAAGTCGTTAAGGCGGACATAAAAATTCGAATAACTGCTTTTCAAGCTTGAAATCTTAAATCAATTACAATCATTCCCATTAAACATGCAATCTGCGCCTCGTGAAACAAAACATCTAAAAATAATAATAGTCATTATCAACTCAGTATTTGAATTATAAGACTGAAGACTGAAAACCTTTTCGTTACAAAGCTTCAACATGTCGATTATATGATGCAAATGATGCAGAAAATCGTCATTTTTGTCCTTTTGACATTCCATTCTAATGATCTGAATATGCGCAAACATCAATAGAATTATAAGCCGAAACACGCTATCTTATCCAACACACAATATCCTAAAACATAAATTATATTTCAAATAACATAAAACAATTTACTGGTGCCTTTTATTTCTGCTTTCATTTAATATTTGAAAAAATGAAAAACTAACTTCAATAACTTTTGATTTTAATATTATAAAGTTATTTCACACTTCTCATTCCCTGTTAGCAATAATGATCATATTTCTCTTTTAAAGGAGCTTCATTGGAACCATTCAAAGTGGAAATTTCTCCGGCATTATCCACGCAAGATTGAAATGGTTGATTATTTAGTCGACAACCGATCCCTACTCTGAGATCCCTAATCCTGCCCATTATAATGATGTTTCAAGGGGACACATTGCAGAGGGTTTAGAGGGCAATAATCCCTCTCGATTGTTCTCTATCCGAATAAATTTGTTCGTAATAGTTACTCTTAGAGCACGCCTTACTGGATCCGTGAAACAATGACTTAAAGGAAATCAAGATTTTATTCTCGGGAATACAAGAATTTTATAAGCCGCGTACTTCTGGGTTTGATCATTTAAAATGTGCTGGGATGACCCAATTTTGTTCAGATGTCAGCATGATCATTTGTTGTTCACGCCAAATATTTAGATTCGCATGGGAGATGTAACTGCCGCTGAGTAGCCTTATTATACCAGCTTATTTGTTTTTCTGATCATGTCTTCTTTTTTGCTTATTTTTCTTCTAACTGAAACTACTTTATGCAAACAGGTTTGCAATTAATATCAATAGAACAGTTCCAATTACATGAACGTTTACAAGTTTGGCTATCGCAACACTTTCGTATGTGGTTTGTAGCGAGTTAGCATAAAACACTTATTTTCGATTAAATCACTTTTTCAGTACGCGATAACAAGCCAAAAGAAGCAGATGCCGATCCTAATACTTTGTACGCATTTATTCAAACACTTTTCATTCAATAAAACCCTCATCACTTAATAAATTAGTCTGGTTTCTATATGTTTCTGAAAATTAATGTTCTCGTTGATTAGGAAAGATGAAAAAAGATCAGGAGAGTTTTCAAATTTTCATTCAGATTTGGATTTGTAATTCTTGGGAGTGACTTTCGTGTTTTCCTTTTTCTCTTGCGCCTTGATTGTGTGTTGATTAAGAAATGGGCTTTAAACATATTGTACTTTTTACTTTCTGGTATACGAAGAGAAAGTATTGTGGTCGTCAAAAAATTCGAACTCGAGATTTTGACGAATCTCCACGTTTTAGAGTCCGAAAAACTCAGGAGATCTAAAACGTGTAATCAAAAACTCAATTTTGGAATCATTTCTGTCTGTCTGTGTGTCTGACTGTGAACACGATAACTCGAAAACCATTATAGCTACGGGGATGAAACTTTTTATGTGCTCTTGACACTTAATTCGTACGTTTCTATCAAATTTTGGAAAAAATCCGTCTACGGGAAGTCTGTTTGTCCGCGTTCATGTGAACACTATAACTCAAAACCTTGAATAGCTATATGGATAAAATTTGGCACACAGTTTTATCATCAGTAATGTAGGTCCGTATCAAATTTGGACCAAATCCGTCAAAGGGTTGACTGTATATCGGTCTGTATAATCGCATACTTCTAAACATTATAACTCGTAAACTCTACGGCTTTGATAAATAGAAATTGTTATGAGGCCTGCTAACATTAATTGTAGATCCGTGCCCAATTTTCGCTTCAATCGGTCGAAAAAAAGTTGTTCAAATCGCCTATTTGTCTTTTCTGATCACACAACGACGCGAGGCCGTTATTGCGGAATTGCAAGATTCACTTGCCCTAATCCTTTTCTCTTCTACCCACGCCTTTCGCCTCCAAGCTTCTGAATCCCAAGCTTTTTTTCCTGCGTTAGGGACGCTTGTTCGTTTTAATGCCTATTAGCTTATTTTTTCTCCACGTGTGTTAGGAGTATACGAGAAAATTTGTGGGAGACAACTCCCGCTGGTTTATTTTCTTCGTATTTTCAAATTTATATGTCGTGTAGAAGGACGTTGTCACACTTCTACACTTTAAATAAGTTAACTAAGTTATATTATTAAAAATGTAAAGAATAATTTTTTGTAGTTTATTCATCTTTGAAACAATCTAAATAAAATTTGAAAGAAACACCTACACAGTTCGAAAATTTTAGTTTTATAATTGTATCACCGGTCCAATTAAGGTAACTAGTTTCCCATATCGTAGATATACCATTTTTTTATTCTCAAACTCACATCGGCATGCAATGCATAAACAGTAGCGTGACATTATATGCGCTGTATGCGTTCTTCTACTTCCTTTGTTTCTTGACATATTATACAAAATTGCGTAACCTCTTATTGAACCAATATTTGATTTTTCTGATTTTTGTTCTTTGGATTTTTCCAATAGTAGTGATTATACCTGTTTTCTGGGATATTCCTCTCGTTCAAGATAATAGTCCCATTGATTCAAATAGTCATTTTAAGGTAAATGTTTGTGATCCAATTTGAATAACATTTAGAAACAACAAAAAAATTTACTGAACATTATCTTTAAAATATTTTAATAAAAAATACAGGGTGTCAAAACTAATAATGTTACAACTACTTTTTTGTAAAAAATGAGAGCGAATTTTGTTGTTTTTCAGATAAGTAACGCGCCGTTACTATGGTATAGGTGGTCGTAAATTATTGGACACCTCCTATTTTTGAGAGCTATTATCTGCGAAACTAATAAACTAGAAGAAAAATAAAAGCATGTATTTGTAGGGAATTTTACACTCTTTAATTTGTTAACTCAATTATAATTCAAAAACTGAACAGTTTTCAAGATATTCAATGAAAGGAAACCAGAAAATGCGTATGGGCTTCTGCCGATCGGTAGCCATTGCGTATTGAAATCTCTCTGTGTAGCAAATTTAGAATGCAATAATGGTAAGCCACCTATCTGAAAAAATTTTATTATTTGCACTATCATTTAAAAAAACTGCAGTTGTAATATCATTAGTTTTTTTATTAATTTTTGAAATAGATCCAATAATTTATGACCACCCTGCATTATAGCAAATTGTAGCCAAACAAGATTCCTCTTTGAGGATATAATTACATATTTCCTACTTATTTTCAAGCAGCATAAATATTATTAGTCTTTTATTTAAATATTTAATTGATAATAACTAACTGTACAGACTTGTATTCTAACTGCAACGGCGTAGCCTGCTCTCTAAAACATATTTACTAAAACCACATTTACATCGTTGCAACATAAGTTGCTTATTTTACGGCCCATATAATTAATAGTATTGAAGTTCGATAACGGTCCAATCACAGTGGCACAAATTTGTCAGCTCTCACCTAGTCAACGTAGACTCCAGTATCATAATCCTTTGATCAGTTTACAAATAGTTCCTTATTATAATAAGAAATATTTGCAAAATATTTCAGACGATTTTCATGCATCTGAAAATGGAGTTAAGGATTCATATAATGCAATAATATCTTTTAAAACAATCTAAGAATGTACGAAACAATAAATATAATATGACTTTTAATCATCATTCGAATAATCAATCTATCAAGAACATAAATTTTAAAAACTCCTTGAAAATACTTTCTCGAAAGTCAAAACCTGTTTCGCACTGTTTACATATCGCCTAACACGGGAATAATAGAAAAATAAAATTAATATCTTTTTACCCACAAAATTACTCCTCTAATTTTCACACAAGATAAAATTTGACAGGCGTTGATTGAAAAAGTGAATTGCTTCTACCGAAGGCAGGCGAAAATCCATTCCTGGAGATGTAAATACTAGAATATCCATCAGCTGTTCCTATCTGAGACGTTTTCTTAATATCGTTACTCACTGCTGAAATTAAAGTTGGACGCCGAGGTGGCAGAAACCTCAGAATTTGAAAACATTCGAACTGGAAGTCAAATTACTTGTGTGGCAGCTTTTATTTATTTATCTTATCTTTTTTAAACTTTCTGGGCAAATGGGTTTTAAATTTTGCTGCTGAAGAACCAGATGATGTTTCGAAAGCTTTCATGTCTAGAAATAAATCGTAATCTCTTCGAATGAAATATTTAGTGTTTTGGTCTAAAAATTGGTGAACTTTTTGGTTATCTTTAGTTTCGTTTTGTTAAAAATGATATGAAAGATAAATTTCAACTGACTAGAAGAATCAGATACCTACATATCTATACAAAGAGACACATATTTTACAAATTCTAGGAATACAAAAGCAATTATCCATGTAAAAGGACAACAAAATTTCTTTTTATATTTTGTCGTTATTTTGCTGTTGCAATTTTTGGTGGTAAATCTTTATAGATTTTAAACATTTCGAAAGAAATATTTGAATATATAGAAGTTTGCGTCTGAAATATTTGTTTGAGAATGAAACTGAATTTCAATCTGTAGGATTCAGCGCTCCATTTTTTTAGTCCTAGCAACTAAATTTTAGTGTTTTAGATATGAACGAACATAACGATTGCTAGTTCATTATATCCTTATTCAAAATAAATATCAACATTAAATCTTCTCTAGCTGACATTTAAAAATAAATTTTAAAACATATTTCGATAGAAATAATTAAATGGCGACTAAGAACAATCTATAAAATAATTAAAGGAACACTAAAAATTATAAGGCACTCGTAAAGAACAATAAAATACGCTAAAGATCGTTGTTAACTTGTTGTTGTCCTTTTAGTCCTCAATGATAATGCCCCATCATAATTAACTTCAAATCAGATTTTATATTCATTACTCTCTTATTTTGTAACCGGAAGAAAACAAGAGATTAATTTGTGTATAATCATGTGAAGCAACTGATAATTAAGTAATTAATTGATTAATTAACTGACAATAATTGCAACTGAATTAATTCTTAGCTTAAAAATGTCTAATAAGTGCTTTGCTCTGATTACAACAAATATATGTCCTTCATGAGAAAAATGGCGCTCCATACCCCAGTAACTAGAAGCTTTAGGATTATTCAGCGTGTGTGAACATGATTTGAGGTCATTCGGGTCTTCAGTGGAACGCTCTCCGTTTGGTGTTTTGTCCACAAATAGCACTAAAAAATAGATTGCGGCGTAGCTAAAAAGTAGAATAATCTAATAACCTAATGATATTATGTTGCCGTAGGTTGTATGGTGTAGAATTTGAAGTGAAACTGGATAGATGATATAATAAAATTTTTATAATAAAAAGATGGCTTTATTCTCTTAAAAAGAATCACTGCCTTGCTTCGCTCATCGAAACATCGCTTCGCATTCCTTTTCTAGCCATTTGGTATTTCTTAGTTTTCTGATTCTAGCAGACCATTTTCCGAACATTTACAAATACAGTAATCTCGCAATTATCCGGCATTACGTCCAGTGTTTTCATAGAGAGAGTGGGGAGCGTGAAAGAGTAACAAGTCACTGCATGTCGTAAATAAACACGTTAAGATACTGCCAAAATAATAATCGAAGCCATTCAATTAAAGGTTATGACGTCACCTGCTCTCTGCACCGTCAGCCAATGAAATTCTCAGCAACGTTCCGGAAAAGTGTCGAGGGAGGAAGCTCGCTAGAGAAAAATATATTTCAATGGACCAGGAAAAAATTAATTAAATAAAAACGGGAAAAGATATTTTAACCGTTCTTGTTTTAAATCCGACAGAACCGTTCCAGTTATAAGTTGAAAAAATTGAAATTAATAGTATTATTAGAACGTCGGATGCAGCAAATTTAAAAACAAAAATAAAATTTCGATGGCAAAACTGATTATTTTTTAAATATTCTCAAAATTCAGTAAATTATTTTTGAAGCTCAAAACAATTTCATTACAAAGAAAATTGTTTGTTCTATCCGATAGTGTATTGATTGTTTTTCAACTATCATTAAAAAAGATGACAGCCGTAATCGTACCGAAAATCACACAGAACAACACAAAACATTAAATTAAAAAAATTCTACTTTAAATTTTAAAATTCCGGCTTCGAAGTGCATTGAGTCACCATTACGACTACCTGTGTGCAAAATTTCATGGCTGTAAGTGTGATAGATTTGTCTGGACATCGCGCGCACGCACGCACACGAACATTGCCTTTTATAAGTATAGACAATGTAATGGAAAAAAAGAGAATCGATATACAAAACTTTCTATTTTTGCTTCGAGTGCGAAACGTTTGGCGCACACAAAGTAAATAAAAAATCTGGTTGTGTGTGTGTTGGCGAATTCTAATAGAAAGTAAACCAAAGACGCGTAGAAACACGAGTTATTGAGTTATTACGACATTCATTGGTGCAGCGCCGGAAGTTTAGGGTATTCTCTATTAGCTTCGTGCAGGGTTGCCATATTGGCCTTTTTAAGGCCAGATTGTGGATATTCGGAATTTTAAAAGCCCTTGACCTTAGGAATTTTCATTTGACCATAAATTCATTTTTGACCTTTTTCCGGCTTTATTTTTCTTTATGACTTTTAGAACGATTCTTAATATATAATTCTACTATTTTTCTAATAATCTTTAGAACATTGAAAAATAATATAGAACGTTGCTGTTAACAAGAGTTGATATATTTTGGTCGACCATTTTATTCTGGACCAACAAGAACAGAATTCCTTTTCTTTTGCAAGTGGCGCATGTAGATGTTTTAAAAAAATTCACTTGAATTTTAGTTTAATAGAACAGTATTACACATATGTCAATCTGGTAGATTTCTTGTCATGAAGGATAGTCATTTTCTTTTAGAAAGTAAGGGGGAAATGTGCGGTTTCATGAAATTTTCAAATTTGGCATTTTTTGGCCTTATTTTAAAAACGGTTTGGCCTTATTTTGCTATTTTGTTCTGGCAACCATGGCTTTGCGGTGTTGTTACAACCCTACGTAACGTGAGGTTACCGCCTTCCAAACTTTATCGCCCAAATATAGGGCTAGAATTTTAATCTCATTTTTTTAGGTTTAAAATAGGTATAGATTGCATTTTTTTAAAATAATATTGTATTGTCACCGGAAACCCACCACTGTGCTAAAATTTATTTCGATGCTGTAGCTCGATTGGAAGTGGGTAAGAATTTGATCTCAAGATTTGAGGACACAACAGTCAAGTTGAATAAAAGCTTATGAAAATAGCAATCATCAGTAGGAATTTTAGATTCTCTCCAAACCATCGGTATTTCAAACCGAAAAGGTTATTTTTTTATCTTGAAAACCATTGCCTTAATTCTTCTACACAGACGAAACAAACTTTGTGTGGGACCCAAGGCTTATCTTTATCCCCCATTTTCATGCCAAGATAAGTAAAGTACACTTTTTCTACAAAATCTGAAATGTTTCTTTGTTTTTGTACTGTATAGTTGCCATCCATCTAACGCGTTCTTGCTGCCGCGGACGAGGTTGTGATTTTTATTGCTCTTCTCTTTGTGTTCGTTTTTCGCCCTTTATCTGCTGACAACAAGGTTGCATCAAATTTGAATAATAACTAATTAGTTAACTAGAGGCTCTATATTTAGAAATAAATCTCGGGAACAAGAAACAGTTACCGGATTTTTGAATTTTGTTGCCAGAAACATAGCTGCAATTGGTTTTGTTTTAATTTGTTTTTTTTCTACTTATTACATTATGTCTAGTGAGTTTTCTAGTGAACAAAATTCGCAATGTGAAGTTTATGTGGAAAATACCCAAAATGATATTAATAGTGTTTATAACAACTTGGATATGATGTGTGAAAAAGGAGAAGTGTCATGTTCTTTAGATGATGATACAGAAAGTAACTTTAATGGTAGTATAATGGACTCAGGGGGAGTGGTAGCAATTTCAAAACCCGCTGATCTGGAAAAATTCTATAGAGAGGGAAACCCTCCTGCCAATAAGGTTCCAATTAAACGAAAACACAAACATTCCCCAGCTACGACCATTGATAGTACAGGGACTTTTGTAAGAAAAACGACACAAGTGTAGATAGTAAACGACAAGCTCTAAAGCAACCAGTACCTTTTTCAAACATTAGAGAACAGCCCTCTGACCTATCAGACTGTAAAAGTTATGCGCCTCTCACGGAAAGGGATTATGATGATCTCATCTTTAGAGACGAAATTGAAGCTATTATGAGAATACATAAGATAAAAGGACATGCGAAGCGGGACATTCTTGAATTTCTTATGATTATGCAAAACAGACTCCGCCCTATACGAGTAAATAAAGACGTGAAGCAAACAACGGAATTGAGTAAAATTCCATGAAACATGGAAGTCAATAAACAGATTGAAATTAAGACAACTTATGCTAAAATGTTAGAGAAGAATGCACCCAAACCCGTGACAAATATCTCCTTTAAAGGAGCCATTAGCAAAAAGGTGCCACCTCCAGGACCCTCCAAGTTCGCTAGTGAGAGCACAACTACTAATTTCGCACAATCAAAAATTGTTAATAATGCCAGGTCTAAATCCACTCTGCCTACTTTAATCATAAAACCGGCAAATGAGGAAATAAAAACTTCAGCTATGCTGAAGATACCACTTGAGGGAAAAATCAAACTAAAAGATATACAAGTAGAAGTTCTATCATGTCGCCCAATACAGGGAAATGGTATTGTTGTAAAGACCAAAACCCCTGAAATGCTTGAAAAATTAAAAACAACGATTATGAACGATCTGACACTTAGGAACAAATGTCAAATGTATATACCAAAGCCCAGAGTACCATCTATCCTATTAAAATTCGAAGGTAAACAAACGTATGTATGTATATATGTATGTATGTCCGGCTATCTTCTCACGAACCACTGAACGGAGAAGCACGCGGAAAGTACCAAAAGATGTGGAATAATCCAAGGAATCCATTTCAGCCATTTAAATTCCGAAATTACAATTAGTTAAAAAGATATTAATTAAAAACGTCGAAATGAATGAATTGACGTGCTGCCATCTATCTGAAGATTGATCTACCATCTGGCAGAATGGTGAATTCATTCACGGCGGATTCTTTTTTTTTTCCTATTATTAGTTTTCGCATCCGGTGTTGCATTTTTTTATTTATTTAACGGAAGTTGGTATTTCCTTTTGAGCGATCTTCTGTGTTTGGAATTATTAACAATTGAAAAAAAAACGTTTTCCTGCATTTTTCTTTCTTTTTTTGTCGTACGGTGTTTCGCAACATTTACGGTTGTTGGGGGAAATAATTATTCATTTTTATCCGTTTTTTTCATTATTATTCGTTTTATTTTTCTTTTGCAAAACAAATATCATGCTAATCTGTTTTAACTTATAAGCATAAGAATTCTCGCGTTTTCATTCAAAACAAACTGCTTTAAGGTAGTAAAAAGTCTAGAACTGAAAGTTTTAATCCAACAAGAGAGGTTTCAAAACAGATTTACGTTTGTTGGGGATGCTTAGTGACAATATTTGCAGAGAAAAAAACAGAGGCGGGCATATGAAAAAATGTGCATTCCGAGAAATGCTGGGTTATTAACTATAAGGTAATTAAATGGTTGGATTAAAAAATTTTAATTAAACAATATTGGATTCAAAGGATTTTTTATGTTTTGGGGGAAACGTAACGTTTACGTTAGCGACAATATGTGCAAAAAAAAATAAACCGGAGGCGGGCATATGAAAATTAGTAATAAAAAGACTAGATTTGAAAGAATATTTACATTTGTTGGGGAAACTAAGTGACAATATTTGTTGAAAAAAATGGAGCCGGGCATATGAAAATATGGATCCCAAGGCCTCACGTGATCTCACTTCTCTCCGCCCGGAAATATCCCATTATTCAAGGTTGCCCGTGCAACGCCGGGCCACGCAGCTAGTATATTATAATATTTGACATACCTCCACAAGACGGAGATCAAGCAGCTCACGAGAATAACTTTATCTTACAATTAAAAGAGAGTAATGAACTAACAGACCAAGAAATAAAGGTTGTTTTCAAGAAAAAAAGGGAGAGGCAGTTTACAGAACTGGATTCTTGCAATGCAACCAAAAAATTATCAGGAAATAAAAGATAAGAAACGATTGCGTTGCGGTTTTAACTCCTATCGTTTCAAAGAATTTCTTGAACCACTGAGGTGCTTTGGCTGTTACCGATTTGGTTACTTAAAAAGGAATTGTAGAGAAACCAAACCGACTTGTACTAAGTGTACTGCAAACCATGATTCGAAAGGATGCACAAAACCGCAGGCTATTTGCAGAAATTGTGTTCTGTACAACAAAAGTACTAATCTTAAAGTCAGAGCTGACCATATGTCAAATTCAAACTTATGCCCCATGTATCTCCGTGAGATAGAGTTTATTGCAAAACATACCATTTATGGGTAGTGTGCCCCCGGTTGTTTTTTCCTTGTGTTTCTTGCAGGCAAACTTGGGTCGTTCACGTATGGCGACCCAAGAGTTGCCAAACCTTTGTTTTTCGAATAAAATCCCAGATGTGATCCTCTTACAGGAACCGTACCTCATAAAAGGGAAGGTCATAGGGTTTCCTTTGAATTGGAGAATAGTCGCTGCACTCAATGGCAAGGCAATTATAATTATTCGAAATAAAAATCTTTCAATCCTTACCAGTCAAAACACTGTGATTGCAGATATCTCAGACTATAACAGTGGTTTCTGTATATACTTCACATTCCAGTAATAAAAATAGCGAAATTCTAAAACTTGAAGATATTTTTAGAAACATTAATTTTAGCCACATTTTAATTGGGGAGATTTCAATATGAGGCACGAATTATATGGGGTCCTGAAATCCATAATCGTCGCATTTCTGATCAGGCTACTCCTCTGGTATCTTTTATACTCAAGTATGATCTTATTATTTGGAATGACAAAGATTCAGAACCAACATTCGAAACGGTAAATGGCAAAAGCTGGATCGACATTACTATGTCCTCAGCCAACCTGGCTAACAAGAAAAGGAACTGTCAAGTTATAAAAAATAATTTTAGTGATCATAATTATCTGGTTTTTAATGTCGAATCTTTTAATGCAACACGGGATCCTCCTAGAATATTTTTTAATCATAGTCAAAATTTAAAAATTTGTAAAACAGTGCATTAAAAATTTCTTGAATTACAAGAAGAAATAGAAACTATAGATAGCAAACAAAAATTGGAGAAATGGATAGAAGAGTTAACAATCACAATCAACCAAATTAGTCAAAGTTTCCCAAGGAAAGTTATTAAACATCTTAGAGTTCCCTGGTGGGACTCCGAGCTTGAGGTAAACAGAAACAAAACACGGGCACTGAGGTCCAGATATCAAAGATGTCGAAGAGAAGAGGAACGATCAATGCGACGAATTGTTTACAAGAAACAGGAATCTCATTACAAATGGTTAATAAAACAAAAGTGTCGAGCATCTTTTGAGTTGTTCTGCCAACAACTAGTTGCAAATAACGCATTCGATCTTCCGTACAAAATTGCCGCCGGCAAAATAAGAAAACAAACAGTTCTTCAATCGGTGAAAACCAGCAATGGACAATTCACAAATACTATAGAGGAAACTATTCAAACAATAGTTCAGGCATTGTTTCCCACTGATGATTCAACGCAGGAGACTCATGTACAACGGAAAAAACGTGAAACAGTAAATATCTACTCTAGTACGATCCTGGATAAACAGTTTACGAAGCAAGAAATTACTTATGCTATTTCAACGATGAAAAAGAAGAAGGCGCCTGGGATTGATGGCATCTCTATAGAAATCATCAAGGAACTCCATGACATGAATCCAGACATACTGCATTACACATACAATAAATGTCTGGAATTGGGAATTTTTCCAGAAACTTGGAAGAAAGGAAAACTTATATTTTTTAACAAACCTGGCAAAGACCCATCTTTACCTAATGCATATCGCCCAATTTGTTTATTATCTGTACTGAGAAAAATTTTAGACAAGCTTTTAGTCTTTAGGATAACCCACTTGCTCCATAAAAATAACAAATTACATAAACAACAGCATGGGTTTCGAAATGGCAGATCTGGCGAGACTACAAACTTCCGCTTGTGGCAGGCCATAAACATAGCATTACAAGAGCGTGTACCAGTTACACTTTTATCTTTAGACGTACAAGGTGCGTTTGACACAGTCTGGCGCACAAGCATCTTATTTCAACTTACACAGGCAAATTGCCCTCAGAATATTTTTAATTTGGTGAGAAACTATTTCACAAATAGATCAATACATTACTTTCAGGATGAGGAAGTATGGAATTTTGATAACTAGAGAGGGGTCCCGCAAGGTTCGTGTAGCGGGCCTCTCTTTTGGAACCTTGTTATTGACACTGCCCTTGATTTACCCCTACCACAGGGAAGTCACATCCAAGCCTATGCCGACGACATGATTGTTGTAATTAGAGGCAAGGATAAAGAGGAAATCGAAACAAAGGGAAATGCAGTTCTCGAAAAATTATTTGCCTGGGGTGCAGAGCATAAGCTTTCCTTTAATATACAAAAAACATTTCAAATGCCTATTACTTTTGGGGGAAGACTTAATCTCAGAAACCCTCCCATTATTTCAATTAATAATCATACAATACAAGTTGTAAATAACATAAAATACCTCGGTGTGACTTGGGACTGCTGTCTCACTTTCACCAAACATTTTAAAGCACTCAGAGACAAAACGGATTCATTAACCTACAAACTATCAACAGTAGCTAATGAATTCTATTCTAAGCGTTCGGGTCTTTTCAGAAAAATATATTATGGAGCTATAGAGCCTTGCCTTCTTTTTGGAGTAGGAGCATGGGGCAATAGATTAAAACTAAAAAAAATCAGGTATTCCCTAAATAGTCTACAGCGTAGACCACTTATAAAAATTACCAATGCATACCGTACAATTTCTACGGAAGCTTTACAAGTTATCGCGGGAATTGTACCGTTAGACATTAAGGCAAAAGGAGTTTTTGGCAAATTCTTACTCACGACAATAAATAACGACATAAAGTTTGGATAAAAAATTTTTAAATGGGAAGATTACGAAACCAGACTAGATCCACATAATATCCATCCAGCGGATAATATTTCAATTACTTACGATAAACACAAACCTTCCGGGGAAGAGATTGAGATCTATACAGACGGATCAAAGATTAACGATCAGGTTGGTGCAGCTATAGTTGTATTCTATTATAACGCAGATATTTTTAATAGAACAATTAGGTTGTCAGATTTTGCCACAGTGTACCAGGCGGATGTCACAGGAATATAAATGGCCTAGAATTCATTTCCACCATTGGACCATGGAATAAAATAAACTTATACACAGATTCTCTTTCGGTACTTGAAGCACTCAACACTTTTAAAACAAGTAAACAAGACATTCTTGCAATTAAAAACGACATCTTAGTAATGAGCAAAGAAAATTCCACTCCATTGGATTCCAGCTCACACTGGAATTCAGGGGAATGAAACAGCTGATAGTTATGCTAAAAAAGCTACAACGAGACCTAACATTGAAAAAATTCCAAAGAAATCTTTTAAACAATTAAAAAATGCAATTTCCAATGTGCAAATACAGATTTTTCAAGAGCGTTGGGCTTCGTCCACAACAAAAAACAGCAGACATACAGAAAAACTAATAACGGCGGTATCAATTCATACGAGAAAATTTAGTCATTTTATTGTACAATTTTTGAGTGGACACGGTAGATTCCCAGCGTACTTTGTACGATTTGGGAGGAGCTTGAACATCAAATGCCCCTGTGGCGCCGTGGGAGATACTTTACACTACGTAGTGAAATGCCCATTCACGGAAAAGTATGCAAAAAAACTAATTTATGATAAAGACAATCTAAACAGAGAGGAAAATTTAGGTCTCCTTCATTCTATTTATCAGGAGGTTAATAACCTTGTTCCACAGGTTTAGACCTGTTTTTATTCTCTCTTTTTTCTGCTTGTCAATTTCTGTTAGAATTTAGAGCCGACCAAGTCTGCGGCAGCATGAAATCACGTCATCTAAAGTGTCTTGCACATTTTGGTGACCCTCCAGATGGAAACATCGATGTACGAGAAAGTGTATATTTATATATATATAAAGAAAATATAGTACGAGAACATCTCACGGGCCCTCAGCATTATCCTTACAATGGACTCGTCTCCGGGACCAGGGGCGAGGTGTCCCGTAATCAAGAAGAAGAAGAAGTTGCCATCCAACTGGTTAGGTTGCCGTAAAGGCATCAGTTACGGGGCATGGGGCGGCGTTTTGTATAGTTGCCACATATATTACAAAAACAATCTGGTGAATTAATCTGACGTCCTTTGGAAACCATTTGTCTCAACTGCAACGCAAACTAAAAATAAAAAGCCTGCCTACTCAAAGATCATGATTAAATTCAAGTGTTTTGAAGTGAACTAAGAAAGATATTGATGAGTGAGTAGGGAAAATGGCAAGGAGGATATTGATGAGTGAGTAGGAAAAATGACGAGAAGGATAATGGTGTAGGGGCGAAGGGAGGACAGACATGCTAACGATCCAGGTTTAACTTATTTTCTCTGGCTTTACTGTTCTGTTTAACAGACCGTTTCCAGTTTAGATGAAAATCTTAAATAAATATTAGTTTATTCTTTCTTGTGTTTAATTTATATAGAGAAAGTATTATTTAAAATCTCTAAATATGTGTAACTAGAAAATCACCCGTTATCGTATGACGTGAGCAAATTGTCTCTTCATTCGAGAGATTTCCCGTCAGCTTTGACGTGTTTAAATAGATATATATGCGAGAGAAATGTTTAACATTGATTGAAAACAAATAAAATAAACATACGTTTTATGGCAGGAAATGTTTTTTTATTTACATATTTCTTTATTCAAAAACCCTCTCGTGTTCAACACACAACATTCCGTGTGAAGTATTTTTCGTTGTTTAACAATTTTATTATAATTCAATAACCATGAAAGTCTCAGCTTGTCAAACGCAAATCAAAAGTTAACATTTCAAAGGAATTCTTTTTCGAAATTCCAGTCAAAACAAAGCACTTCTCTGCTTGTCAAACGTTGCCAAAAAATATTATCAAATTATATCATCACGATTGCAATAAATAATCATATGCATCGTGGCATCCAAACTATATCTCGTGCATGATATACCACTGACGTAATTTATTACTTTCTAATAAAAAACGTAAATTAATTGGAAATATACGATTAATATAATTTAAAATTTCTCGGGAACTATTGATCATAGCGAGATAAATTTTATATCAATCGATAGAAAATTTTATTTCATTATTTTAGAGCTATTAAATTTGAAATTAGAACGACAATTACTCTTTTAAATTTAAAATTACTGAAATTTAGGTTCTCTAACAATGAAATAATGCTGTTTAGCGTCTCGCAGTACTAAGGCGCGAGTTTTATTGTTGGTGAAGTCAGAACGTTACCGAGAGACAGATCTGGGTTATTATATTAGTAATAAGTTCATTTCAATAATATTATGTTTCTCTTAAATATACAAAATTCGTGCACATTAGACCTGTAATTTGTAATAAAACTGTATGTGGTAGAATTTATTAATTACTAGCACATTACCCGGTGTTGCTCGGTCATTTTCTTATCAAAACCTTGCGATGGAGAGAAAAAGGAAAATTAAAAAGAAAATGCGAGTACTTTGTTATATATGTGATTTATAAACCACACCCACAATTATTGGGTTAACTATAGTAAAGAAGGGATAATCTAATTGCATGTAAATGTGAAACAGAAGCGTGAGTCAAAGTGCGTGATCAGCAGACAACGTGTGAAAATATAACACATATAGCAAGAATATATGGTTTGCATTATAAAACAATATAAACATATTTGTATCTCAAAGTATTTGTTTTTCTGCTAGAAAATCGAAAATGTGTTGTGATGCGATTATCTGCAAATATATGAAAAGAAATAGGTATACTTAGGAAAAGACGATTTTATATAAAATCATCCCAAAGTCAGCACAATATGCGATTTAGTTTCCTTAAGAACATTGAACTTATTTTCATCATATTACACTCAAAAAAAATTATTTTAAAATATTAAATGACATATAACTTGAAAATCTGAAAAATTACGATATTTTTCATTAAGGAAAGTATCGTAAATATATACTACTACCCAGAAATAAGTTAAAAAAATTCACAAATGCATAATGTGTACAGATATATTTTAATATAAAATTCACTATCTAAACAATGAAAACAATTTCATACATGTGTTCCTAATTTTTTTAAACTTGTAAATAATGCAAAAACTGTATATTTAATTGCAAAATAATAGATATTTTATTATATTGCATCATTTTTGTTACATTTTTAAATCTTAAGTTATGGGCTTTCGAAATCCTTTTCATTTGATTCTTAAATCTTAAGATTTGAGCTTTCGGAATTTTTCGAATCCATGCATATTATTCATTTCCGGAATCGTTTATTTGTACCTTTTCTATGAGGATAAAATGAAACATCGACATTTTGATAATACGAAACATCTCAGTTCCATTAAAATAAAGATTAATATCACCTTAGAGCGTATAGTAAATAAGAAAATTCTTTCCTAATTCAGTTATCTGCCTTTTGTCAGTCTCCTTAGCAATCGTATTTTAATTTTACCAAATCAAATTATAAATTAGTAAGACAGTCAACCATATATTCATCTTTATAAAATTTTTATTTCTATATTATTAATAATATTTTAACAACAATCATTTTTTTGCCGTTCTGCGTAAAATAAATTTCAAATAAACAAAAATAATATAGTGAAACCTGTGTATAACAATACTGTTTGTAACGATAAATCTACCTTTAGCGATATTTTCTTGGCGCCAAATCTGGTAATAAACTTCATAAAAATCGCCAAGCGAGTCAATTGTCCTATATGTTACATGCATTTTGGAGACTTTCCCCGACTTACCACGAAAAACTGTGTTAGGGCTTATTTACCCCTCCTATGCTTTAAGTGGGTTAGTGAGGAACATGTGTACCAAATTTTATCGAAATCTTTATAGCCGTTCGGAAGTGATGCTGGAACAAACATCCATACATTGAGTTTTATATAGAGAGATTTTTCCAGTAATAGCATTCCAAAAACTATAAAAAATACTAATTATTTTCTAGACAATTTTTTCTCTTCAGACCTGTGTATTTAGCTGTACTTTCCTAGCAATAATATGCCAGTGTAATGAAATTCTATGTTATTAAGTCATTTACTTTCAGCATTGTAAAGCCCAGGGCTAAGAGCCTCAGAGCTCACGCACTCTGTTTAAAACATGGAGCATTATGAAGATCTGTTGAATAAATTCCCCGTTCTGAAATTGTACGAAAATTAAGATGAAATATAGTTTATTTTGGTACCAACTTACGCCGATGAAGGCGATAACTTATCTAGTATCCTATCATCATGAGTTCACACTACATTGACTTCAGAAGGTAGGTACATATGAATTTTAATGCACAACGGAAACACATATTTTGCGCGTCTTTCGATAGAATTAGAACTTAAGCCCTTAGTCCCCCGACCGAGAAGTTTAAACTCTGCAACTAGGCTAGCCAAGTTTAGACTCTTCAAATAATCTAGAGAAGCCTGATAAACCACAGATTGTATGCATATTAAAATTTATATAACATACAAACATATTTATACTGTCTAAATTATTTTTCTCCTAGTGAATTAAGATACAAGAAACTTAGGTCCAGAAGACTTTTGAAGAAAATGAGTTTGATCTCATTTAGATTCTTTGTGCGTCTTGGAAATAGGTGATAAGTTGCTATTAACACTGAGGGTAAGAACTGTTTCCTTGCTTTGTTCTATCTAATGAGTTTAATTTAGTTCAGTTATATTAACATCCCGTTTTGAAGCAACAAGATGGCTATTTTGGGTCGGACCTCGTAATTTTGAAAAGCTGTGTAACGAATTGTTTTCAGGCTACAATCTTATATCTAAAACACTGGATCAAGACGGCTTTACCAATGCTTTTTTTAATGTATGGTTTCTAGAGGCACAGACTGCACGTAATGTGAAGGTTTGTGATTGTTTATATTTCAGCTTGGAAGTTAAGTTCTTCAAATTGCTTGTACGATAAAACGACTTCATTTTGTTAATAGCGAAATAAATGTATTTTTGATATAAAAATTGGCTATTTCTGAGTCTGTCGTTACAGTGGTCAGATGGCGAGGACGACACCTGAGCTGGCATCCCCCTCTCCAAACTTCCGCACCACACCAGCGGGAGGATTCTATCTAATGAGATATTTGCTCAAATGTATCTGTCAACACTGTTCAAAACTGCGAGGTACATCCCAGAATAAATCGCATTTATTTTCAAAAATTGAGATGTAATCGAACGAAACATGACCTTTCATTAAATGAAAACAGAATTTAAAAACACACTTCTATTAGTGTACTGAAATATAGAACTTTTAAAACTCTTTTCTATTTTTTAACAATTTAAGTCTTTTTTTTACTTTTGTACTAAATTATTATTTTCTACGTTTGTGATACGTATATTATATTTTGTACTTTTTTATTCTTTTATGTTTATTTATAATACATTATTAAAAATATTATAGAATTTTGTGATCAATTTTTTTCTCAAATTCACTACCAGGTATGTTAAATCAAATTTTAATTAAATTAATCAAATAATTGATAATTGAGCTCTAAATATATAAAATAGTATATTGTAATCGGCAGCACACAAGCCTTGTATAATAGGAAGTGAATGAAAAATCGTTCCATTTTTACAAATTCAATCTTTACAAACATGGTATAAATCAAGTGAAATAATAGTGTGTAAAAAAGTATTATAGTTTACAATTGTTTAAAATTTTTCAACTTAAGTAGGAAAAAAACTTTGTAAATGAATATGGGTAATGTAAAAAATAATTTTGAAAGATAATTTTGAAATTAAAATTTATGAGTAAATTTAATCATTTCCCAAACTCTTTTTATCTAATTAAGCTTTCTTTATTAAAATAATTCCCACTGTTAAACTAACGTATAATAATTAAATCTTTTTAAGATCTAGGAAATAATTTAAATACAAAAATGCAAGTGATTGAGCAGTGTAAGGTTAACGTAACGAAAACTTATTTGTTAGAGTTCATTATTGTTGTAATACTTCGATTTCCTAAATTCTAAAGCAAAATCATAAGAATTGTGATTTGTTCTTTTTTGTGATTTATCTCATCTTTTTGATGTTGTTTATGATTGTGTTTAAAGTAATTAAGGTTAGTTCTGGAGAATTGCAATGCTCTTCTGATGCATCTGTTTCCAAACGTTTCATGAAAAATCATTAAAAAGTCTTGCATTGTTCTTTTGTGATTCAGCTAAAAAGTTGTGTGCCGTTAGTCACTAACTTTTAAGTAATTAAGATCGTGCTTTAAGGACTAATGCTTTATTGAGTTCGTATTCCTGTAATAATACTTTGAATATTAATAAGTTTTAATAAATGCTATTTTTTAAAACACAATTATATTAGTGTACGAAAAAGGAGATTTATTTTCCGTTTTAATTCTTTTCTGTTCTCCAGTTTATTATTTACAAGTCATTATCATAATTTATTGATTCTAGGAAACAATTTGTCTTAACTTCCTAACCAGATGGCATCACTATTAGGGAACGAAAACTTCACTAAATCAATAGTATAACTAATAATTAAGTTCTTAAAATATTAAAATGGCGTATCGTCATCGTGAACACGAGAGTGTAAAAACTTTGGAAACACTAGTACATCAGGCAATGAATAAAATATCGATTACGAAATTCCCCATTAAAACATGAAACAAGTCAAATAAAATAAAAGTGTATAAATACCAATAAAGAGTACTCGGAAATTGCCTCGAGAACATAACCTACAATGAAGTGATCAAAAGTTAAAGATTAGCGAGATATATACCTCCTATATTTGACTTTTGGTCCCTCTTCGTACCGAATTTTAGTTAAAAGTTTCGTCTTAACTTATAAGTACGTAGTTCATTTAATTTAATTTTTAATATTTTTTATTGGCCAGTATTTAAATTTTTTTAAATAAGCGTCATAAAAATTATTTTTCAGAATTTCTCCTTTATTGTCTATCTTATATCCACTTGTAGGAGTACGCGGTCACCTTAATTTTACAGTAAAAAGAGAATAAATTAACGCTGCTCTAATCATATTTTGTATGTGGTTATTTCGAGTAAAACTAAGAATCTATGTACCCAAGTGATGGCTAAAAGTGAAAAGAGGAGAAAATATGATGAATTTATCATTATTCAGTTTTTGAAATGACCTTTGCTTTCAGAAATATTTATTTTTTTTTAAATCACGAATCATTTGATCACGCATCCAGTATAGTCCAGAATTTCTATATTTATTTGGGGTTCAAATTTTCCACCGACTCTCTCTTTTATTATTTACAGGAAGAAGTTCACAATAAAAAATAAATTTAAATGTGATGATGATGATGATGGGTTGTTTGAGATATATGCTCTCTCTTTGGCTGTTTTATCTCAAGTTATCCTTGGTTCAAGTTTTTGAATCATAAACTTAGTAAAATTGAAAGAGTCAAAGGAAAATTAGAAAAAATGAACTGAATCGAACATTATCGTGAATACGGCGCAAAAATTTTTGAATAGCGAAAATTTCCTTTTAGTCAAATCCAGTATAGTCCAAAATTTCTACATTTCTTTGGGATTAAAATTTTCCACTGACTCTCTCTTTTATTACTTACAGAAAAAGTTAAAAATAAAAAAATTAAATGCAGTTTAGTTTAGTTATAATGACGTCCCGCTTTCAAGAAACAAGAGTGTTATTTTGGGACGGACCTCATAATTTTGAATCGTGGCCAGATAACTAGGACGACACCTGAGCTGGCACTCTCTTCAATTCCACGCCATACCAGCAGGACGATACTTGGCCACTATGTATGGTTTAACATGCAATAGACTCACATTCACTTCACATTCGGCCCGAAGCCGAGACCTTACCACTAGCCATCATGGCGGTTAAAAATGTAAATGTAAAATTACTGATAAAAAAAGACACCAAGTTACAATGAATAATTTTAGTATAGTGTTGAAATTTTTTGAAAATTTTTAATTCCAGTTATCAAATTCTATCATTAGTGTCAAATTAATATTAACGAATATCGCAAATAATCAAGGACGGTTTGCGCCCCCAACTTTTCAACTCCCGGTCCAAAATCTAGAGGATTGAAGTTTAGAAAATTTGATCTTTATAACAAACAAATCAGACCTTTAATAACAAACGAAAAGCAAACTTTGAACGTCCATTCAAATCTGGATTTTAATCAGATGGTTCTTGGGATCACATAACTCTAGAGATTATATATCTCAAATCCGTAGGCATTCAGATATATTTGCCATTAACTAGCACACATTTATTATGAAATTCATTATACTGGGAATAATTACATAAAAAATATAAACCAAAAACTACTGAATTCCACATCAAACTGAATTAGAAGCATTACAATCTGAGCACATTAGAGGAATAATTACTTATTAAACAATAGTAAAGGATTTAAAAGGAGAAAAGAAAGGCTCAGCTAACGACTAAATTATGCAAAACAAAACCGAATAAATGAATCCTTTCAATACCTTCACCATTGTGCATGTAGATACAATTAAAAAAATCATTGCATTGTCCAGTGCAATACACTCCCACACAAATTCGTCTAGCTTAATGTTCTGTGTCATCCCACCCCAATTTATTCTATTTCCCTCATCATCGCTGTTTTTCCGCTCGCAGCGAATAAAATATTCAGCAGGACTTGAATTCGCGAAAATATTGTTTTCTCGCGTACTGGCTGCCAGAGATTCAACGCTGCAGAGTTGCACTATCTTCCGGACTCGTTCCGAAAATCCGACAGCAGACAGCGGCTCGTCGGAATTCGCTCACGAATTACGCCTTAAGACTTTCAGAAGGCGTCTTAATATTTGAAGAGGCTCGCCTTCTACGCTCTTCTTCTAAATCATAAAAACTTGGTGGGGAACTAATGCAAACTAGAATACAAAAAAGAGGAAAAGTAAGGATTATATATTTTTTCGTGCGGATGGAAAAACATCTGACTGTATTCAAATGAAGAATATTTGAAGTCTAACGTACCGTATAATAGGAAAGTGAAAATTATAATACTTATAAAGAAAAAGAAAAGTAATTTGTGGGCCTGATTTAACAATGAATTTTTCGGATGTGCTATTTCTTACTTATCATATGTTTGTATTAGATAGAGGGTTTTCGAACAAAAAAAATGTTTTAAATTTTGAGGCATTTTTGATCGAAATACCTTCCAATTATTCTAAAAAATGCTGCTTTTAGCTTATATTGTAAAGAAATGATGTTTATTGCAAATGGAATATTTGGATGAGAATACAGCGCATTGACAACATGAAATAGATAATATTTTAAGGTTAGAAAGCAGATGAAGTCGTTTTTCGTGGTCAATTTGGTCCACTGGAATTCATATTTACAAAAGTGAAAAGAAGCAAACTGACGTTTAGTTCTCTATAATTCATACGATGAATTTCTGAAATATATATTCATGTGCTTTTCTGTTATATATTCTAAACTGATTCTTTACATATGTGATACCAGTTCTATACTTTTGTAAAGAGAAGTTTGTAAATCTTGTTTCGAAATAAAGGGAAAAAATAATATCTATCGTTCAATTAACAAAATTAAATAATATATAGACAGAATATACTTTAGACTAATGTACATGACTGAAGCAAATATTAATTATATATGGAAACTGATTTCATTAATATTACAAATAGAAATTGGTGGAGCATTGACAGAACTGAATGCGTCAGTAGAGTCTCAACTTTGTGAATTAAATTATTTTCCGTTTCGAAATCCGATTCTAACAGATCTACCTTGGCCGGGGCCAGACGTACGTTGATTTTTTGCAGAAGAAATTATATTTAGTTTTTTATATAAATTTTATATACAGATGAAAAATTCTAGAACATTCGATGGATCACGTCAAATGTTCATCCGAACTCTTATTTGCGATATTCGTAAATTCATTCGGTGTTGGTTAACCGAAATTAACCGATAATAATACACTTCAAAATGAAGTTTTAATTTATCACGCTAAATTATTCACGCAGCATTTATTCAAATTCTTAATTACGAATTTTGCATGCGATTCAGACTCTGAATGCGCTAAACCCTGCTTTAAATGAGATTCCTCAATAATAATTTGCTATTTATCATTTATTTTTTCCTATTATTTATTTAAATATATCAGATCTTAACCTATCATAAAACCATTTTAAATTTCAGTAGCAATTTAAGCTGAAAGGTAACAGATTAAAATATATTTCTAAATCATATTCAGTTCTCAAAACGCTTTTACTTGTTTTTTTTATCATCACATATATTAGGACATCAGCAATATTTTGCTGATGTCCTGGAAAAATTTCATTCGCATTTAACAAGGAATTTTACATTTTTAACGCTTAGTGAATGATAGGTTTCCTACATACTAGACGTTTGACAAAAACAAATATATCCCATTGCAATTCCTAACAAAATTGATTAAGTATCACACTACATAAATAGATAAAATGATTGGATTTCTATTATCTTTGTTAGCTAGATGCACTCAATATAAACTTAAAAAACGTTCCTAAATCAACGCACAATGAATCATTTGTGAATAACGACACGTAAAACTAAATCTTCTCTTTGCTTATTAAAACTTTCCTTCTTTTTGAAAAAATAACAAAAAAATGACTTCTTTAATTGTTTATTTTTTGAAACCTATATGCAAAATTGGACACTGAGAGATAATTGACAATAGAGAGTTATAATTTACTATTTATGTCCTTTTGCTTCAATAAAATACTTTTTGTTTGTATATAATTGAATTTCAGGTCTTTTTTTTAATCACTTATGTTTCATGACCTCTAACTTGTATTCTGTAGGATACTAAACTTTTAAATGAATAAGGCTTTATACTTGAAAAACGTCACAGTAAATTTTTAAGCTTATTCTTACGGCTTATATAAGTACTGTACCAGTAAGACTTTTCCTCTGTGTACGAGCTGGCTCAAATATTATACAACTAAGCCGTTTTTATTTTATGACTCCAAAGAGCTAAACTGTCTCTCCTGTAACCACAATGTAGACAGTTTCACTCCTAATCTTACTATGTCACCCCATGAGTGATATGAATATTTATTGCTAAGGTTGCTGGAAAATAATAGGTAAACACAGGGACTGTTCAAAGAAACCACAAATACTACCTCCGAATGATTCATATATCAAATGAAAACTCTTCTATTTCTCGGATAGAATAGCCGTTTTAAAACGGATTATTTGTGGGATTTCATCCAATCATTATCAAAATTCTTAATCATTACTAGAACTCATTACTCTAAACTTTGTGAAAAAGACTCTTAATCCATTTATTGTCCTTCTATGCACGGAAATGACAAAATATTTCAACTAAGAAGTAAAACCTAACGTTTATCCTGTTTGACACAAATTATAGTAGTGAAAAGAGTGATGAAAACTTTTGTATATAATAGCGAATTGAAGAAAGCTGTGGGGCTAACTCAGGGAAGCAACAAACAACCGCAGCACTAAGTTGTTCTTGAATCAGCAGCTGCCTATAATCTTTAAGTGTATGAAATGAAATGTTTTTCAACACCAAGAAAGAGATGTTTTGTGATGTGCGTGTGGAAGTTTCTTGCAATGAACTTAGAGATGAAGGGGACCAATTCATATATTAACACAATGATGTCACTTCACATATTCAAGACCTCTAAACATAATCTTTGTTGGAATTGCTGTAGAAGCCTCGGTAAACATAACAACTGCTGTATTTGCACAAATCTAGTTACAGGAGCATTTGGATACAACGACTTGATCGTAGGCATAAGATTAATTGTATACATGCGATTTCGAAACACCCAATATAACAACTCATCTGGTAATAACACAACCGAATATTCCTGATAATTTCGAACACTACCTAATCAAGATGGAAACTAATTATAGTTACAAGCACAACCATGTGCTGTGATTTTTTTCTTTTTAATTTTCAACAGAACTAAACTTGTAATCACTTGATTGAAATTTTATCCAAATTATGGGATCATGAACCAACCCTACTAGCACAAGATATTTTGCGATATCTCCAGGTGTTGCCATCGTGAAGATAACGTATTAAAATTGTTGACACCTTATGCTAATAGGGAATCCATCATTTATTCAGAATATTTTTAACCTTATTTCACTCCTGACGAGTTGTTGAAATAGTTGGGAGTAAGAGGTTTGTAGTTTTTAAATGCATCAAAAAGAATGCAGGACAACAATACGACATCAAATACACAAGTCTTTAAGCAGAGGATTTTGATAGGCTCTTCTTCAATAGTTAGTAAAAGATACACAATTATTATTTTATAGCATCTGCTTTTCTTATGTGTTGTCACTACTCATGTCAGAACGAAAAATAAAAGTATTATGATTGTGTCATATTATTTGATTTTATTACTTATTTAATTTATCTAAAATATTGTATATTGTACAATTCTTGATCCAAATTCTAATAAATAAATTATAACTTATTCTTTGATACAAATAGCTTTCGATAAATATTCTTTTTTCAAATTTCGGAAAAGTAGAAATATGAGTAACTAAAGCAGTATATAACTAAGGATTAGATGAAAATGACATATAAACAATGTTTATTCAAGAGATAAAAGGAGCAAGATAATTTAGGTCCTTTTTTGATCTTGTAAAATGTTTGATATTAAATTACTATTTTTTTTAAATTTTAACAAACGTCGAACTCTATAAAAAACATTTTAAACCCCATTAAACAATCTTTTCATATTGGTTTGATTAACACCTACGCGTTCTCCCATTAGAGGTGCAATTTCGCGCTCTTTGTCATGCAGAATTCATGAGTCATTCCACAACTATCGGTTGTGATTAATATCGTTTTCGATCGCTTAAGCGACGGCCGTTTCCTATCGCATCCCCTTTGGGAATCAAAATGTTACTACTTTTGTAGAGGGACGAGACTCATGTTTATATGAAATGCCGCTGTTCAAGAATTAATTCAATTTCAGGAACCATTTTTATTAGATGGCTAAGTTCCACGACACAGTACATTTAAAGGTACAAGACGCAAGACAGAGAACAACAAAACAAGACAAGTACGCAGAAGAAGAAGAGAGAGAGGCATCATGGGAAAAACCCGGATGGCTCTAGTAGCGCCACCTACCATAAAAAGGAGAAGGCAGTGAATTGTAACCGCTACACTTTAAAATTTTATTTTAAATTGTGCCTTGATCGTTTATGATTTTGTTTATAATAAATTTATTTAAAGGAAAGCCGACTGCTCTGATTTACCCTCTGAAATATCCTCCAGGTTTCATTCTCAATAAAGAGAATTGGTTTCAAAATGATTATATCGAAAAGAAGGAGCTGTTAATAACTAACTGAAATAATAGTCTTAAGACCCTTGATAATTTTTAATACTTTCAAGATAGGACAGGCATTTAGCGGAAATAAAAATAAATTTTAGGTGGTCTTCTCTTCATATGTCCATATAAAAAAGGGCATTAAGTCGTCTTTTGATATTTTCATATACTTAACAATGGCAACCCATCAAAAAAATTTGTAAGTCCTAAGTAGAGTAATGCCAAAGAAAGCTAAAGATGTGTTTACCTCAAAAATCAAAATGATCTACCAATTTTACTTTTGTTTTTTCTAGATTACATTCATTGCTATGTGGCTTTCAAATGTTCATATTAAAATTCTTCAAGTTTTAAAACTCAGTAAAAAATTCACGTAATATGATGCGTATTATATAGAGAAATGCTGACGTCTAATGAAAATATTATGGCGGACTTTATGTTTTTTTGGTTTTCAGCCCAATTGGTATAGCACATCTAGTCAAGTCCATAAGTCAGGGGCAAGGGGAGATGTGACATCTTCTATTGGTTAACTTTCTCATTATTATAACCTTTAGAATTAAGACACCTCAGAATACCGGAAGGCCCGAGTTCCTCTCTACCCACCTCAAGAAAAGCAATGCCAGCCTGAATTTTTAATAGGTAGCTACACAGAAGATGACTCTGCTCAGCTGATGAATATCAAGGGAATTTATTTCATGAAAATTGGTTCAACTGAAATCAGAGTGCTTAGAAAATCTCCCTGTCCCCCCCCAACCCATCTGGGTGAGCCACTCTAACGAACAAACAGGCCTCGGGTATTCAATAAATCATATTTAATAAAAGTGGGTGTGACTTTCGCAAGATGTTTGGGCTCTCCGGGTGCCCGTCATTCTTCGGTAGAACAAGCATTTGGGACTTTTCAGTTGAATTAATGGTTGCAAGTTGGCCTTAATTCTATTGAAAGAATTAAGGCCAACTTGCAGCACGTATGTATAATCTAAGGTAGGTTCGACTCCAATATATAAGGATATGCTTCCTTCCATGAGGTATTTCGTCGCTTAACAAGTAACACTACCTATCTCAATTTTTTGAAATTTCAAAGAGGAAGATTCAAATGAATTTTTCGCATCCAATAATGAACGTTTCTGAATTTTTTCAGGTCTGGTTAGAACACGTGGTCTTATGTTTATAGCAGATGTTAAAAAAACCCAGATATATTCAATGAAAATCTTCCGCAGCAGAAATCAGTAGGAAACAATTCGTTGCCAGTGCACACATCGGTTTACCAATCTTTGAAAAATGTCAGTTAAGAGGGCAACCAGAATAGAGAACACATAACCTTCTTTCTCCGATATCATCTTGTATTTGTTACATGAATAAAACCCTTCATAATGATACTTCAAAAAATTTCTTAGAAATTAATGATAATCAGCTTAAGCATTTTTTTCGATTTAGTACTTGCTAGTAAATAAAATTTCTTTGATAAATTTATTACATACAAAATTTCAAATTTTCGCTTCCACTTCTGTTTCAGCCCAAGACTTATCAGCCCCTGTTACAGCAGTCACTGCTTACACAGTTTTGTTTGAATTGTGGACATTTTCTTATATTTGCTACAGTTTTATAAAGAATTAAAACAACTCTTTTGTCATTGATACTTCTATATGAATTTAGACCGAGGGATATTTACACTATGCATGGTGTCCAAAATTATGTATATCAACTAGTTAATGGTATATCGTATCAATATGATATTGTATACTGTATTTCAGACTATATAGTATATAATATGATAGACAGATTTATATCATGATTGTCTTACATAAAAAAGAAAAATACGGGAAAGCAGATAATAAATCAGTCTGATAGATCCCTAAGACTGTTAAAATAAACAATTTTGTTGCCAGAGTTTATCCCTCCTTGATTTCTTTCCTCATTCATTGTTATTCCAGAAAGTGGATCATAATCTCCGATGATTACCGTTGATTCCCGTGGAGATGAATGGCAAAAGGTAATGGGGAAACTGATGCTATCGACTACAGCTCCGGGCGATGAATATTGCAACCATCAGCCCTGTGGGCAATTCATCTCGAAATCGGCAACAAATCGTATACTGCAGTAATTAGAGAGAATGAATGTCAGTTTTGAGATTGAAACATAATATTTCTAGGCTGGCATTCTCTTTGTAAATTGAGTGGTATAAAAATCGTTACGAAGAATCCAATGGCTGCTGATATCTATCGATAGTTGAATTAGTGAGTATGTTAATGTGCAACATTTAGATCCTGTCGCGAGCTCTTTTAATTTAATTCAATGTCTCTTTACTAGATAATTTCGATCTATTAATTTGTAATTGTTTTTGTCAATGTTCCCAGAAAGTTTTATTTTTATGTATACAGTATTACCCTGTTAACAGAACTGGGTTTAACCGAAACCCGAATTATCCAAAATGCTTTTGAAATCAAAAATATAGGAAAACAGGTACTGAACTGAATGGAAATAACTGCGAAGCGGAGACTTTTTTTACACCGATATCTCCGCTTTCTTCTTTTAAACCTCACCAAGAAGGTCACAGAAGAATATTAGAATGCTAAAATTAAAATTAATGGGTATTAGCAACATTAATTACGAGACTGTTTACTTGTGCCAGTCAAGGCCATCGCACCCGAACTCACCGGAGCGAATATTGAGCCCGACTGAGGGTTAAATTTAGTGAAGAACATTCTACAAAGAGAGTTTTGAATTCATCTTACACTCAAAATATTTCAGAATTACATACAAAATAGTAATATATGTTCTTGACTTAACCGAAAAATTGTTTATCCGAAACGGCTTCCCAACTTTCGTTTGATTAACCGGGGTTGATCTGTAATTATTTATTTGAATATTTCTCGAAACCCTTTGGGATTTAATTTAAACTGCCATCGTGCAAGAGGAGCTCAGTTCATTATAAAATCGCTTAGAACAAGACTCTCTTTTTTTAACATGATAGTGCAGTGGCCAGTCAGGGGGGTGGGGGGCTATGGGGCTGCAGCACCCCCAAAGCTAAAACAGAATTCTTGATTTTATTTAAAATCACTACAACTGTTTGTTCTTAATTTTCCTGTTAAAAAAAATAGTAGAAACGTGACAACATTGCCTTCTAGCTTGACAGACTTGAAAATTTTCCTACTTTTCTAGTCATTCCACTTGTACTTGTAGCCTTCACGCGGTCGAAAACATTTTTTGGCTTGATATTTCATTGTATTTTTTATTAAATTACAGAAAGTATATAGTGTTCTTTATGATTCTTACTGCCAGGTGAGTAAAGTCTGCGAAGTTAAAGTGTTTTGCTTTGCATAAGCCTTGAGGTTTGACATTCATAACGACGATACAAACATTTTTATGACCTCAGCCTCTCCCGAGACCGAATACTGGATTTGACACTGCGATAGTGTTTTTAGGCTGGCATTCTTACTGCAAAAACCATGTTGTAAAAATCGTTAAGAACAGAATTCAATGGCTGCTACGATATTTCGGTCTAGAAGTTCGAATACAACAATTTTATGTTCAATAAGCAGCGTTTTAATATTATTTTTATAATACTATGCGTAATCCGATTGTCTCATCAGACGTTTCCAACCGTTAATTCCAAAGGCAAAATGTTAGAAGAATTTATGACTATTACTGATAAATTGATGATGCTACGTTGTATTTAGTTCGATGATAACATAACAGTGTGTGAGAACGTGAAATGAAATAAGAATGTGCAATCAGCCGTATGTGTGTGTAGATCGGCCCTGTGGAGGCAAAACGAAGCATAGCAAGTAGCAACAAATGCTCACTGAAAAAACCAGCGGAAATAGCCTGTCCAAAACTTTCCCGCACATCCTAACACAGTTAGGGAAAAATACACCAAACTAATAGAGAAACGAATTCAATTCCCTAACACCAGGTGGGGAAAACTTGCGAATCGTTCGTGCCTCTTCTTTGCGCCGTAAAATGGCGAAGAAACCGAATATGCAATTTGAACGCCGATTGAAACGAAAATTGGGCATGGATCTACAATTAATGTTCGCAGACCTCATACCAGTTTTCATTTATTAAGTCATAGGGCTTAGAAGTTATTGTGTTGACAAGCATGCGATTATACAGACCAATAGACAATCAACGCGTTGATGGATTTGGTTCAAAATTTGATACAAACCTAAATTGCTGATGATAAAATTGTGTACCACATTTTATCTATTTAGCTATTTAAGTTTTTGAGTTATCGTGTTCACATGAACACGGACAGATAGACTTCCCGTGGACTGATTTTGTCGAAATTTTGATAGAAACCTACAAATTATATATAAAGACCACATAACAAATTTCATCTGTGTAGCTTTAATAGTTGTTGAGTCATCATATAAAACTTGGAGATTTATCAAAAACTTGAGTTCGAATTTTTTGACGATTACAATATTTTCTCTTTGTATACTTCGTATACGAGAAAATAATCAAGAGTCACGCTAAGATAGGTTGCGTTATTCTAATTTTCTAACTCAGCATTCTAAAAGAGTTTGCTATGAAATCCTTTAAGGCAAGGACGCTTAGACGTTCAGAACTATTAAAGAAATCAAAGAGAACTTAATTTATACGCTACATGGAAAAAAGATTTATTAACCACATATACACAAGTATAGGGGAAGGTTGCCGAACTTAATCCACTTGGACATTTTAATGTACAGTGATATAGAATTAATTTTAATAAAAAACAAGTAGTAGAATTTTTTTGCAGTTTATTCATTTTTAAAACAGTGCAGTTAACTATCTTTTAACACTTTAAAGTGGGAAAAATAACTTTAAAAATGTGCGCCATTGGTACAATTAAGGAGACTGATAGCACAAATTGGATTAATGCTTTCTCAAATTGAACCACCAATTTCTTGACGCACAATTAAAACAAAAGTATTTTTTTTATTCTAAAATTCATACCAACACATAATTTAAGAAAACAAACTCTTGTTCCATTTTTTGTAAAACTCTGTATGATTAAAATTCAATGCCATTTGCTTTGTTTAGAAAAACAATAAGTATTCAAATTTAATCAAAAAAGATGTTTATTCCGGAAAGGGGATAAATGAATTTCTGTCCTTAAAATGGTAATCAACAATTGAATTTACCTACTCATTCTAGCTGTCTAAATTAAAAAATAATTTCACTTTTCAGCATTTGCTGTTTATAAAAACTTTGTGTACTTGTTAGCGATGAAACTGACGCCGACGACCGTTGTAGAGATGAGGAACTTTGGAGATAAGGGGCTAGTCTTAAATGCTAACCTCTTCATCTGATTTGGTTCAAAATTTCGACTTTCTTTCCTAAATACTTCTTCTCTTGCCTTAATTAAGGATGCTAATATAATTAACAACATACAATAAGTTACTTTTATTTTTCCACAAAGCTGAATCATTTTATACTTTATAAATGTTTTTCAACATTAAATGTCATTAAATATAAGTTCCTTGAAGTTAAATATAACTTTAAAAAATTCTACTTTTAAGTAGAATTCTTGCACATAGAAGTATTAAAATAAATGATTAGTCCGTTACATCATTCACATTTGTAAAAGTGATGATAATATATTTTGTTACAAGTTTTATCACAGTTTGTTTCTAGTAAAATTGAATAATTATTTTTATTACAGATAATAAATCCCACATTTTCACTCTAATTTACACAACCAAACTTAAATCTCATCTGGATTTATTACCCTTTCTTGAAGGGAAACCGGCTTCATTAATTTTTTTTTCAGAAGGTCGAGATAAGAGAATCCTTTTATTTTCAAATCGCTAGTCTCAGCCGCGTAACTATCAATATTGACCCTCTTCATGAGTGGAGAATCGTTTCTTCTTTTGCATATTATGATCTGCTCCACAAACAATGACTCTGGTATCCACCCCGTGACTTTTATGTGGATATATGAATTTAATATCTCTTTCAACAGGCACTGATAATCGGTGTTAAAATATTTGTTGAATTAGTTTCTCAACAAAGTTAATGAGCGCGATAAAGTAGGTCATGTTTTCATAAGTAGTGCTCGTGCTTGAGGATAAATATCTCCTTTACAAATATAGCCCTCGGCTATAATCCGACAGCTTATTTCTCAGCAGTCTTTCAGAAGATGTGTCTAAGTTATGATATTGAAGGAAGCGACAAGTACTAACAAACATGGTGGTTCCGGCTCCATTCCAAAAATCTGAAATAAATACTGAAAAATAAAAATCTGACTTCATTTCAAACAATTCTACCTGCATTTGAAAAATATTATTAAAAATAATTTATTTTTCAGTTCATAGTTTCACAACGATACTCATATCTTTATTTTCTAAACATTTTAAAAAATAATAATTGCCGAGTCTAGATTTTTTTTAGACGGAGGGGGATACAAATTAAATGTCTTCATTGTAAATTTTCTTTGGCATCAACTGAAAAAACTTTAAAACGATTAACAGAATTTCTTGATATAGGTAATGGCTTTTACGACAGAAGCAAACGTCCCTTTTTATGCAACACGAGATTTATTTTTGGAAGGACCTCATAACTTTGAACTGCGGTCAGAGACTTTTCACTTAACACATGAACTATTTAATTAGTAAAGTGTCACATCCTAAACTATTCACAATCTTGGTAATCATAAGAGAAACATTTGTGCGTCTATTTAGATAATGTAGTATTAAATTAGTTTATTTTTTAGTTTTAGTTAGTATTAATTTATTTGTTTCCTTTCGAAGCATTGAGTACGGGTTTCGCATACATTGAGTTCAACAAATTGGAGTTTTTCAAAAACTGAAAATAAATTGCAAAATTGCTTAGAATTTAAACACCATAAAATTTTTTGTAGTTTCATAAGAGGATTGGTTTAGTTGTTGATGAAACGGTTAAATTTTTCCGATTTACGCAATTGCTTTTTAAAATTAGCACGCTTTTCTTTTTCCTCAGTTTTTCAAAAACATCTTAAAGTTTGTCGATTTTGCATGAATATAGGTAACTTTAACATAACGAAACACACTTCTTCACAGTATCTGGAGCAGTCAAACGATTTTTAAACCGTCAACATATTTATTCAAGGGCGGCACTAGCAAGGAGGAGGGGCAATTGCCTCCCCGTCGGAGACCGCTTGCCCCCCACCCCACCGTCGCACAGAGTGTAATTTCGGCAATCTAGGTGGAAAAAATTAAAATTTCGACCTCTTTAGAAATTATTAATCGCTATATATTTCGATAGAAAAATATCCGTTGCATATAAAAACGGGTTTAGTTTTTCAGAATATCGCCAGGGGGCTCTATTATACTCGTCCGAATAGGCGCGACCTAACTGCCAGTTCTCTGAGCAGAGAATTCGTTGACATTGCATTCGAGAACTACTGTTTCTAAATATTATTTATTTTTACACCTACATTTCTACAGTATTTTCTATCCATCGATGTCTTTTTTGTTTCACAAACGGAGTTTATTACCGTAAAACAGCCTCTAAAAGTGGTGAGTCATTTTTTTTTTTGCAATGTGAAAGCGAAGTCATAAGTTTATGTAAAGATTTAGTTTAGAGTACCACCGAGTACCACTTTGCGGTTGCCTAGTCATCAAAGATAGAACATTTATAAATCTACATATTAAAAAATATCTTGCGATTTTTTTTTTATCCTTTTCTTCAGAATGGCACATTCAATTCATCGGAGACAGCTTTTCGAAGTATGGATGAAAAACCCGAAATGTTCAAAAGTAGACGCATTGATTGCATTTATTATGCAAGAACTTGGAACTCTTTCGAATTCGGAAAGTGCTGTGATAAGCTTGAAGAACAAGCGCTTGTGTTAATGGTAGATAATGGTTTGTCCACTCTTCAATACCAACGAATACTTGAGCATGCTGAAAATCTGAATTGCGAATTGTATCCTTCCCATCATAAAGTTAAAGAAGCCAAGCAGTTATGTTGTCCGCACAGTATTAGTATGACAAACATCAGCAGAAATAACTTTTCAGACACTCGTTGACCACTCTGTTTCGCGTATTTGTCACTGAAAAATTACGTTTGCCCACAAGTACTGCTTTTGAAGTTATGAAATGGGGATGTGATGGATCCGAGCAAAATCGATATAAACAAAAGTTTTCTGAGAAACTTTCTGCGACGAAAGCCTTTTCAGCATTTGTGTAGTTCCATTGCAAATTCATAGTGGTAAAGATGATTCCAAAAGTGTAATTTGGAAAAACCCAGTTCCGTCTTCGACTAAGTACTGTCGACCTATTAAATTTATTTTTGCCAAAGAATCAACAGGTTTGATTTCTACATAAGTTGAAGAAATAAAACATCATATAAAAGCACTCGAACCGACGAAAATTTTCTTTGATGATTTGGAAGTTTCTGTAACGCCAACTCTGATATTTCGTATAGTAGACGGAAAAATTTGTAATGCTGTATCATCGTGTCCATCCACCCAAACATGTTACTTGTGTGGGGAGAAATCCAATGAAATGAACAACTTGCGTGTCATCCCCCCCCCAAAAAAAAGAAGTGAGCAATGAATTTCTTCCGTTTGGTATATCACCCCTCCACTCTTGGACAAGGCTAATGGAATGCGTTCTTCATATTTCATATAGGCTAAAAATTAAAACATGGCAAGCACGAGGAGCTGAAAAAAAGAAAAAGTATCTAAAAAAAGAAGTTTAAGAGAGATTTAGACGAGAATTAGGTCTTTTAGTTCACACGCCTAAGCAAAAGGGTGGCAACACAAATGACGGCAACACTGCCCGCAAATTTTTTAGACATCCTGAGAAAACGGCAGAGATAACTGGAGTGGAGTTGAACTTGATCAAGCATTTGGGAATTATTCTCGAGTGCATGAACTGTAACATGAAAATCAATTTAGAGAAATTCGCAGAATTTACGAGAGTGGCACAAGACATATACCTCCGAAACTACAGTTGGTATCCAATGCCTATAAGTCTACATAAATTTTATTTAGCGGGAGAGACATAATTGAAGCGTGTATTCTTCCGATTGAATCATACTCTGAAGAAGCCCAGAAGGCAAGAAATAAACACAATAGGCAATATAGGGAACTATTCACAAGGAAGTCATCCAGGATAAACACAAATACAGATTTACTACATAGATTGCTCATTAGGGTGGATCGAAAAGTATAGGAAAAAAATTTTTTTTGGAAATTATTTTTGGCATGGTGCGGGAAAGTTGTGTCTTAAGTATATTAGTTTATATAATTTTTTTTATTGAAATTCATTTATATCTTCCGGTGCCCCAAGCACCTCAAATATAGTTAAAAATTGAATTTTTTATGAAAATTTGCAATTTTTTTTTTGTTTTGTTTTGAAATTATTTTTGGCATGGGGTGAGAAAGTTGTGTCTTAGGTATATTAGTTTACATATATTTTTTTATTGAAATCCATTCATATTTTCCAGTGCCCCAAGTGCCCCAAAAATAATTAAAAATGAAATTTTTTTTTGAAATTTATAAAAAAATATTTTCAAAATTCCCTTTAGCGCCGGGTAAGAAAGTTTTGTTTTGGGTATATTAGTTTACGTTTTTTTTATTATTATTCAAATTCATTCATATGTTCTGGTGGCTCAAACGCCCTCCAGAAAGTAAAAAAATGTCATTTTTACAAATATCTAATAAAAATTGTGAATTAATGCAAAATATTTGAAAAATTGGCAGATTATTCAAGTATTAAAGTATACTTATAAATAATTATAATTTTATAATAATACATGAAGAATAAATTTAATAGTTAGAGCAATAAATCACAAAACTTATAAAAAGTGAACTTACATCATAGATTTTTTTAATTCTACTAGTTTGAAGATTTACATATTTCTAAAGGATGTAATCCTTTTTGGTATTATAATGCTTAATAAGACTTCTTGGTTGTATCCTATTCAATATGAAGCCGTGTCTCTTCTCTTCTCCATATACACTTTTCAACGCTTCAGACACTAAGTGAAAACATCTTTCTGCAGCTTGGGTATGGCATGGATGTTTTGATCATTCCTCCGTTTTTCTAACTTACCATGGGCTCAGTTTCTTTAAATGGCACATTTATCAAAAGAGGTGGTTCAAAAGGTCCAACTCGTTGCCAGTTAATAAGTGCAAAATAGCGCTTTGCTTTAAAGTCTATTTTTTGGTACTTGAAAAATTCCTCTGTTTTCATTTCTAGCACAAATTAGATTTCGTAGCGCTGAAGACCTTTATATTCTCTCTGTTATCTGTGAGCATTGACAATAGCAAATTTTCAGGATAACAAAAGAAGCTATTTCGTTGAGTAAAAGTGTCATATTTCTTAAATTTGGACCCAAATATCTAGAAAATGAGATAAGTCTCCAAATATGCCGCGCTCCTTCTGTTATGGAGGGCTTTGTCTTGACATGGAACCAAACAGGTTGCATATACCTTCATAATATACCTTGCAAGAATAATAAGATTGTCAGATGGCTTTTCTGTGACCACATACAGCCTTAAAATTTTACCTGCAAATGTTATCCACCTTGAGTGAGCAACTGAACCAGGCTTTCTTAATACTAGGTCAGAATAATATTCACCACGTGATATCGCTAGGCAAATATCATATATATACTGCTGATCATTGCTGAGAACCATTCTATCTATATTATCTGGTATATTCTCCACGCTTATTGAAGAAAAAGGCAGGATTTGATTTTCTTACAAATTGGGTCGACAAAATTCTTTAGGACAAGTTGTTGCACAATCCAAAGAATTTAGTAGATGACGGAGAGGTAACTCATTTGCTTGAAGCAAACAAATGCACCACTGTAATGGTCTGTTGAGGCCAGTTCCATCAAACAAATAATACCTCCCTTGTGCCCCGTATTAACATTTGTTCCATCATACCCAATTGAAATGTTAGCCATTTAATTGATATTATTTGATACAAAAAAAATTGAGTATTGCTTCCTTTATGGCCTTAGCTCCTCCTGTTGCAACATTAACATGTCCGATATACACAGAGTTAGGTTCGTTTACAGGAGTATAATGCTCCTCCTTCGCGGTCTTTGGGCAGTACTTTGTGTCCTCCTTAATTAGCACTTTTGTGTTGTCTTTTCTCCCATCGAAATATAATCCGGTTAAAAGAGACCAAGGCACTGTTAACTTAGTAGACTCTGCAACTGCAGTTTAAAGCTTTTTACCCTGTATACGAAATTTATTGCGTTCTACCACATGCGAAATCGTGTACAATTCCAATGTCTTGTAAAACAGCACTGGCAAATGAAGCAACTTCTCTATCTGAAATTCAGTATCGATCACATTCCCTTGCTAAGGTAGGGAAATCTAAACGATTTTGTGATTGATATTCCAAGGTAGTTACATCCGTATCTGTATACGAGGAGGAATACATAGTGTTGAGCTCAAGTAGCTCCATTGATTGAGCATGAGCAGCATCAGCATCAGTTTTAACCATTTTAAGTTTTATTCTTTTGTCTTCCATCTGTTTTCTTTTTCCCTTTTCCTTTTTCTTTTAGTCGCAATTACGCCCACTCCTCCAATAACCATTTTCCTTTCTAATCTTTGATCTTTTATAAACAATCCCGCAACAAGTGGAATTGTCATGTCTTTTTGGCATTTATATGTATCGAAATTTGGGATACTTACAAAATGTGATATCGAACAAACACGATATTTTTTCATTACGACAATTTTTTAATTTTTGTTGGTATTTATATCATTCCTTCGCCCTCTCCTTTACGTTTCTCCCTGTAAAATCGTTTCTTTAACACATTTTTTATTTTTAATTTTTAATTCGAAATTTGCATAAAAATCGTTTTTTGCAAGTATTTAAGTGTCTTGGGGCACCGGAAGATATTGAACAAAGTTGAAAAAATTTTGCGTGTATGCTAGTACACTTAAAAGACAACTTTTGCACCCTATGCCGATTATTTTATCCAAATTTCGAATTTTCGATCCACCCTATTGCTCATCATATCCGATCCCTATATAGCAAGTTTACGGGCAGCTCCAAAATCCAAAAAACGGAAAAATGATCGAGAAATGAAAAAATTGTTAGAAATATGTTTATCAGATGAGGAAGATTCTGTCATCGTGTCTGAGGACTCATCAGAAGAGAGCAGCAGCTCAGAATGAAAACATACTTATATATTATTCCAACATGCGTGAAACATTTTTGTATGAGTGTTTTCACTCAAAACCAATTTTCAACTTTTTTTCCACTTTTCTGCTTATATATTTAGCTCGATTTTTCTCAAATATTTACTATTACAAATTAAGAAAATATTTTATCTGAGAAAATATGTTTACTTTTTATTTTTTCTATTTCTAGAACACCAGTATTTCTCATATAACATGTTTTCATGCCTATGTATAAAAGGAGCTAATATTTATTTTATTGTAAAAACGTTTGTACAATTTCTCATATATTAAAATAAGTTGTTCAGTTAAACCGATTTGTATGTTATTAACAGTATTTATCCTAAAAACCGAGCAATCAATTTTTGTTTTTGAAATATTAATTTTTTCCACCTAGATTGTCGAAATTACACACTGTGCGTCGGGGAGAAATGAAGACTTTTGTGGGAGAAGTTTGCATATGAGAACTAGTGTTAGAGGTGTGGAACTGCTAACTGGAAGGAAACGACTCATGAAATATAAAGAATTTCGAAAGGCTATCCAGATACTTCGCAGATAGCACGTAAGTTTGCAGCAAGTTTCATTTTGACTGAAACTAAAATTGCTATCTGGGTTCTATACTTATAAAAGGCAATGTTTGCGTGCGTGCGTGCCTGTGTGCGATGTCCAGGCGAATCTATCGCACTTACAGCCTTGGAATTTCGCACACAGGTAGTCTTAATGGTGACTCAATGCACCTCGAAGCCGTAATTTCAAAATTTTATCTAGAAAATTTTTAATTTAATATTTTGTGTTGTTTTGGGTGATTTTTCGCACTAATTTCTCAATAGCATGGCTTCAGATAATTGTACGAAAAAAATAGATACATCATCAGAAAGAGCAAACAATTTCCGCTCTAATAAATTTAGTTTTGAATTTCTAACATAATTTATTGAATTTTGAGAAATTTGTAAAGAATAGTCAGTTAACCCTAAAAAACTCAATTTGGAACTTCAATTTATTGCATCCACCGTTCTAATTTTGTTATCAGTTTTAAATTTGTTGAAGTAATAAATATAACGTTTCTCCGTAATTTAAAACAAGAATGGTTATAATTGAACATTTAGTTGAATTTTAATTAATTTCTTTCTGAAGTGTTAAAAAATTTTCGTTTCAAAATTCCCTTCACGATTCTTGGTAATCAAGGTCACGTGACGTATTTTCCCAACATGTATTTCGTCGAAACTACGTGACGACGTAATCCCTTTGCTTTGCGTCTGATACCTTCATTTGACTGGGGAAAAAATATGTCTTCAAGGAGCTATTTGCATAATGTGACTTCAAAGTTTAAACCTGAAGTGGACAAGATTTCATCTCTCTCTTTTTTCCTTCTTCTCTGATTCATTCTGGATATATTTAAATACCACAGAAATTATGTTTGCCGTATTGTTCCATTTGAAATCGTTTAAAATCGTTCCCAACATCCATTGTTGCAATTTCATTGGTTGACGGTGCAGAGCGCAGGATATGTCATAATCTTCAATTGAATTCCTTAGATTATTATTTTCGGTAGTGTCTTAACGTGTTTATTTGTTTCGCATATTTTGCTTCCTGTATAATAATTATTTTCATGTTGCAATTTTTTTAATATTGTTTCAGATTAACTTACTCTGTACTGTTTTTCTACAGTTGAAATATCATTATAGCGAAGAAAAATAAGAGGGAAAATCAATAATGTGTATCTTTTGTTTTGATTTTTTTCAAAACTTTTTCGTGTGATATTGGGAATTTTTTTTTTATTTCGTTGAAGTCCTGATTCCACCTTTCCACGCCGTGCGCGTACTGCTAGTTATACGATATGCCTAAACATTAAAAAATTACCACCAGGGTCTCATAACGCACATCCCAAAACCTTACATCTGTTTTTAGTTAAAAAATAATATTTCATTGAATGTTATAAATTCTGCCATCATAAGCACAAAATTACTAAACAGAAGAAAATAATAATACGAGTAATAACAAATCGAAGTTTCATAAATCCGTAAGTTCTGGATTTGAGATGGGAAATAATCCGGTTAATAATCAAACTATATCTGAATCAGAATCATTCTTGTAATAAACTGCAGTCAGGTGATACACAACTTCATACAATTCTGTTTGTACTTGAAATACTCATATAACGTCAACTTCTCAACTCTTCATTCTTTCTAGAGAATTTTTTGCAATTAATGACGCAACTAAAAAGGCTTCTTTTATAATACTTAATCCCTTTGCATCGTATACACTGTTTGCTAAAGTCAAAGTTAAGAAACCTCTCATCAAACAAACATCAGTTTATGAAACTGAATTATAAGAAATAATGCAAATGCGAAGTAATAAAAGGAAAAGAAAATTAAATATATTTATTTCTTGTCTTTTATTTCCATCAAAAACCAAAATTCTTAGGCAGGAAGTTTATATTCAATTTCTTTCCGCAGTTGATACACCACCACATAATAAACAATCAATATAGTCAACAATGGAGAAAATTGCCAGTTCTTATTTTACCAAAACCGAATGTAGCCATTCTGATATTATCTCCTAGATTGTTCTTCTCTTCTGTCTGAAAGAGAAAAAAGAATCCATTTTAAGGGTCTTGAAAATGTAATTGTGATATCATCGTAATAACTAAAAAATTGCTCAAAACCATTGGAAATATGGTATTTAAAGTGTCCACGAAGTAACCACTGACTGAAAACGGTCGTAGAGGAACACCAATCTGTTTATTACACAGATCTGCAACTGCAAAGAATTTCTTGATTGCTCGTTACTAGCTGAATTTATGATTTAAAGTGTAATGTTCAGGTTTTTTAACTGTCAATTTTTCATCAAAATAAAACTGCACTCTTTTATTCATCGGTGCGTTATTTAGTAAAAATCTGAACAAAGATTGCAAGAAAAATGTTGGTGATGGAGGTGACCTTAAGTCATCCGTTTCAGCGCACCGAAAAACGCCTAAAAAATCTCTTGCAGCTGAAAAGAAAAATTGCAGAGTAATCAATCGTGTTCGCAGCATGGAGATGTATAATTTTAGGCTGTATCATTTTGAATATATAAATACAGTAAAGTATCGTTTATTGCGCTTCTAATTTATACGCCGTTTACACTTATGCGTCGTCTCACCACAGTCCCGATTCTTCCGTATTCATTGTAATGACAAATAATTTCGTGTATACTTACGCAACCGAAGATCTGCGATTATTTCGTAATACGCAGAGCTTCGGTTTTACGTTATTTTATCCCGTTCTAAAATGTAAAATTTTCCCCCTTTCTAGAATGTGAACCGTGATAAAGATATGCCTTCGGAATTAGTCATAAGAAATGGAATTAATAGAAGAAAAAATGATGGTATTTTAAGCTATGATGAAGGAGTTATTCCATCTTTCGTTAAAGACACAATGGACTCCATTGCAAAGCTTCGGATTTATTTCTTTTGTTAAAAGAATAGTGAAAAAGTATTCAATGAACTTAATTCGATTAATAATGATGCACTTAAAATACTCATAGACAATCAGCACATCAGATGACGGTTAAAGATATTCTTCCTTAAAAGCTAAGAAATGTATAATTAGTTCTGAAGATATGAATCAAAGGTATGATTTTTCTCACTTTTACGATAAATGTTTACTTTTTAAATTTATTTATTGATTTGTGTTTATATTTTTCTATGTAGTATTATACTAGTACCACCTTAAAAAACTTGAACACTATTACTTTAAAATAAATTTGCTAAAGTAGCATTAAATTTGTCACAATCAAAGTTGTTTAATAAAATTTCGATTATACGTATTTTTATTTATAAGTCGTTTTACTTCAGTCCCTTGAAAGACGTATAAACGGTGTTTTACTGTAATTCTACATCTAATTCAGATGTGTTCGAAAGCAATTGATACGTTTGAACGGAATTAGTTTTAAACGCCGGTAATTGATTTTCTCTGAAATAAAAGCCCCAATTTCAGTGGATATCGTTTATTTTCTTACAGACTGTTTTGTAGCTTTTAACCTCCCAGCGGGCGCGCCTGCGCAAATTTTACGACAAACGGGATTTTTCATACGCTGTTCTCTTATTCGGAGTCAAAACTGTCTGAAAGTCATTGCTATTCCTTCATCCGACCCCTCTCTTCAGGATTAAATGGGTTATCCCAGTTTCAAGGTGTTTTTATACTGTTTTATGCTTCTGTCGTAAATTTTATGTAGCGCGCACGCTCGGGTAACTTGATAATTTTTTCACGTTTCAACGTTTCAGTTTGATAATTATAAAATAACCAGTGCGAAATTAGAACTATTTAATATTTAATTTTACTTTATCAAAGATATTTAATATGTCATAAGCCTGCCAATAATCCACCAAGCTGAAGAATTTTTCTTGAAAAACTTAACTTTCAGTCTTATTAAAAAACACCTCACTACTCCAGCCCAAAAAATCTGATCTTCGCCATATGTCTTACCATGTCTTTAAGTTTAAATTATATATCACAACCTGAAAAAGAAAGTGAACAATGACCAGAATTGAGACGGAGAGCTTGAGATTTTTTTTTTTTTTTTGAAAGAAGGAAAACGATTTTCAAATCCATGAAATGCAGTACGCGCAATATATAGTGTACTTGTAAGCGTCACTCTCTAGCAAAAATTCAATGTTTCATATGCAAGGACAAAGATTACAAACTAAGAAGAAACACTTTGTTGTACAATCTTAGTTTGTGTAATAATTTTTTATTATATTTTGCTAAATACCTTTTTTATAAAATAATATTATTAAATGTCATTACTTTCTCTCATTTCAGTAAAATTTTAGATTTTGAAAATAATATTAAATTTAATTTTCTCTTGAGTCTCTTGATGAAAAGAGTTGCTTTTCTGACGTGTCTCTTATTAGTATTATGAAATAATTTGCAGCTGCCATAGTAAAAATGAAGAAAATCATTGTGTCGTAAAAAGTACTACATGCGCCCGCTCGTGAGAAATATTTTAGCGCGCCCGCTGGAAGGCTAAAAAGAGTAGAAACGGGTATTACATCATTCATTTGTGATGTGGTCGCTTGTAGCTTTCTACTGTTAAATCGAGTTAACGCTTATATTTGTGTAATGAATAATATGATCAGGTGGATCCGTGCCTGTGAAGAAGAAATCTTAAAATCATCTCCAACATATAATTATCCAGAATTAGTGAATTTGAACTCCTAATTTTAAAGTATATTTTGTAGAAAGATCAATTAAATATGGTAGAAAAACACAAAAATTATCCATTGTTAAATGTTAAAGACCTTTAGTTCCAGCTTCAGGCAAATTTTATTGCCATTTATTGTTAGGAAATGCAAATTGATCTATAGCAGAAATATTGCGATTACATAGCTGTCAAATAATACCATAACAAAATATAGATTTAAATTGTTTTAGAAATATCGAAAAATAATGTTTATAACTGATTAATTAACTATTAGAATTTCAAACCTTGCTTAATAAAAAAAATTCTGACTGGATTCCATTAAATGTAAATTTAGGATCCAAACTGGAATCTCATATGTTTGGCACAGCACAGTCAAATGAAACTCTGGCAAAAAAACAACAACAAAAAACAAAAACACCCGACTTGAAATCCCATAAGTTTGATACAGCAAAGTTAAAGGTGACTTTTACGCCAAGAAACGCAAACAATCAGCTGGGGACTTAAAACTATTAGTTGCTAATCGGACAAAGAAACTTCCTGAAATAAAATAAAACTGACACTTAGCGCTCACAACTTAAATTAAGAGTAATTGCATCTATTTTCTAATAAACATAAGGTAAAACTAATACAATAGATTCTGATTATATTCTATATCTAATAATTGGATATTAATTAACTTCGAATTCATATTAATTATTTGAATCGAAATGTGTTGTCAGATTTATTAGCGCTTTTGTTAATATTTGTGCACTTTTATTAATTGGGTAATTTCATGTTTGCCACCCGATATAAAAATCGCCTATAAACTTTTTTTGCTGTGCATATCGTAACTTTCCAAACATATCTTTTGAATAATGCAACGTTTCTGAGATGACTAGTCGTTATTGATCCATAATGAACGGTAAGTGATATAATTTAAAAACTGTCGACTTACACTTTGAATAAAAGGTGTAAGAAATTCGGGTTATCTTCCGTAATATATCCCAAAAAAATATCAAAATCAAACTTACTCTGAAATCTACGCAATTCCATTATCAGTCTTCCTCTACCTGTTGGCTCTGTCTCCCCTGAAGGTGTAGCAAATCCAGAGGATGCAGAGGTCCCTGCAACATTGCCGTCAGAATCCAAGGATAAGAAAGAAGATCCTGTAGCATTGCCTTCATATGACGATGGCAAGAAATCAAGTTGAAAAACTGCACTCGGAATATGGCTGTTAAATCCTGGGGCGGATGGATACAATTTATATGGAAAGAAAAAAATTAACTTTTAGTTTTGCAGAATTAAATTAACTAATAGATTTGTAGAATATAGTTGTTATTGATCTAGAATGAATAGTTAACCCTCCGTAGAGCGCAACCGGCCTGATAGGAACAGCTCTGACGTTTTCGTTCTCTCCTTCACTTCCAGGGAGGGTAAAACTCCGTCCATTCCAATAGTCTCTTCTTCACTTTCTCGTATACGAGATATACAAAGAGAAAGTATTGTAATCGTCAAAAAATTCGAACTCGAGATTTTGACGAATCTCCACGTTTTAGACCTCCCTGAGTCCGAAAAACACAATTTTGGAATTATGTCTGTCTGTGAACACGATAACTCACAAACTATTAGAGCTACGGGGATGAAATTCGGTATATGAACTTCACACATAATGTGAAGGTTTCTGTCACATTTTGGACAAAATCTATCTAGGGGAAGTCTGTCTGTCCTCATTCATGTGTACACTGTAACTCAAAAACTTGAATAGCTAGATAGATAACATTTGGTACACAGTTTTATCATCATGAATGTAGGTCCGTATAAAATTTGGGTAAATCCGTCAAAGAGTTGACTGTCTGTCGGTCTGTTTAATCGTAAACTTGTGAGCACAATAACTCTTTAAGATAATGACTTAGATTTATGAAATTAGGTATGCGGCCCTCTAACCTTAATTGTAGATTTGTATTCAATTTTCGTTTTAATCCATTTAGGAAAAGGTGTTCCAATTGCATATTTGGTTCAAAATGCACATTGCGACTGTGTGCTGTCGAGCGTTTCGCTTATTTCACTCAATATAGTATTATTAGCTTTTGATCTTAGCGGTCTACGAAGGAAATTGTAGCAAGAGGCAAATACGCACTTCGGAAATTATGGCAAACCCCTAAAACAAAATTTCATTCTGGCATTCTCCAGATGAACGCCTGCGATTACCAGAGATATGGTGAAATCTTGTGCGATATCTACAGTAAGATTTCGTACTCAGAAACGTTAAATAAAGTTGTGGTACTTCAGGGAGCTTAAAAATTGCGAGCATACGCCTTTTTTGCAAACTATTAAGTTTTGGGAATTCATAAATTTTATATCTTTCTTTGTAAAGAACCATTCATAATTTTTTCTCAAAATAACCAGGCCTTGGATAAATACCCCAAAAATATTTACCTACCCACTGTGTGCTTACTCATCCCACATTAATGGTCGTATACGAAAAAGTTTCGGGGAGGCCACTCCTGCTGGTTTTATCTGATGTTTGGAGCCCTCCTATTCAATTGACTTTGAGTGCAGATATTGCCATATTGATCTCACAAGCACGTTGCGCCCAAATTCGTCATACACAGTGGGGCTACAGCCCCCTAGAGCTAAACCATAATTCTTGATTTTATTTAAAGTCACTACAACTGTTTGTTCTTAATTTCTCTTGTTTTAAAAAAATAATAAAAACATTGCTTTCTGGCTTGACAGGCTCGAAAATTGTCCTTCTTTTCTAGTCATTCCACTTGTACTTGTGGCGTTGACGCGGTCGAAAACAATTTTTGGCTAGTTATTTCATTTTTTAAAATTAAATTATCGAAAGTATTGTAGTGTTCTTTATGATTCTTATTGTGATGTGAGGAAAGTCTGTAAAGTTAAAGTGTTTTGGTTTACATAAGCCATGAGGTTTGACAACCGTCAAGACGATACAAAATTTTTATAACCTCAGCCCCACCCCCAGGCCCGGATCCTGGATTCGCCACTGGTCATACATATGATTATTCCCAATATCCGTTGGTTTTTTACTTTCTCGTATACTAAGAGAAAGTACTGCAATCGTCAAAAAATTCGAATTCTAGATTTTGATGAAGCTCTACGTTTTATACCTCCTTGAGTCTGAAAAACACAATTTTGGAATTATGTCTGTCTGTAAACACCATAACTCAAAAACTGTTAGAGCTAGAGGAATGAAATTCGGTACGTGATCTTTGCACATATTTTGTATGTTTCTGTTTCATTTTACACAAAATCCGTCCACTGGAAGTCTCTCTGTTTGTGTTCATGTGAACACGATATCTCAAAAGCTTAAATAGCTAGGTGAATAAAATTTGGTACACAGTTTTATCACCAGGAATGTAGGTTCGTATCAAATTTGGACCAAATCCGTCAAGGGGTTGACTGTATATCGGTCTATGTAATCGCATGTTTTGAACACCATAACTCCTGAATGCAACGACTTAGATAAATGAAATATGGTATGTGGTCTTCTAACCCTGATTTTAGATCTTTATCCAACTTTCGTTTTAATCGATTATAAAAAAGGGCGTTCAAATTGCATATTCGATTTTTTTTACCTTACGCAAGGTCATATTGCTTATTGGAGAGTACCCGCCTTTCGCCTTGGCCCGCGCCGAGGGAAACTCGTGGGTATGCCGTTTGGCTTATTTTTCCTCCACATGTGTTAGGGAGTATACGAAGAAGTTTAGGGGATACCATTCCCGCCGGATTTTATCTCGGATGTTTATTTCCCGCATTTCATGACTTTATCGTGCAAAATTTATTGCTGCAAAAAATAATTTCCCCCAAAATTTGCTTCCGTCAAAGAAAGGAAACAATACACCCGAATGCTTGGTTTATGTGATGGGAAGATTTTTGTGTCTTATTTTCTAAAAATATTCGCTTCATGATGACCTTTTCGCAACGTTATTCCCACCTTTTTTTAACCTTCCCACGAAGGTCAGTGATAAGTTTAAGAATGCTAAAAATAAAATTAGTGGTCATTAACAATATTAAAATTACTAGATTCTTTACCTGTGCCTGTCAGGAGCATTGCGTCTGAATCCGAATATTGAGCCCGACAGAGGATTAAGTGAGATAATTTTAAAAAGTATCTACTTATACGTTAAAAAAGTTCAAATGTAAGAAACATGGGTTATCTTCTGTAAGTTAATTCAAAGCCAAACTTACGCGCTAATCTACGGACGGCTCTTCGCATCATTCTTCTACCACGCTGTGCTGCCACTGAATATGCAAATCCTGAGGATGCAGAGGTCCCTGCAATATTGCCGTCAGATTCCGGTGATAAGAAAGAAGATCCTCCAATATTGCCGTCAGATTCTGGGGACAAAAAAGAAGGTCCTCCATTGTTGCCGTCTGATTCCGGGGATAAGAAAGAAGGTTCTCCAATATTTCCGTAAGATTCCGGAGATAAGAAAGAAGATACTCCAATATTGCCGTCAGATTCCGGGGGTAAGAAAGAAGGTCCTCCAATATTTCCGTAAGATTCCGAGGATAAGAAAGAAGATCCTCCAATATTGCCGTCAGATTCCGGGGATAAGAAAGAAGATCCTCCAATATTGTCTCCAATTGATGATGGAGGCAAAGCATGAGGACACGAAGCAAATTTTGTATCCTCAATATTGCTGCCAAATCCTCGGGTGGGCGGATTCCTCTTATCTGGAACGAAAAAATGAACTAATAGTTTTATAGAATTCAATTGAAAGTTTCGTCTGGCATGAAGAACGTTTTCACGTTCCAAGAATATTGTTTCTTCCTGTATTATGAAAATGTTCCAATATATGTTTCAAATATACGAGAATACCCCCATAATTCCTGCATGGGGATAAATAAATTCATGGGGGATAAATTATATCGAAGAGCATGAATTATCATGAGATATAGAAAAGCTTTAAAAACTTCAAATTTACAATTCAAGGTATTTATTTTATTTTTGAATCAAAAAAATTCAATAAAAGAAACAGAATGCTAAAGATATCTTAAAGAAAATCAACACTAAATATTGTGCACGAGATAGCATTACTTCTCTTTCAAATAGGTTAATTAGTAAGCATTAATTCGGATAATGTGTCATTAAAAATAGGGTATCGATAGATTAGTTAGATGAATAATGCCAATTTTGGAAAGTGATCTCGTAATTTTGAACAGTGGTTTTAAGACGAGAACGACTCTGAGCCAACAACACCGTTCTCCACACTTCCGAACCAATGGGAGTTTCATTTGTCCGCAACAACAAGTTTATCGTCAATTTCACATATGTGGCAGACTTTAAAATCAAATTACACAGTTGAATTCATAAATGCGACATTACAGTCAGCAAACAGCCTTACAGTCACCATTAGCAAATATAATCAGAACCATAGGACGAGTTGTGAAGCAATTGAATAACGGTCGCCACGACAACAGCTGAGGTCGAAGTCCTAACGGTCATTAACGGCCGCAAACCACTCCCACGCGATGGAGGTACGTCCCGTCATCGGAGTGGAGGTAACTCAAGCTCACAACATTAATATACCTCCAGCGGAAGCGAGACCCCGCTTACTTATCCGGCGGCTTTTCATTCACGTACTCGTAGTGCCCCTCCAGGAGGCACGTTGCAAACATAAATGCACGTTGTCTTACTCTTTTGCTACTACCAAGAATCGCATTAAACTAGAAAAGAAACTTGATTAATCGTGAACTAGAAATGAATCCATAATAATTATTCAATTACTTAGGATAAAAATTATTTATGCCGCATCTATTATCTACAGAGTGCAGCAAAGACGACCTGCGCAACATGAGTTGATATGAATATTTTAACAAGATAATGATGAAGAAATAATAAGACCACTAACGAATTTGTGCATTTCTGAAGAAGGAGGCGTAATATGTAAATTTACAGCTTATGTATTTAAAATTGATCGTGAAGCAATTTCTGTATTATTTCAAACTTTAAAAATTAACTTAAATTTTATTAAAATCTACTCATTTTTCTAAAAATTTAATAAAGTGTCTGTAAGGAAATTATAACACCACCTGGGAATAGCAGGATATTTCACATGACATGAGAATCCTTAAAAACTCATGTGTTACAATTTAGTGAAAGCATTACCTGAAAAGCAAACGTGAAAGTTTTGATTGCGTTATCTACGATTTTTTCAATGGAAAAACGGGGTAAAGAATTATCTGAATATAAGGTGAGAAAAAATTATTTTATAAGTTTGCTGGTAAATCTGAAAGAGAAATAACTATGTCAATGAAGAGTTCTAAATCTGCAATTCAGAATGTCATAATTAGAAAAAATGATTCAAACAAAATAAAACGACCTGGAAGAAAAAGGATTTTGACAACTTGGGACGATCAACAAATTTTTCGACTTTCAACTGAAAAAGATATTTCGAGTTGAGAAATTTTGACAGTAAAAAAACTTCACATATAACAGTTTGGAAGAGTCTTAAATCAAATAATAATAAAACATTTATGAAATGAAGAAAAAAAACGAAATTTATTAAAACATCATAGAGAAGAAAGATTGAAATATGCTAAAACTGTCATGCCGTGTAAGGGTGATTACAAACAAATTGTATTTTCGGATGAAAATAAATTTGACTTTAACGGCCCCGATGTCTAAAACATTACTGGCATGATTTGAGGAAGAACCGAAAGAATGCTTCAGACAATAAATGGGAGCATGATCAGTAATGGTTTGGAGACCCTGCATTCATGATGGATTGCATGAATTACAGATAATTTCGGGACATATGGGCTCTGCACAATATCAAGCTGTGCTAATATGATAATTTGATACCATTTGGGCCATTATTTGGTGGTGCAAACTTGATATTTCAGCACGAAAATGTTTCTTGCCATACATCTAAACGCACCCAGGAATGGTTTAAAAGAAGAAGAATATTTTGCCATAGCTAAGTGAAAGTCCAGACTTGAACCCCATGAAAAATCTTTGGGGAATATTATATCGCAAAGTTTATGCTACTAATAAACAGTTTTCATCTGCCAACGAACTGGAAGTAGTCTTTATAAAGGAATAACACAATATTTCTGAAATTGAATGTAACCACTTGGTCATTTCTATAAAAAATTGTGTTTGAGGTTATTAGGAAAAATGGAGGACCAATATCATATTAATCTTCAAACTTATTTTGGGCCTTTAAACAAGTGGTCTTATAATTTGTTAATAGTGCATTTTTCATTTATTTCTAATATTTTTGTTCAATTAATAATTTATTGCCCTATTCAAAATTATTTTAACTAAATTATAATAAATATGTTGTAATATCATATTTAATGTGTTTAAACAATAAATTAGAACCTTTATTTATTTCATAATTTACAAACCTAAATTGGTTTTATAATTTCTTAACAGACTGTGATTGGTACACTATTGACCAGATTTTCTGAATTTGAATCCGGAAAGTCAGGAAACCGTTTGGACAAACCAAGAGTGTTGCTGGCAGGAAATGTTTTAAAAATTTAAAAAAAGCAGGAAGAGACATAAAAAGAAATGAAAGAATATATTTTTATTTTACACATTTTCACTATTTTTAATTCAGGTTAATTCGTACATATTGGTCACATAAAGGAAACCATATTCTGTGTGAAACAAAAGTTGGAAAGAGGAATTCTTCAGATGCTAACTGTTTTCAAGATTAAAGCTTGCTATTTTTTTAGTGTCCCTTATCTGACAATAAGTGAGAAAAGCATTATGGTATCACGACATATAATTGAAATTTGAGAAATGTTTCAATATAGGACAGACTAAAAAAAATTATGCAAACTCGATTAGTACAGTACACACACACGCTGGGTCACCTCTTATAACAACGTATAGTCAGAACTTGCTATTCCAACATATTTAAATCAGTACTAGAATGGAGTTTAAAGTAAGGAAAAATATAAGAATTACCAAATTTAATATTAATTTAAATAATTCGTAAATGATGGAATGTACTACTACATAATCTGAGATCCCCGATCCGACGGGGATGTGACACGTAGTAGTACCTTCCATCACATTTACGGATTATTTAAAATCATGCGATTTATAGAAATGCATGTATACATTACTAACATGATATATTCATTACATAATACCGCATACATTAATGAAGCATTAAAACATTAATGTATACATTAATAACGCATTAAAACATTAATGCATACATTAATAATGCATTAAAACATTAATGCATACATTAATAAAGCATTAAAACATTAATTCATACATTAACTGTTTACTGGCCAATGTTCCCAATTGGGAAAATTGAATTTAAAATTCATTTAAAAATAAAATATCGTTCATATTGCTTTGAAAAAATTGTTAATTATAACTGAAAGTAAGATTGCTTTTTTGATAAAGTAATTATGTTTCAGATGTAAAATGGGCAATGTGCAGAAATTATTATAAAGGCATTCTTTTACATTTTAACTTTCGCGTTGAATACAAATTCCAAAAAAATGTTTAAAAACGATCCAAAATTTCTAAAATTCCTAACGAAGAGTTAAAAATGTTTACATTTCTAAATAATATTATAAAACAATTATATAAATAAGAAACGCATTCGCTATAATTCATTCAAGTTCCATGTTACTAATTGGGAACATTGGCGATTCTTCACTATTCAGTGAAAGAAGGAATTTAACTGCTGTGAGATTCCACTGAAAGCAAAATTGCAAGGACAAATCTCTTATAATTCGGAAAAGGAAATACCCAGCAGTTGCTAAAAGGTTAATGCTTTACTTCTGATAAAAAAAATCATTTTTATTTGTAATCTGGGGGGATAATTATAAATATATCGTATACTCAAAATGATAATTCTATAGTGAATGTTTCTTCTAATTAATATTTGCTTCTTCCAATCCAGCTAATCAAAAGATATTCTTATACACAGAAGAAAAAGGTACGCATAAGACAAAGAAATTTGATTTATAAATTTGATTTTGAGGTGGTTGGGGTTGATCAGTTGCATAAATTGCGAGACACTACCGTCACATCTTCGCAAAAAGAAATGGTGGTATATATATATATTTTGAAAAATGTATTAAATATATTTGTTGTTTCTGGATGGCTATTGCATACAGCAACTCACAGGAAACATAACCAACTCACTCATTTGGAGTATCGTCGAGAAGGTACAATCACCTTTTTACGAACTGGTGCAAAAAAGAATGGACCAAAAACACGACCAAAAGTTATATGTTGTGTATCGCAGAGGAAGAATGGTCATTGCCTTATTGCAACAAACCCACGTAAATATGCATAATGTGGGGAAAATACAAGATACCAGTGCAATTAGTGCAAAAACAAGGGATTTGATTTCAACTACTTCCGAAAGTGCCATAGCCATACAGTTATAAAATTTTATTTTCCGCATCTTTTTGTGCAAAATATATTTTCTATTCATTTAAATTCATAAATATTTCTATTTAATTCATATCTGTGCTTAGTTATAAAAATAATTTTTACAGCACTTTTGCTTATTATTTCAGGTAGATCATCAATGTTATCCATTTGTATTGTCTATTGCAATGAGCTTAATTAGAAGTGGCCAATAGTTTGGGAACATTAAAAAAACATATATAAATTTTTATTCATATTTTAATGGTTGATATAATTACACTAGAGCATTAGAAAGTGAAATATGCAAAAAATTAATTAAAAATTAACCTGACTCTGAATTCGGTCTGTAAACGGTTAATGACGCATTAAAACATTAATGAATGCATTACAAAAGAATTAAAAACATACACAGTTTTTAAATATCAAAAAATGTATGTAAGTATAAATAAAAAATACGAAATGGCTTAAAAATTTTAGAAAAATGGGTACTTTCTGAAAAATTTTAGAAAAATTTGTCCTTTTTGAAAATTTTTAGAAAAATGAGTCCTTTTAGAAAAAATTTAGAAAAATGAGTCCTTTTTGAAAAATTTTAGAAAAATGATAAAAATATCGTTTTGTCATCAATAACATACTGTTATAAAATAATAATTGGGCTACATACTTTTCACTTTTTGAATTTGACTATACATCGTATCGGCGGCTAATTTCAGATTGGTTCCCAGCAATTGTAACCATTCCTCATTATTTATGACGTCATGTTCAAAAATGAAATCCTGGGCGGCAGTTTTCAGATCTTTATCTTGATGTGTATCTGCAAGAATGAGAGCTTCACACACGTTGCTTGGGCAGAAGTTGCATTTTAAGTAGGCAGAACATTGATCTCTCAAAGGGAGGATTTCATATTTATCAGCAGCTCTATATAATTCGCAAGCATCTTCAAACTGTATATCTTTTACTTCGGCCGTGTAAACATAATGAAGCATTCTGTACACAGTATCGCTACTCAGATCTTCGATATCGACACAATCGCTGAATTTTTCCTTCATGTTATTCGAGAACATTGCCCTGAACACTGGAGACCGGGCGCTTAGAATACTTTTGTGAGCAAAATATATTTCAGAACTCGTTTTCAATTTTATGTCAGGGAGAATGTTGTCATGAAACAAAGATTTCAGATTTTCATTCAAAGTACGCTTTGATATTGACAATGAATTTTCTTCATCCAAGAAATGACTGCCTGCATCACTGGTTGGAAGGCTTTCACAGCCATAAACGACTCTTTCGATTTCTTTTAAAACCTTTCCAGTAGAAAATATGCACTCGCCTCGAAAGGATAAAACATCGTTGGGCAAACATAGATTTTTATTCGCTAAGAGGTTCTTTTTCGAAAAAGGTAGAGTTAACAATTTAGCCTCATTAGCATCATGGAACACAGATTGATTTCGTATCATTTCATTTAAAGCCGTTAAATGAAGAACAAAATATTTTACCTTATCATTATTAGATACCAGTAGGAGGTTAATTGGCTCTTCGTCACCATTTCCGTTCTTTATGAAGAGATCGAAAGTGATCAACACTTCATCTTCCAAAACCGATTTGATCTGTTTAGAACGCTTCTCTTCTGGGCGAAGGCTACTGAAATTTTTAATGTTCCACAAGAAAGACACTCTTTCGATGCAAATTCGAGTGCGAGCAAAGCATTCGACATCCTCTGTCATCCCTTCATCAATTTTCCATATTCTGCAGCGAGCTCTTAGCTTGTCTTGAGACAAATATGCTGACCTATTACAAAAAAAAAGTTCTTTTCTTTCTTTAAACTCACGAGAACCAGCAGAAAAAGTTATATTCTCGTATTTCTTCGATGCAAGAACAACGTTATCCATTGACAAGAATGAAAGTTCGCAATCTAATTTTAAACTGCGACAACCTCCTTGTCTGATTAGATAAAAACCAATATAATCTTCATAGAATTCCATACTGCCTCTGGGAAAAAGTGAAAGATGAAATGTGGATTCCTGTATTTCACCTATTTTAAACTTAGGACTTTTGATTGCCATGCCTGTTTCTTGCCAGCAATAACTGATATTTTCGATAGTCCATTTGAAAGTGAAACATTTTCGTTTATCCTCACTAGACATTTTCCTCTGATCGCTATTCTCTAGCAGTTGAAACAGTAGAAAAGTTCAAAAATAAAATTTAATTACAATAAACTACTATTAAATTACGGTAACTCCAGTCAGCTTATTGTGAAACTGCTTCCTCCTTGTCTGTTTTCAACACTGGCACTCAAAACACATCCGTATTCAAATAAAATGAAACTATTAACTGCGCATGGCTCGTTCTAACGCACTGAGTGAAACAAATTTGCACCAACGTCACAATCAACTTACAGCCGTACAAAATAGATACGAAACAGAGAGTTCTGAGAAAAAATATTTAGAATGCAGATTCCTGATTTAGTAATATTAGACAATTAACTTTAAAAAAAAAACTACATGCGATTCGCATAAGTTTCGGATATTTCATCATATGCAACATTCATCTCATCATTTGCATTAATAATAGAAAAAACTAAATAATACTGATGAAATCGAATATTTATTTTCTCTCACGAAGATAATTATTCTGAGTAGTTTTAAGAACGTTATTCGTTTTTATTGTTTGTTCTTAAAAGTAAAAAATTGATCGAATGTTAATGTCAAAACACCATTTTAATGGTCAGAACTTTCTTTGTGTAGGAAGATAACAAATTAATATTCTTTTTTTTCATAGATGGTGATGACTGAGATTTTTAGATGAAATTACGCATTTGATTAGTTTTCTTATTTTTGAGACATAATTAGGAATACTTTAAAATTTCAGAGACATAAAATTATTAGGTTTAATAATTAAAATTGAAAGTGATTTTATTTCTACAGTGGCTCCCGAAAGTGTTCGTACACTTACGGTCATGAAATGGGGCTCTATCCATTAATTAAAATTAAAATTTCAGAATAGATATTTAATAATAAGATCTATAATCTATTCTTAACAAAACTAAATGAAATATTTTAAAAACATAGTAAAAATTTATTTTTAAGAAATCAATGATCAAAAAGTAACAAAAACTTTGTCACAAAAAAGTCTTCGTACACTTTAAAAAATCTCTACATATTAGTAAATATTCTAATTTTTCGTTAAATTACTATTTAGTAGGATATCCTTTAGCATCCACAACAGCTTTTAAACGTTTGGAAATAGATTTCAGTAGTTTTTTCGTAATTTCTGCATCAATGTTCATCCATTCTTCCATCATTACTGTTTTTAGTTCGCTTTTCGTTTTACTGTCGTGTTTTCGTACTCTAACCTCCAGTTCTCTCCAAATATGTTCTATTGGGTTTAAATCTCGCGATTGAAGTGGTGTTTTCAAATTTTGTGGATAATTATAGAGACACCAGAGGCGAACGTTGAGAGCCTTGTGCTTAGGATCGTTATCTTGATAAAAATCAAAGTTGTTTCCAACACCCGAATTTTGGGCTGATAATTTTAAATTGTCTCTTAAAATATTTAAATTAAGAGCATGGTTCATTATGCCATCAATAAATACCAAATTATCTAGTCCTGATGCTGACGTGCATCCCCACACAAGGACACCTCCACCGCCATACTTAACAGTTCCAACTAAGGGATTCTTCTCCATACCATGATATGTGGAAGAAAAAATGAGGAACTTAATAATCCTAAGAACTTAGTTGGAGCAGTTAAGTTTTTTTTTTTTTTATCAAGATAACGATCATAAGCACACGGCTCTCAACGTTCGCCTCTGGTGTCTCTATAATTGTCCACAAAATTTGAAAACACCACCTCAATCGCCATTTAAACCCAATAGAACATATCTGGAGATGGCTGGAGGTTAGAGTACGAAAACACGACATTAAAACGAAAAACGAACTAAAAACAGTAATGATGGAAGAATGGATGAACATTGATGCAGAAATTACAAAAAACTAGTGAAATCTATTCCCAAACGTTTAAAAGCTGTTGTGGATGCTAAAGGATATCCTACTAAATATTAATTTAATGAAAAATTAGAACATTTACTGATATGTAGAGATTTTTTTAAAGTGTACGAAGACTTTTGTGACATAAAGTTTTTGTTACATTTTGATTATTGATTTCTTAAAAATACAGTTTTACTATGTTTTTAAATATTTCATTTAGTTTTGTTAAGAATAGATTATAGATCTTGTTATTAAATACCTATTCTGAAATATTAATTTTAAGTAATGGATAGAGCCCCATTTAATTGAAAATCGTAAGTGTACGAATACTTTTGGGAGTCACTGTATATAAATATACTAATTTATCATTTGCTAATTTTTATTACAGATGAAGGCTTTCAATTGGATGACATCGTATTTATATTTTCTGTAGTTTTCCTCGCCTAACTGAAAATATTTAAAATTGTGATAACTTATAAATCTGAACACATTATAATTTTTTTATTTCACTTCCAATATTTTCTTCGGTGCCTGATTATCTTGCAGTTTTAAGCAAAAATACCTTGTTTTTTGCTGCCTCAAACTAAAGTTATAGGACACTTTTATTCAACCAAAATAAAGAAAATACAAATAAATGATTTCTTATCAATTGCAATCCGCTATAACTCTCAATTGTAGTTTTTAATCATTCATATGGAACATCGGAACAGAAAATTGTGGTTTCTGTATTAAATAAATGTACAGTATACTTTATTCAAAACACATTACAAAATATTTTATTTCACGATTAATATTTTCTTCGGTGTCTGATTATCTTGCAGTTTTAAGCCAAAAGAGCCATTGTTTTTTGCTGCCTTATTGCCAGTGGTGTAGTCGCAAAATAAGCAGTGCCGGTACGCTCTAACCTGGGTGACATAAATCACACTGTTTTAAGGATGTTCTCACAATTTTGCCTTATTTATTTCTCGTAAATACAACGCCAACGTCAATGAAGTTCGTTCATTAAGGTTTCTGTAATTAAAAAAATGCGGGGTCATCGAAACGTTGTAAAATGCATAGTTATATGTAGTTGTAGACTATGTACAAATATCACAACTGAAAAAACAAAGAAACAACCTAAAGTTAGTCTAAAATTTGTATTCTTAATCCCAACGCTTTGCAATAAATTTCGTTCAGTAGAAAGAACGAGAATATTCCAACCGTTTCACGTACAATTCTGAGTCAGTGACGTCAGAGGAAGAAAACAGCATAAAAGGGAGAGCAATAATTCGCAATCGTTATCAGTGCTAAACGTAAGCATGGCAAGGGGACGAGCTACTGACCTTGCAGTACGCAATCAAATCATACAACAGCACCAAAATAGTATTTCTCAGCGCCAAATTGGTCGAACGTTCCTCTTGGCACAATCTACAGTGTGTAGTATTATAAGACGTTTCACTACAACTGGAAATAGCCTTCCAGGAAAGGCTTCCGGTTGGAAGCTAACGTTGACTGAACGGGAAGTACGCTTATTTCGTCGACATATTCGTAAAAATAGGCACATGGTAGTCGCAGACGTAGTCACATGGGCATAACAAAGTTTTGGAAAGGTCATTTCCGAAGCATCTACGTGTCGATATATCAAAAGGTGTGGCTACGCATTTTACAAAGTGAGACGTAAGCCATTTCTCACTTCATCGAATAAACGACGGCGTGTTACGTGGGCCAAATCTCACCTCAGCTGGACTCCAAATCAGTGGAAAAAGGTACTGTGGACACATGAATCCATATTTGAGGTTTCATATGGAAATATTGGCCGAAAGGTTATTCGGAAGAAGGATGAAGCAAACGATCCATCCTGTTACAAGCGCGTAGTTCATAAAGCAAGTTCTGTGATGGTGTGGGGTTGCTTGGCAGCGAATGGGGTTGGCAATTTGCATTTTTGTACGGGCACGATAAAGGCTCCAGACTATATACGTGTTCTTGAAGTGAATCTACGTCCATCAGTGAAGAGATATTGTTTGGCAGAAAACGATATATTTTCCAACAAGATAACGCATGGCCTCATACGGCGAAGATAGCAAAAACATGGCTACGTACGAAACATGTCCCTGTTTTAGAGTGGCCAGAGCAAGCCCGGATCTCTCTCTTATAGAGAATATTTGGAGAATTCTTACGAGGAATATGGCCCAGCGTCGTCCCCGAAATATACAACAGTTACAAGATTATTTGCGGCAGGAATGGGAAAAAATTTCTACAGACACATTGAGCCGTTTAGTTAGCCATGCCTAAACGTCTTGCTGTGGCTATCCGCCGTAAAGATGACGTCACCTCTTGGTAATCGAACCTAACGAACATTTTTGACTTTAGTTGCGCAAGGAAATACACTTGCATCGTTTATCGTAACTATCTATTTTGTTGCAAACTAACACAAATGCTGTTACAATGTTGTATTCAACGTATCAAATGTTAATAAAATGTTTCTTTTGCATATACGTTTCTTTGTGTTTCTCAATTTCCTCATTTCAAGCTATTTCTTACGTGAACGAACTTCATTAACGTTGACGTTGTAAAAAGAAGTGTCGGAACGGCGTTCTGGCTCGACTACACTCCTGTTCATTGCTGGCACAATTCTCAAACAGAAGAAGAAAATCCTAATAATGATTTCTTATCAAGTGCAACCACAATATCTTTCCTACCTTTTAATAATTCATATAGAGCAGAGGAGTAAAATATTATGGTTACTGTATTAAGTAAACGTAGAGTACACGTTTCTAATGGTAAATGAAGAAGTTATGGTAGTAGTCCCAAGCCTTTTCGTTTAGCCACTTCCTAGCTCAATCCATATTTTTCCCACTCAAAGTAAAGATAATATAAGTACTTTATGCAGAATAACCATTAATTTACGTATGGGTTAGGTACAATTAAATGACACACATTTTATGTTGCATAAAGCTTTATTGACTAAATTTTAATAAATATAATTATCCGTAGGATGAACGGAACTTTAAATCACTACGCGCTTTCTTCAATTATGGAATAAAACTCAGCCCTCTAATTTCCTTTACGTCATTGATTTTTTCGCTGCACTTTGATTTTAAAATAACAATCGCACGAATAAGATGTATTAAATGGAGTTTAAATTCTCTGAGCATTAGTACTTAGGTGTGGATATTCACCTTTTTACTGACAACTGCAACTCAATCGATTTCACGCTAATATATTTACTTTATACCGAATCTTCACGATACAACTCATTTAGAATCTCTTCTTCTACAGCAGTAAATCCAGGTGGAGAAATGGCATTAAGAGATCTTGAAAGCATGCATATTTATCGATATTGCCATTTCCAGAATATTTCTCAAACAAGGTGATAAACTGTGATAAGTGTTCTGCAAAAATGGGATTCCCTGTCGCTGCTAGAATAGCAGATTTATCGAAGACGTAAAGCTTCGCATTCATGAGAAGGCTAGCTATGCCATTTGTCCCAAGACTGTTTTTTTTTACCCATTTTAATCGAAAAATTGGGCAAAGCATTCACGGATGTTCCAAAGATTGTTTTGAGTCAAGGTTCAATATCGCAGAATTCCTGCCACGCAGACTTCTCTTTCATAATACGGGGATTTCGAGTTTCATTTCTAGCCTCGACACGAGGTGCCAATGTAGGCAGATCCTTTGTTTTGCCGCTACCCTCGCATCGAGGTCTCAAATTGGAATCGGCGGATTGAGTTTTGGAATTTAAAGCCGGACATTCTCTTCACAGATAAACTGGATATTTTGGGACGCGAGAAGGATAAAACCATAAAAGTCTATGGAAATCAGCCAAATGGCTTGTGGTGGTTGGAATTCCGTCTGGACTGAAATCGAAACGAAAAAGCAGAGGAACCCTGAAAGAGGCTAGCGAAAAGAACAATGCTTTGGCTAGATTGAAGCCTCGCTTCTAGGGTAGCATAAATTAAAATCTGCTGACAGGGAAAATCGAAGAGCGATTAACAAGCAGGTGTAGAGAGGCAAATAAGATCGCTCCCCCTACCTTCGTTCAGAGTTAGCGTCCTTTTGAATACAAGTGAACGGCGTGCCTGTATTTTTCGATTAAAATGGGTGGGGAAAAACCGTGCTTAGGACAAATGACATGGCTATACTTCAAGTGAATGGCCGGTTTCAGTTCAGTTGAATTCCGTCATTTCGAATCATTTGCCCAAATTTGACAGGTTTTCAACCTTGACGATAGGTTTTTCCTTCCCGTGTTCAAAAATTTCCATTTTGGAAGTGCGGTGAATGACCTGCTTAACACCACTTCATGGACCCATGCCTAGATATTATCGCAGAAACCCATGTTTATTTATATACAAACGTAAATTACTTGGCATCTAGCGGATCTCGTACAAATCACTCATTTGTTTTAGTTCCAACCAGCTATCCTCAGTGGCGTAGCTGTTACTTTTGCCACACAGGGCGCACATGTAAAATGTCGTCTTCCTCTACAAGTTACATAGGGCACATAAACTTAAAAAGAAAATTTTAAAAAAATCAGGAGGGAAAACATCCTATTAGTAACCTAATTCGTTGTTGGATTTTTTTATGTCTGCAGATATGTTCTGAAATACCACGTCCAGCACCAGACACACCTCCACATATCGGCAATTTATTGACGAAAGCAAAAAATACGAATTGATTAATTAGTTATTTATCGGTATTGCCACACACAGAGATTGAGATAGTGCCGCTGACCTTATATATAAAACTGTTTTCCTGCATGTCTGATTTTGCCACACCTTTCGAAGTGCCGTCCGAGTAGGAACGCCCTCTCCACACTCCCGCCTCCTTATGCCACTGGTTATGCTTGATATCGTGACATACGAAATTGAAATAAAAGTATAAATAAAAGAATAAAAATTACATAGCATCTCGTGGCGCCTCTGCGAAGAAGTTGAGACCGCCCAAGACTCCGAGGCGCCTACTTGGGAACCACTGAGTTATGAAGATTGTGAATGGACTTGTGTACCACATTATAGAAGCTGCTGAATTATCAGAATTTCAGCTAAAAATTGGCAATGTTCCTGTTTATAAATTGAACCGATAATTGCAGAAATCAAACCAGCCACTTCGTTTTAAATTGCGTTTAAGTTGTTTTCGCATTCTAAAGGGTTATTTCAGTGTCTTTCGACTTTTCAGTATTTGCGACTCAATTTTCAATCATAATTGTCATCGCGCTCTCCTCTTACAATTAATGTATTTTGGTATTTTGACGCTAAAGCTACAGTAGGGCCGTAATTACAAGTCATACAAATTACCGAGAATAAATAATATTGATATTTGGCACTGATCTGGTGCATTGACAAAACCAGAATTGCTCTCTCTTATTATCTTTCAGTCTCTATTGCTCTGTCTTACGTCCACCATATAGGACAATGCGAGAAGTCCATCGAGAGGAATCACTACTAATTATTAAACTTGAATTATTTTAGTATTGATAAGTTAATTATTAAATACATTGTGCAGCACTGATACAATCCTATTTATAAGTGTATTATATCAGTGCAAATGTCAATTTTACTTTTTATTATGGCAGAATATATTTTGTTTTATTTTCCTTTCTGTAAAATAATCATTTTTTTAATAATATTTTCTTTTCGATACAGTCTCCCCCCCCCGTTCAGTGTTGTCACGCCCCCTAACGGGTGCGTCTCAAAGTTTGAGAATCGTTGAGGTATTTACATAAAGAGTGAAGAAATGAAAAGAGTCAAGTAAAGATACATTATTGGCATATAAAATCTACCAGACAAAACAATCAATCATTGTTCTAAAGAATTAATCAGTTTTTTGAAAGCCCATCATTTCTGTAGTCAAGGATTTCTTTATATATTAGCTTGAGTTAGTCACAAGATACATAAAAATACTTTTAAATTAAAACTACGTGGAAATTATGTTTAGAATACTTCATATAAATACTTCATAAAATTCTAGCATAATCAGTGCGTCGCTTCGGAAGTTATCTATTAAAGAATAAATAAATATTTTAACATTAGGCATTCATAATTTAATTGCTCTTAACTTCAAAAGAGTTGAACCTAGAAAGGTGCATAATATCCTAAGAATACGTTTTGATGAAAATTTGAATCTTATTAATCCTTTAACTGCGTGTGTGGTTTATAAACTACATACTTAAATTATAGCCATACGCGAGTATGATTTATAAATCACATACTTAAATTATAGCCATACGCGAGTATGATTTATAAATCACATACTTAAATTATAGCCAGATGCATGTGTGATTTATAAACCACATGTTGGGGCTTTGGCATATGCACTGCTAAATTCTAAAAATATTTTTCATATATAAATAAAATAAAATAAAATAAAGGGCTGTTTTAGTTACAAGCTGTTTGAACCTGGAGGGCACTACAGTCTTTTCTAACACACGCAAAGAACATGCTGAAAAAGAACAAATAACATGGGCACTTCGAGAACATGACATCCATACAAATAAAATGGGATAGCGGACATGAAGATTTATGGTGAAAACAATTTATAAAAGTCCGTTTGAAATTAATAAGTATTAAAATAAAGATTACATAAAAGTAATTTAAAATTCTCGAAAATATAATCACATTCATTTCTGACCTTTTTACTTTATTTATATTCATTAAAATAGATGCATATAAGCATATAACATGGCATCCATACAAATAAAATGGGATAGCGAACCTGAAGATTTATGGTGAAAACAATTTATAAAAGTCCGTCTGAAATTAATAAGTATTAAAATAAAGATTACATAAAAGTAATTTAAAATTCTTGAAAACATTCATTTCTGACCTTTTTGCTTTATTTATATTCATTAAAATGGATGCATATAAGCTTTTCAAACAGGCATATAAATAAGCATCAAATAATTGCTGAACGTGTTAAAATTCATTTGAATCATTGAATACGAGTAAATATTAAATAACTTGAAAAAGATATTTTTGTATTAAAAGTTGCATTTAATGCAAAGAAAGAAAAGTAGAGTGAAAACAACTTTAAAAATTGAAAACATAAAACTATTGTTTGAACTTTGTTAGCTATAAAAATAAATTTAAATGGTTGGTGGGGTTTTAATGGCACAAGGGCCAATTTGGCCATACTGCGCCAAACGTTCGTAAATTTAAATAACCAACTGGATTGCTTTGTACCGCAAATTTCTATGGTGCAAAGAAACCCTCTTTTTCGGTGCAAAGTTACCCCACTTCAGAAAAAAATTAATTACAATTTAATTAACAAATATAATTCGCATGCAAAACCACAAAATAAAAGCGATGTTTATTATCTTTCACATTCAAATGCACTTGCTTTTAGAAATGCTGTATTTTCTTCACCAGAGAGATTTTTCATCGCTAAAATTTCCGCTGAAAAACTGACTCAATGTTGTCTGCCTTCCGTAACCTCCTGAATGATTGTTATATACGTTTAAGGAATGAAATATACTAGTAGTCAGCATTGCCAACAACGAAAAAAAATTTCATTTTCGCATCCTTAATCAGTTGGTCTCTATTTCAATTTGCTTCAAAAATTTTGTAATGGTGCAAAGTTACCCCGTTTCACGGTAATCACTTTTTCTACATGTAGTATTTCATTTAAATGTGCTATGCATATACGATACTTATAACGACAAAAACAATTGAATTGTGTATATTGCAATTTGCTATTTGGTAACAAAATATAATTAATTCTGCTTCAAAATTTAATTAAATAAATATATGCCAAAATAAACGTCATATAAACTCTGAGTGAGCCTCCGTTCTTGTTAATTAGTATGAAAACAAGAGTTTACGTCGAAGAATCTAAATCTCGATTTCATATCATACATTTTCGATGGACCTTTTCAGCTCATTATAGAATAGTATTATCTACTATTTCCATACACTTTTCGACACATGATGTGCCAAATGGTCTTGATTTGATTAAGATCACAGCTACACGCTAGACAATCGAATAGAGTTTTGGTAATTAAAACACAATTTGGTGTTGTTTGTAGTGTGAACCGATGTATTGTCTGGCTGAAATTCCTGATGAAAGCTAACTAGAAGATCGGCAAATGCTAGAAGATTATTTTCCAAGGTCTCAGTGTGGCATTGCAATGTTGTGCGAGCACTGGTAAAACCCAGAGACACTTGAATATTACAGTAAAATGTGGCACAATCATCACCTCCCTACCCCATTGTCTATGATAAAAACAATTTAGACGTTCTTTACACAAGTCATGTCAATATCATGCCTGATCTTCTATTCTACTGTTTTTTATAGCTAAATATCACTGATTGACACACTATACACACTGATTAACACACTATACACACTGATTGACAAAACTATTTGTCAATACGTCAAATATTTTTAAACACTCAAAATTCTTTGCAACTTATGTTATAGTTTCAGTGCTAGTTTTCTTCTCAGTTTACAATTACTACCCATTTCCATGATCCGTCTGCATATCGTATCCTTTGACAACGATAGTCGCTGTGGCCTTTGAACTTCACAAGCAGAAAACTGTTGGCTACTCTTTTGTCTTTCGATCCACCTATCATCACGTTTCTTTGTCATTCATGGCCTCCTAAATCTCCTTTTTGCTTCCTACCTGTTTCCACTAGATAGCACTTAATAAATAGATTACTTTGGGCGATTCATGATTGCTGGAATTCTGAAACGAGCTTACCTTTATCTTTGAACTTAACCATATGCTAATAACCTCATCCGCGTATGTCTGTAGCTAGAGGCATCAGACTATGACATATTATTGTGCAGACAGCTTAAATACACAAAGTCTGTTATGTTATTCTTTTTAAATTTACATATTGATGTGAAAATTCGTATAAACGTTTTATATTGCCTAATCTTTTGCAACAAAAGAATTATGTTTTGATTTTATCATTTTCTAACAAGTTCTGAATCTATTGAAAAGTTGTTTTAATTCTGGTGTAAAAATTCTTGATATTAGAACCGATTGTCGTCATTTGCTTTTCTGTAGCGCTGTACATTAGTAAAAGTGTGTTTTTAAAGACCGCTTTTATTGAATTTATTAATATTCAATGTAAATTTATCATTATTCAACGAGTTCTTGAAGTATGGGCTTAATCACCCAAAAGAAAGTCATTGACAGCATCCAAAAGCTTAGCTGAAGAACAATACAAAACTTTTTAATTATTTCTCACGAAAGGTAAGGAAGTCCAAGCATTAGAATAAGAATGAAATTCTTTAGAACTGACCTCCATTACTTTAAAGATACCCAGCTAAAAAAAATCTGCAGAAAAATTTTTTTTGAAGTTTCCTTAAAGATTTCTGCAGATTTTTTGAAGACAGAAAAAAATCTGCATTTTTTTCTTCAATTTAATCTGCAAAGAATTTTCTTATTATATTTTTCTCTAAATATTCTGCAGATTTTTGTAAGACAGCAAAAAATCTGCATTTTTTCTTCAATTTAATCTGCAGAAAATCTGCAAAAATATTTCTTATTATATTTTTCTATAAATATTCTGGAAATGTTTTGAATACAGAAAAAATTTCCTTTTTTATCTTCAATTTAATCTGCAGAAAATCTGCAAAAAAATTTCTTATTATATTTTTCTCTAAATATTCTGCAGATTTTGAAAGACAGAAAAAAATCTGCATTTTTCTTCAATTTAATCTGCATAAAATCTGCAAAAAAAATTTATTTTTATTTTTTCTTTAAATATCCCGTAGATTTTTTAAGACTTTGCATTTTGTCTTCAATTCAATTTGCAGTTATTTAGCAGATTTTCATAAATCATTAAACTTGACCAATATCTGTTGATTTTTTAAAGATTTAACTGCAATTTCTTAATATCTGCATTTCTCTATATAAATACATATTTTATACCATATTCTCTAATATTGCAGCTTTATTTTCCAAAGGATATAAAACAAAATTAGAATGTAATTATCATTATTGTTTAATTCTACAGCAGACAGGAGTTTTAAAAATTTTCCAATCGAAAATTTTCTTAGACACTAAATTTTTTAAATATGCCACTGAAAAAAAGAATTATAAATTAATCTTTAAAATAAATATTTGAGGTTTTACCATTTTAAACTTTTCCCCCATAATTTAATTAATTTCCAATTAGTTTGCCAACTGTCTTTCTGACTAGCTATTTTCCTCCAAAAAGAAGGGGAAAGTGGAGTTTGCGCCCTTTGGATGGAGAGAAAGCTTACCAGAAAGATAGAAGGTGAAGACGAATTTATTGAAACAGAGAATCTAAATTATTGAACAAAAATATTACTAATCTCATCTGTTACTCATCTCTATGACTTTGAACCACGTATTCTGACCTTGGTTGATTTTTACACCAATAGATGGCTCTACGAGAGCTATGGTGACGCTAAAACTCAAATAGATTAATTTATCCCCATCTCGTGTATTCCGGCGCGGAGTTGTGGTTATCGTTCTTGCCTGCCAAGCTTAGGAACGCGGGTTCGAATCCCGGACAGGATGAGTTGGCATCGTACAAATAAGTTGAATCTGAAATTAGATTAATTAAATTAATGATGGATTAATAATTACATTAATTAGAATTAATAATTAAACCTTGACTATAGAAAAATCTACCGAAAATCTGAAGGTATTTGGAACATATTTTTTCATATATTCTACATTTTTTTTCTGCAGAAAATCTGAAGGTATTTGGAGAATAGTTTTCTTCAGATATTCTGCATTTTTTTTCTGCAAAAAATCTGAAGAAAACATGTTCCAAATACCTTCAGATTTTCTGCAGATTTTGTTTAGCTGGGTAGTCACTAATAATATCAAAAATATGGTATAAGTTTCGAAAAGAAGCAATGCGCAATTATAATGATTTGATATTAAACCTTAGGAAATCGAAGTATTGCAACAGTAATGAATTTCGCCAAAAAGTTTTGGTTACGTAAATTTTAAAGTGCACAATGGTTTGCATTTTTGTTTATTCTTTAAACGAATTTAGAAGAATTCAATGGCTCGATAATAAAATGATTTATTTATTACATGTTAGATTTGCAACAGGAATTATTTTAATAAACAAATTTTAATTAAAGAATACAGTTTAAGAAATTATTAATTTTAATTATAATTTCAATACCAAAATTAATTTTAAAATTATTTCTTACATTTCTTACACTTATTTATGCTGATTGTTTTTCAACTTTTATTGGAAAATTAAATGATTGTAAGGTAAAACAGATTTTATACACGTTTATTTAACTAATCTTTTCTCATATTTGTTAAAATGGAATTTTGTAATCGATTTTTCACTAACTTCCTGCTCTGCTAGAGCTTTGAAATTATTTGTACTTGTCTGCTATCAATGATATACATTAATTTAATATTTTAAAAACACTACACTAATTTACACTAATTTCATATACACTAATTTAATATTTTTAAAACACTACACTAATTTACACTAATTTCATATACACTAATTTAATATTTTTAAAACACTACACTAATTTACACTAATTTCATATACACTAATTTAATATTACTTAACTTTCTGTTATTTGATTAATTTAATTAAATTTTGATTCCACACATGTAATGCTACCTAGTAGTGAATTTGAGAAAAATATTGATCCAAAGAATCCCTAATATTTACAATAATGTATTATAAAACGATTACAAGGCAGAAGTTAATAATACAGTATAAATGTAGAAAATAATACAGTATAAAATTAGAAAATAATTATTGTAATAGACTGCAGAGAAATAAAAGCGTATTTTTAAAAACTGTTTTTATTTTTCTTAATAGACTTTATTTTTGCAATAATTTAAATTCATATACTATTGACACCTTGATTAAATATTTTAATGTGATATGTTTTACTGAATTAAAACTAAGCCAGAGCTTTCTGTCTCTGTATCTATACATTAGAAAATCGCAAAGCTCTTTTTTTTTGTTTCCAGTTAACCTGGCTTCAGATTTCATTATAGGACAGCATTTTGATTTGTTTGCATTTTCAGGTATAATATTTTAATTTGCATGTTAACTACAATAGTTGGTTTTAAAATATTGCCCATTAACATTATAAATTGAAACTCCAACAAATTCTATATGCAGTGAAACTTCGATTAAGTCCCCGTGGGGAACAGGACTTTGACGGATAACCGAATAGAAAGATAACAGAAATATCTCAATACATATGTACAGTAACATGATTTTTCAGCTGGGTTGGAACGAAAATGAAAATAAAATCCTTTAAAAGTGAATAATACATATATATTGTATTTAATTTTCTAAATGATCAATATAAACTTAAATGCAGGAGTAGTAAGGTACAGAAATGCACTGTAATACTATAAACCTACGTTACGTACAGAAACTGAGGGTTAAACGAGTGACAGTTAAACGAAGTTTCACTCTAATTCATTAAAAGATATTCTTTAGGCGCCGATTATTCAGTAAAGTAGAGAAATCGAAAAATTCTTTATTTAGTTAATTTGTATGTGTGGAAAGAATCGAAGTATTGTAGTATTCTATCTCAAGAACTTTATAAACAGGTCAAAAACTCAATAAATCATTTCGAAGTGGTAATTTCCTGCACTATCACTGATACCGATAGCCTTATTCGAAAGTCAATATTTAGAACTACTTATTTAAAAATACATTATAAGTATGGTTAAAATTAATTAGAGTATTTTTATCAGCACTTGATGCTTTTATGGTTTTATTTTGACCAACATATTTTTGATTAAAAACTTTTTTTTACTTTTAAGTGCATTTAAAAAAAGCGTGTTTAATTTTTTTATTATTTCAATAAATTTACATTTTTGTTTTGTTCTTTTCATTTGTTGCTTTTTTCACAGATAACTGTTCTAGAATTGTATGACTGTTCCATATACTGATTTTTGAAATACAGAATTGTTTTGTAATAAAAATTATTTTTAGAATAAGAAGTAGCGGTAAATTAATATTTTTGTTGTGATTTGTTCATCAAATGATAAATTTCTTTGGTTTCAGGGCTTTATTTTTATATTACAAGGAAAAGGAGCAGTCATCATGGAGATTATTAAATATCGCTTGAATCATTGAATCTTGAACGTCCTAGTAATAATAAAACTCCATATGCGTTACAGATTTTAAAATTTGATTTTCTGGTCTGAAAATAGATTTCATGTATTAATAATTGTTTTTTAGTTAATGTTCATTTAGTTTACTAAAGAGGAAATTTCTTCCAAGAGTGTAAGAATTTTAAACTCAATTTTTTTGGATTTGTGTGTGTGTGTGTGTGTAGGAGGGGTTACTAACCAATTTTATTGGCAGACATAAGAAAGTTGGTGAAACACTTTCAAAAGCGAAATGTTCTAAATACCAAAAGCTGACTTCAATATCCCGACCAAGTTTGACTTCAATGTCTTTTGCAGGTAAAAGAGGAAATCATCAAATTAGTTGCCCCTTCATTGGTAAAAATCTTAGGAAAGGAATATGTACAGAAGTACTTTCCATAGTGCATTCTACATTAACTAGTAATTTAAACTAGAGTATTGGGGAGTTCAGTAAATGGCTTCAGTAGATCATTCTTTTTAATAATTGTTAACTAGGATTTTTAGAATTTTGGAGTAAAAAACAGAAGGTAATTGGTAACGCTAGACCATATTCGCTCTTATAATATATATAAGCTGGATACTATCTATAAATTGCACGTTGCACGCACAAATTGCAAAAATTGTTCAAAACGCTCTACGGAGTAGTCTATTGAAAATAGAACTACCATATTTGGTACTCAGTTAATTATTGGATAGTATGTATTCACTGGCAAAAGGGTTTTCAAAGTTTTGATTGGATATTTATTTAAAAATTAATGCAAATTTGAATGGCTTTCATCAATTCTTTCGGCGCACAAAACACATTCTTACACTGATATTTTTCTAATTTTAAAAATTAGAAAAAAAATCAGAAAAAAATATTTAAAAAAATTTATTCCGATTTTTAATTAACTAAAACTTAATCGAAATATTAATTACATTATTTACAAAAACTTCGGAACATATTGTCGCACTAAAACCATTTTTATGCTTTTTTGAAACACCAAAATTTTTGAAACTTTACACCACAATTTTTCAAAATTAGTTTTAAACAAAATTTGTAATAATGCTTTTTCTTTATATAACTGCTTGCAACACAATACCAAGATTGTGAAAAAGCAATGTGATTATTTTAATAGCGCTTTTGCGACTAAGCGAAATAAATATTAGATTTTTCAGTTTACGACTAACTAATGTTTTAACATATTTCAAAACATAGGATATTTTGACGTAGACTTACGTCTCTCCATAGTGGTCCAATGGTGTGTCGGAAAAGGACAAAAAAATTATGATAAATTTCGCGCTAATGTTAAACGCTTATAGCTCCGCAACCAAATAACACAGAGAGTGGTTTTACTTTCATTTAACAGAGAGGTGGACATTGAAGAATGCAAAAAAAATTTTAGAATTTGGAATTATGGTTTAGTCACAGTCGTTGCAAAGTTAGTGAAAATTCCGAAAAGTTTTGATGACGTCACAGCGACCGATGCGAGCGCACGCAGACTAAGGAAATTCATTCATCGATCGCACGAAATATTACTCAAGAATTGATGAATTACGTCGAATTTGATGCAAAAGTTAAACGCTTATAGCTCCGCAACCAAATAACATAGAGAGTTGCTTTTAGTTTCATTTAACAGAGAAAGGTAGACATTGAAGATTTCAAACATAATTTTGGAATTTTGTAAATGCAGTTTAGTCAGAGTCTAGTTGCAAAGTTGGTCAAAATTATGAAGAGTTTTACATAGATAGAGTCACATAGACACGCTAGACTAAGAGTCACATAGACACACTAGACTAAGAGTCACTATAAACTATAGAGTTAATAGTCACATAGAGCTACTTTAGTCGCAGAAAGTTACAGTTGAGTAAGAGTCACTATAGACTATAGAGTTAATAGTCACATAGAGCTACTTTAGTCACAGAAAGTCACAGTTGTGTAAGAGTCACTATAGACTATAGAGTTAATAGTCGCATAGAGCTACTTTAGTCGCAGAAAGTCACAGTTGAGTAAGGTAAGTACGTCTGCGTCCCTCAATCCCAGCAGCCGTTTCGTAGAGACGGCCTCCCGCCGATTTTTTTTAAAAATGATATGTTACAGGCTGCCATTCTTTCTGTAAAAGGAATGATGTAAAGCACGTTATGCACAGAAAGATACGGCTGATGCAATCCAGCCAAACAAATCAAGCGTAAGACATTATCGTGCTACGATGTTTCGGACTAGAGGTTGGCGTCTCTTTTTTACTTTCTCGTATACGAAGTATACAAAGAGAAAGTATTGTAATCCTCAAAAAATTCGAACTCGAGATTTTGACGAATCTCCACGTTTTAGACCTCCCCGAGTCAGAAAAACACAATTTTGGAATTATGTCTGTGAACACGATAACTCGAAAACTATGAGAGCTACGGGGATGAAATTTGGTATGTGGTCTTTAAACATAATTTGTAGGTTTCTACCAAATTTTGGACAAAATCCGTCAACGGGAAGTCTGTCTATTTGTATGTCCGCGGTCATGTGAACGCTATAACTCAAAAACTTGATTAGCTAAATGGATAAAATTTGGTACACAGTTTTATCGTTATGAATGTAAGTCCGTATAAAAGTTTGGGCCAAATTCGTCAAAAAGAGGCGTTCAAATTGCATATTCAATTTCTTTTAATCCGATTCTCATGCGCATGCGCATTGGTAGCAATCTGTTATTGTTGTAAATTTTATTTACAACAATAAATAATGTTTTCAAACATCAATTGTTAACAATTTTTTTATTGTTGTAAATCAAACCGATCTCATTATTTCAGCAAATCTTTCATTCACGCGCTTTTGCAATTGTTACGGTTGTGGTAGTATAAATTGTTTTCTTGGGAATTCAATTCCAAAGCAGAATTTTCGCTTTAGTATTCATTGCATTGCCTATTTTATCGCACCTGCTTCAAAGTAATATTTTTTTGAAACGTGGCACCAGATATTTGATTTCAGGTTTGTTTGTTTTTTTGTTTTACTTTCTCGTATACGAAATTACAATACGAAAGTATTGTAATCGTGAGAAAAATTCGAACTCGAGATTTTGACGAATCTCCACTTAGAAAGTATACGAGAAAGTTTAGAGGAGACCACTCCCGCTGGTTTTACTTGATTCTCCACCCATTCAAAAACCATTCTGTAGTTTTTGTGTGTGGTAACGCTGCATATTTTCGTATATCTCTACTAATAATAAAGGAGAATGTGTGTGCCTGTGTGTTGGCGCTCTACAGGGCACACCGATGGACCTATAGCTACGGAATTTGGCACAAACAAACTTTGGAGGGTGGGAATATGCACCTCGGAGATCGTTTTTGAAATTTTAAATAGTGTTTTAATTAATTGAAAATTAAGCGAAATTTCGGTGCTTTTCCTTAATAACTTCCGAACGTAATAAAGCACAAAAAATAATTTTTACTTCACCTGAAAGTGCAAAAAATTACCTTTTCAATGATATCAATTAAATTGTCGCACAATTTTTTCTCTAATTTTAATAAATTTTTAAAAATATTTTTTGCCATAATTCACAACAAGAATTTTCATTGTTGCAATGTATTTCAAAATGGTTTTCATTGTTGAAACAAATATTTAATTGCGTGTTTCTCTTCCATTGTGGAAAGCTAAGAAAATATCTTACTGGATTTTACTTTCTTCTTTTATTTGATCAATTTTTCTAGGAAATCTGCAAAGAAAGTCGTCAAGATAGCAAGTATATAATGAAATAATCCAGTAAACTGAAAGATTATCGTTGATATATGGTAATTCTTTTTTCAGCGTGTTTTAAGCCAATTTGCATTCTGCTGGATAGTATTATTATTAATAGCATGGTTTCCATCTGGCGTAGTTTGATCTGCCGAACTATTGGTTATTGGATCAGTCTGTTCACCATTGACCTGTGCACTATTTATATAATATGTGCCTCTCTAATTTAATGCTGAAATCAAATGCTTATTTTACGTTAGTGTAGACAAGAAACAGGACAAGAGCAAGGCTACGAAAAGAATGCGGGTTAAATGTCTATAGCAATTTGAAGTTTAAGACGACTTTGTTAAGGGAGCCATGAATATAAAAATATGCATAAGAGATTCAGATGATATTTTATTTCCGGCTATCAAGTTGGTCGCCGAATTCGGCCAGTTAAAAATAAATTTAATGAAAAAAATGTTAAAATCACAGCATTAATAATGTATAAAAATTTAAATTTTATATAAATAATTTATACTTTTTATCTTTAATATATAATTCATTATTATAAACATTATGGAAATTTCAAATCCTTTTTTCACACATTCATTATCAGGTGGCTCCATTTGCATGGAATCAAAATTTCATTAAATTAATATATGAATTGAAAATTAACCTCTGCAAATATTAAAATAGGGTATGTTCATCGAGAACACTTGACAGTACAAAATTTAAAAACTCAATCACATTAGGGTGTGATTTAAAAATTTATTGTAAAATTCCATCTTTAAAAATATGAAGCAGTTTTAGAAACAAGTTGAATAAAAGTGCTCAAAAAGGCATTATTTTGCAGGAAATAAAGGCAATTTTTCAGTTTAGGTTGTTACTTGATTCTCGAGTTGCTTCATAATTAATTAGCCTATTTAAACCAAATGCCACTAACTAGAGAACGAAACTGAGTTATTTAATTTAAAAAATGTTTGATTGAATGTGCAAATATATTCACAACATTGAGACATTATATTCTACGCAGTGAAAAACTTAATAAATTATTTTTAAAATAAACTTTTATTAGTATGCTAAAAGCAATTTTTTTGCTTTCATAATTTTCTAATTTTTCGTCTTTGATTTATAATCCACTTTTATATATATTATTGAATCTGGAAATCGATGTTTTATAGAATGCACTACTATATGGCGCCATGTGAATGAACTCAAAATTTCATTAAATTAGATTAACTGATAATAAAGTTCTGATAGTTCTGAAAGGCAAAAATAATATATTTTCACCAAGAACTGATATGTTCACAAAATTTCAAAATTCTAACATACCTTTAAGATTGTGAATATATTATTACAAAATTCCATCTTTATAAAATGAAACAAGTCACGTTAAGTAAAAGTTTATAGGAATATGGTAACATTACCTTCAAACTCTTCAAAAGTATAATAATTCGAAATTAAAAATGATTGGGAGAAGAAGATGGGGAAGAAAAAGTTTAAGGAGCCTGAAGAATCTCGACTTCCCAATGGACGCTTGCCCTCTACGCTGCCGCATAATATGAAACTCTACCGAATTTGATGATATTAAACTGTAAATTGCAGCAAAAGAAGGAAAAAAACTCTTATATATGGTCCGTTTAATTTGATGAACAAGCAAAATTGTATAATATCAAATAAAATTCCTTTTTTATCGAATTCTAAGCATATAGGCAAATTTTTAGTTGTTTATTGAAGATGATGCTCCCGAATGGAGACATCCGACAACCATGAACGAGTGGCTGCCGCAAAACTAACAGTGCAGTCATTTTTACAAAAACAGCCGAAAGGAACGGCGTTGGGGTTGCAGTTAAACACAATCTTTGCAAAACAGTCGCCTACAACTACCTTTATCTAAGACTTTGAAACGAAAAACCACCTCCTTATTAGTTGGCCTGTATTTTGAATTAGAGCATTATGAGGCATTATCCAATTTCTGGTGATTCTTGGTTTAAAACGGATTTTCTAATCTGAAAACGTACATTTTTTTGCACTATACTTCTTTCTAAAGCTTCTAATTTTTTTTCTTTATTTCACAGCCGAGTTTTATTTTTTTGAAAGCTCACTTCAAGCCGAAGCCTTCACCAGTGCCGTTGAATCCATTCTTTCCATTCAAGTGCAAAAATCTAGCATCATTCACACTGTTCTTGAGCTCCTCGGTGAAGCGCTGTTTGAACTTGTGACATTCAAACCTTGTCAATTCAAATGCGCTGAGATAGGATTTTTAAAAAAGAGAATCTGTCTCACCTCTCAGTTCATTTCCTCTGTTTTATACAAACTAGAATCTGAGTACTCGTGACCTTAAATGAGAAGGATAGAAAATTTTAAAAATTAAATTATTCATTATACTTTCTCGAGAAGCATCATCTCTAGTTACGTCATAAAATGACGTCAACTGCCAAATATGCTTGCCAGCGTTGTGAAATCGCAAAATCCGGGAGAATTCCAGCATCTGGATTCGCGAAGTAAAAAATCCGACTGCGCGCCTGCGCTATTGCATTTAAAGAGAAAGACAGTACGGCCGGAGGATGAATCCGGCCGAGCAGTGATGCGCCTGACTCCGGGCGTCTCGCTGGGTAAACCCCGTATCCGGATAGCAGCCGGTGGTTGCCGGACCCTGTTGCACGTTCCCGCTCTTCTTCAAATGTCGCGCACCTGAGCTTGGCAGCAGGCGTTCGTGTAGTCGCTGAATTTGGACCGTTTTGCTCATGGCTTTAGTTTGTTGTGCTTGAAACTTCTAGTGAATTTATATAGCAGAGTTTGGCCCTTTAGCATAAAACCATAAAAATCTGTAACTGTGATATCATCTATAAGCTGGCGACATAGATTTGCTATCGTTGAATAGTGCAGCTCGAATTGCTTGATGGAAACTTACCAATGCGCAATAGCTAATACTAGAGCGTGTAGAATATATCAGCTGCTGGTGACGAATTCAAAATGGTTCTCGAATTTGATTTTAAATGCCTTCATCGCATATATTGGCTTTTGATGTTGCAACACAAATTCTGCAGAAGTCCACTGCCTTGATAGGAACTGTTTTATACGAGGTGAGGATTGTTGGATCTATCGCATTTTATTTCGTATTATTGATTCCTCAAAGAACTTTAAATTAGATACAATAGGTTGGTTCAGATTTAAGAAGCTGTGGTTCATTAGTTAGAATAATTAAGAATACTTTATTAGTTAGAATTAATAAGAATACTTCTATAGATATACTGGCTATTTAACAAAACATCCATTGTCTTCCTTTACATTTTCCGATATTTGCAGAAATCATTTCTTGATTTGATACAAAGATTGTTCATTGTAACTGCATCTTTAAATACCTTTGTAGATCTAAACGCAAATACTACTGCTAAAAGCTTGTTTCTGCTGAAACTCTAAGAGAGATAAAATTGCCATGGATTTCATGTGTTACCTCTTAATACGTAGTTAAAGCAGTTTAGTAATAAAAGTTCAAAAGTTTTGCGTACTCACTATTAAATTTAAAATTTATGGACTAGAAAACAAGAAAATACTTATGATATATCTAGCGATATTTTAAATATGATGAATGAAAGATGTTCATAAATGGCGAATGTTTATGTTATGGTGTGATTTTAACAAATATTTTAACTAATGAATTCTAATAGGATCAATGAACTAGACAACTCTGGATTCTAGAATTAAAGATGAGCAAAAATTTTTGAAGAAATCAATGTCACTCTGTGACATCTATTTTAAGAGAAGTACTTTCTAAATATCTTATATATTTCTCAAACCCTTCGTGAGCTCCGACTAACCAATCAGCTATACAGTTTTTAACTGAAAAATTTGAAGAATAGTTTTCGTAAGAAAATAAGTTATCTGTTGGTATTTTATATCTCAACATTTTCTCAAGAACTTAAAACAGCTATGATGTTATTAGATTGAAAGTGAACTTCATCTCATTGAACTTGCTATACTTCTGTTTCTCTGTGCAATGAAACTTGATAGAACTATGGCATGTAGCTGGTGATGTTGAGAAGATTGCAAGAGCTATGGGAGGCCGCGGGAACAGAAGTTTACTTTTATTCTTCAATCTGATTTTAAGTCTATTTCAAGGTATGTATAATTTTATTTAGCATGCATAAATGATTTACAATGTAATAAAGCTTATACTATAATAACTAATTAAAAATTAACTCTTCGTTAGGTGCGGCTATAATATACTTTATATTAGGCACGACGTTTTCTCAGATCACATGTTTTTTGTTTATCTATAATGTCTTAATTTTTATAAGTAGGCACCTTAAAAATTTATTTTTGTTCATATTGTTTTGTTTCCACAATGTGGCAAACGTATATCCCCAGGATATCTGGTAAATAGTTCTAAACGTAGAGCTTAAAAGTTTTCGAGGCCACCATGAAATTAAATAAAATTATAAGCATTGGTCGCATTGGCTTAGATAATCATTCGCAATTTCGAACCGAACTTCACTCATCAGGTTAAATTCATTATGTATTAAGCAATTGAAACAACTGTACAACTAAAAATATGCCAGTAAAAAAATTACAAACAAAGAGGGGAAAACTTGGGACTTTGGGCCCGACGATCTCAGAGATCGGAATTGTTGTTCCCTATCTTTTGGCGATAAGCCGGTACTTCGTTAACTCCTCTGTGGTCTGTCAAGAAAGATGGAAGGGCGCGAAACCATTGCTAACTGTCTTCAAGAAGGAATGTAAAACGGTCCCGAAGGAATTGGCAGATTGCCTGCGCCTAATGGAGAGTTAATGTTAGTTTAACTTGAAGCAATAAAATTTATTTCTGCTGATTGAGTTAGTTTTCAGATAAAATCGATGAGCTGATCGAAAAAAAAAGCAAAAACTAAAATTTATCCGCACTTTGATGTTCATTGGTTCACTGAAGGATTCAACTTATTTCATTTGATTCGAAACATACAAGTTACATACGCTGAGTCGGAAATTGTTGTTCTTTCATTCTAGGTAAAAGATTTGTCTATCATTCTGAAAGTGAGTACAAAATATGCGACAACTTAAAAATCGTTTTATTTTTAATCGCTGTTCTTTTAGTTGTCGCTTTTACAACTTAGTGAATAGTCGTATTTCATATTTTGTTTCTAAATGCAATTATTTTCTTGAATTAAGACGCAAGAAAATACTTTTTAACAGTTAAAATTTGGATTAAATTTTGTGATATTAGGTTTTTTCCCGACATTAAAAATTAAATTCTCTTCAGAATAACAACGAAAAACTCTTTTAGGGGAAAATCGAATCAACAAAAAATATGTTAAACATTGAAAAACAATTCTTTATTTATTACTTATTCCGTTTGCATCCTCGATGAAAAATAGTTAATGCTGTCAATAATAATCTGAACATATTTGAAATATTAAATTGAATATTAATAATCTGAACATATTTGAAATATTAAATTGAATATTAATAATCTGAACATATTTGAAATATTAAATTGAATATTAATAATCTGAACATATTTGAAATATTAAATTGGATAATGTTCCTTAATTTTTTTTATTTACATCCTTGTTTTGGTGATTATTTTTGATGAGATTTCACGAGTACTTTTCAGCTTAAAGTATTGGAAAGCTTGCATTCTTCTCTTTAATTAGCGCTTTACAGACACCTCTTAAATGCTTCCGTTTTGCTGTGTCTAATTACAAATTATTAATAAATGTTAATGTTTGATAATAAATATTAATGTTAAAATTCCAAAATTTTTATATCTTTAAAAATGTTTTTTGTGTGATATTTAGCAGAGAGGATTTTTTTCTGATGGTTGGAAGAAGTGGAAGATTATATCTGAGTTTCCGCCTTTACGGTAGGAAAAGAAAATCTCATCATCAAATTGACATTTTGTGATACGAATAAAAATATTCTGATAGTGCGGGTTTTGTTTTTCGTTGTATCAATACTTGATAATTACGAAAAGGAAAATATCAGCATAACGTTTCCAAATATATTTTCTAATATCATCGCACTATATATTTTGTGTTAGTTTCTCAATTAAGATATAAAAATACAAATTCATTATAATATTGAAAGAGAAGTAATACATTATTTAGAGACGGAATGGAATTTTCAAATGTATTTAAATTATAAGATTTGATTTTTTGAATATCACGTTATCTTGCTTGAAAGTGAAATCGAGCTTTTATTTCTAAATTGCTGAAATTAATTGCATGAATAACGAATTACACTTTATGTATAATTAATTATAAATAATGATATATATGCATGATATTTGCATTCATGCATGAGTAATGATATATGAATAATGAATTATACTTTAAAATATAACTTGAAACATTTAGCAAATCTTTTTCAAACCATACTATTACCTTGCCTATTTTTACCTAATGTATTTCTGATTGATTCAATGGACACATAGTAATAAAGTATATGAAATCGTAATTGGGGAGCTTTTTCTCCATGTGGAATTGGAGGAGAAAAGAGCAAACGAACGCTTCTTGAAGATTTTTAGACTTAGGAGGAATATTTTTCAGGGATCACTGTCAGTAAATATTTGTTCTCTATCCACATTACGGAAAAAAAATTCATAACCAAAGCACTTTCCCTACTAAATTCTTGTCGGAACTTATTAATCTGAACCTTGTTAAATCCAATTTGGGTCATTCTTCATTTTACTATAGATAAAAGTTTACTATTCTGCCTGTTTAATCTTGTACGTTAGCGTGGAACAAAAAAACAACTTTTTTCTTTATTTAACTTATAATAATGCGGAAAAGTTGCCTTTCGATGTAAAAATGACAAAAATAAATTTTGATGGCAATCGGAACATGTCTTGAGGTACCGCATGAACGATAAAGTTTAATAAATTTGAAAAATTTTGCTCTGTTTCAACCTTTTTCTTTAATTTCTTATTTGCAGTATAAAAACTCAAATAAAATATTTTGTACACATAATAATAGGAAAAACGTTTAAGAGGTTTAAAACTCATTGTGAGAGTATAAAAATATTAATTATTAGCCAAATACGTGAAAGAAATCGGCTATAGAAAAAGAAAACAGGTCGTTTTCTAATCTGGGAATTATTGCTCTGTTATACTTTTAACTCAGAAAAAACGCTTAAACGTGATGTATCTTTGTTATTACCATCAGCAGCTGTTATCAGCAGCTGCTAAATGTATCTGGGAGTATAGAACGTAGAAAACAAATTTAAAAATTTAGTTACAAAATTAGCTGGCTTCGGCGGATTGGTTTGCTTTTATATAATTCATAGTTTTAGTGAGCTAAAATGAATTAAAATTTAATTTCTCCCGTGAGGTATGAGGAGAAGACGCCCATGCCTTGTCGCCACTGATTACTATTACATTCAAAAATGCATTTTGTGTTTTACCAATGAAATAAAATGAATAAATTTAACTTTATTATTCGTTATTCTAGTATTTTTTGTGGATTGCTTGTAATTTGATTTATAATTGCAAATGAAAATGTTTATTCATATTAATATCTTGAAATATTGTATTTCAACCGGGAGAGAAAGCTTAGCACTGTGAAATGATGTTCCATAGAGATGCGAGTTGTTGCCCGATCAAAAAAAATGCAATTTAATTATTTCTTACTGTCTTTCTTTTTCTTGTGCCATCGATATAACAAGGCCCGAAATAATTGTGTATATTTCCCATCAGATATGAGTCAAAATGCTCGGTAATGTTGTTAGGCATTGTTGCAATATTCACCCCGCGGTATAAAACAGTTGATGGACAATACACCTATGGACTCAGTAGAAGATCCCGTTGACCGAAATTTTTTTAGGGAACAAAATAAGCACCACAGTAGGTGGTTTCCAATCCGTCAATTTCATCCCGACCTGGTATGGATTGTGGATTCAGGTCATAGATGCAATATTTAGCAAGTCTTTTTCGTATTTCTGTTGTAAGAATGGCATTTCGCAAAACATCTGTTTCTCCGTGGCAAAGAAGCGAAGGGCAGGGGTATAGTTGTCCCCAGAGTCATGAAGATTAAACTTCAGTATGTTTTTGCCGCTTTTGAAAGCCAAATATGTTGAGCAAAAAAAAATGCGTTTTCGATGGGCTCCGTCTTACTCCTCTCTAAGGCACTAATGTCCACCAGGGGTTAAAAATTTGTGTTAAAACTCGGACGCTACTTACCCTCAATACTTCACTTCTATTTCTTCTGCCTTTCTTTTCTCAATCTAGTATATACTTTGAGAAAGTATTGCAATCATCAAAAAATTTAACCTGTTGATTTTGTGATTTTCCACTTTGTAGATTTTTTTTGAGTCCAAAAGAAGCATTTTTGGAATTGGGGCTGCCTATTTGTATGTGAACAATATATTTTTAAAAAATGCAAGGAACAAAAATTATGATATTTGGTATTTGCGCCAAAATTGTATATCTGTTTTAAATTTTAGATCAAATTCTTCAAGGGGTAGAGATTTTTTATAAAGAAATGCTCAATATTCTATCCATAACGATAAAACTAAGCAAAAACGACGATCTATATTTCAAAGATATTTTAAAATGCCCTTTTTCTCTAGCTTCTAAGGCAAGTATACAACTTGATTATTCTTCTTTTTATGTCGATAGTACAAGAAAAAAAATGGAAAGTAAGAAAAAATAAATTTTAAATTTCTTGAGCTAGCAAGAACTCACTCCTTAAACAAATATCACCTCACAATACTAAACATTATCCCTCGTTATTTTTATTCATTATCGGTCCATTGGCAAAACACAAAATACATTTTGTTACACAACAGTAATAACAAGGATGCATCAAGTATTATAAGTGTTTTTCGTCAATTAAAATTATGACAGAGATATAATTCCAGATTAGAAAACATCATATGTTCTTTTTATTCATAGTCGAATTTTTGCACGTTTTTGGCTAATAATTAATATTTTTATATACTCCAAATAGCTTTTAAAGTCTCTAAAAATGTTTTTTCTATTAATAAAATGAAATAAAAAGTACAAAATGTTTGATTTGTTTTTTTTCTGCGAATAAGAAATTAGAGAAAAAGGTTGAAATAGAGCAGCATTTTTCAAATTTATGAAATTTTATCGTACTTGCGGCACCTCAAGACATGTTCCGATTACCATAAAATGTTATTTTTGTCTTTTTGAATCAAAAAATAACTTTTCCGCTCTATTAAAAATTAAAAAAAGAAAAAAAATTGTTCCACCCTATTGTACGTACACTAAATGTGAATAAACACGATTCGGCACACGTGTGCAAGCTCGATTTAACCACACAATTTATACGCTGTGTTTTCGAAATTAGTAAAATTTGTTTCCAATGAGTAAATCTTCCTTTTCCCAAAAAATTAAAAGCGTTTTAATTTTTACATTAAATATTTTTTTAAACCATCGTAATGGACAGAAAACATTTTATTGTTATTCTCCAAATATCCCTCTGCGCGATTTCACAATAATACGCTTTCCCAACACATTTCATTGGACACATTTCATTATGTTTCTGAATTAAATAATTCACTTCCTGGAATCGGTTGCGAACTTCAAATCCCAAACAACACTTCAGGTGTCTTAAAGTGCTTTTCAAGTTACACTGACAGTTTTACCATTAACCTCTAAAGCACGAAAATCTACAGCTGCGTGATATGTAAAACATAATTTAAATTCATGAAGCAGAATACTTGTGTACAGTACTGCGTCGATCAGTGTTTCAGTATTGTAAGCTATGTGGAACTAACTTTTCAAAATTAGATGAAAAAAATAAATTTATCTGAAAAGCGTCCAAGGGGCATATTAATTAAATCCTTAAGTTGAAATAAAATGATAAATTTAAGTTCCGCCTTGAAGTTGCGCTAGGGTTAACTTCTCACCGGGTTCGAGTGACAAAGGTGACACCTGACAGATATTTCACTTTCAAAATTCCCACTGCACATCATAGGGGGATGTTTGATCCCGCCTTATTAAGTGCGTCCCAGGAGCGCGCGCACGATGGTGTAGTAAGGTCCCAACCCCATGACATCTGCCATTAGACCACCTCGATTTATGATATAGCATGGCATTCTGAAGTTTATGCCTCCATTTAGTTAACAACAATTCCATTAAAGACGATATATCACAAGTTCGAAATGAAGAAATATAGAAGGTAGTTAGAAATTATGTGTTTTGATGCAAAAAAGAACAGCATGCAATTTCAAACTGAAATACAAAATTGCCTTTCCTAAAAAATTGTACCACAAGAGTCTATCAGGCAATAAACTAAATTAATTATATCGGACGTAGGGAAAACGCATTTGGAAGCTGTATAAGATTTACACTGCAGCAGGGCAAAGGCATTTAATTCTCACAATTTTAACGTGGACCAAGCCGGTATATGGCGATTTCTTTCAGGAATTGGGTTTCCAGCCAGGAAAATTCCAACACAGTATCCGATACCTTACTACCAGGCCACCGTGGCCCTGTCGACCGAGTGAATAGAGGTCCTATTTTAACTCGATTTTGTGTACTATATTTTATATAAAAGTATTTTTATGTTAAAAATTGTTTTATATATTTTTAAAAACATGAGTTATTTACAATCGCGTTGGGATTCCGTGAAATGCTAATTTTAAATACATTTTTTTACTTTCTTGCATATGGAGTTTACATCGCGTAGCCTTTCACAACAGATTTGATATGTGATAATTGTAATCTGTGTTATATATACTACAAGATTTGCTTATAAATACGGAATTGAAGGTTCCATGGCGATTAAATAGTTTATATTCATAAATTAAAGACATGAAAATATTTTCATCCCGATATCACCGACTGTATCGGGGAGAAATAAAAATGAACAGAATTATATTAAAAGAGAATGCTCTTCAGAATTTTTGCATTTTTGAAGAGAAAAAAAGAATTGTTGCAGGAGGTAAGTTCGAGTACTGTTATTAAGCATAACACTACTTTCCAAATATAAAGCGTAGGAAGTAAAATATCATTAGTAACTGCTTTTTTTTCAGTTTGTTCTTATTTGTAAGTACATCACGATGCACTACAAGACCAAGAATGATTTGGTAACCCAATTTAAGAAAGGGAAAAAAGCCCAATCCGGAACTAATCATGTTTGGGGACGAAAGACAAATAAATGATTGCCGTTTTGATTTCGTTTATTTTTATCGGAGGAAAACACACGAATGAGATTAATTTGATGCAATATGCAGCCTCTGCTTCAGTGTTATTTCCCTGAAAGATAAATAATAAAAATCAATTCGATCAATCAAAGGTAATAAAATTGTTGGCTGATTCCATGGTTATTAAATTAGAACGATGCAACAAAAATTATTAATGCGTAAGAAATAAATCAATGCAGATATATCCAAAAACTACTAATGCATAAGAAATTTTTTAAAATCAGTGCAGATATATCCAAGTTGAAATTCCTAAGTTATTTTTCTATAATCAATGGCAACCCAATATGAGGAAAGGTACGCTGTTCATCATTAAGCCCAATTAAATAGTCATGAATGAGATCCGATTGTATTTAAGAGTTATTCATACAACGAACAGAATTTGACTCTGAACACCATTATCTCGTATTCTGTGAAATGAAACACTATTATTAAAGCTTTACTATTAAGTAGCGGTTTAAAGGAAAATGTCATTTACTTAAACGGAGATGTTGAAGTGGGAGATAGGAAAGTTCTTTCCCTTCTTTTCGTGTAATAGAAATAGGGCAACCATATATATCTCCCGTTGAATCATTCTTTTTGATGTGGAAACGTCTTCCCGCTCGTTACAGTGATAGTCGGTCGAACTTTCTTATATACAAAATACCGTCAGATTCGAATCACTAGTAACTACGAGACTAATAATGCGAACAGAATGGTTGACCCCACAACGGATAGATTATATCTGTAAGAGTTTATCGCACAGTATTTGTTTTGCCTCTGACGTCATCGTACCAGTGTAGGCGCATGAGCGTGATTGTTAGGAATAGCTTTATGTAAGGTTATAAATAAGTGTAGCGTGGCGTCCTCGAGCATTTTAAAGAGCTTGAGGACCCAAAGTGAGACAATAAAAATATTTATCAGAATATATGTAAAAATCGGTATTAAATTGAAAATTTCAAACTCCGCATGCTTTTTGATTATAACATGCAGAGTTTTCTTTCGTATTGTACGAAACTTACAGAATACTTGACAAAACGTAAAGGATACATTGTATTAAAATTTGAATTCAAAAATTTGAATATTAAAGGAAATATGAACATTTGCAGTAAATAATGTTTTACTGTGCATACGCGAAATGTTCTATATACTGTCAACAGATAGCGCCAGCAAAACCTACTCTAAATAAGACATAATAAGACTGCGCCATATATTTTTCGAGAAAACGTCGGGATAAAATCATAAAACAAGTATTTAGTATTAATATGTAATATAATTATCAATCTATTTAATACAATATTTACACAGAATAGTATAATGGTTACAGAATAGATAAATCACAAGTTTATCGCATATAGCAAGGGTTTGTGGTAGCTTGTGATTTATCTATTCTGTAACCATTATACTACTCTGTGTAAATATTGTATTAAAGAGATTGATAATTAAATTAAATATTAACACGAAACACATGTTTTATGATTTTATCCCGACGTAACTCAATAGTACAATTGCTAATACAAACGAAAACACATTTTAAAGTAAAAGAATCTTTAAACAACAAGAACCACAAAAAATTCAAATATTAAATACGAAAAATCGAATAAAAACTTTTACCGAATACACATGACTCCAATAATAATAATAATAATACCCGTTCCGAAAGGCTCTCCAGTCTAACCCTTATACCAATTACAACATCAAATTAAAAACAAAATGTAAAAATACAAAATGTAATTACAAATATGTCTAAAGTCAAACTAATAATAAACAAATAAAATCAAACAATTTGCAATAACAATAACATGCAGCCACACGTAAAAAATTTTGTAAATAAACCTCGACTGCACACTTAAATAGCTGCTAATCCAAATAGCTGCCTAAAAAAGCCACTTAATAACCTCAATAAAGTGGTTCTCAAGTCCAACGCCACTAAGCACACCAAACCAATTCAAATAACACTCGAAACAAAGAAAAACTATGAACAAAAGACACACAAAAAAAGGGAGTCAAGAACGTTGAAGATCATCACAAATTTTCCGTGAGATCTCAGAGATGGTCTTCAGACTATTATCAAAAAGTTGTTTTTTACACAAAACATTAAACCAGTATGAACTGGTAGAGATTGTAGGAAGTATTAAATGATGATCCTTCGTATAAATACATGATGACACATAATGGTCAGCATCTCCAAATTGACCGCAAATACAATTCGGATTATCAAGGATCTTAAACCTGCTTAAATAGGTAGGAAAAGGCCCATGATTAGTAAGACAATAAATTACATATTTGTTGTTGATTAACAAATCTAGGCTCACTGATGGAAAAAAGTCTTTGGTCCTCTGACCTGATACAGAGTTAGTCCAGTAAATATTTCATTCACGAATTAATAAATCATTAGAGGTTCTTTTTACAAACAAATAGGGAGCAGGAATATACATTTCCGTACCGCAAAAAGAAGCAATTTTAGCAAAGTGATCTGCCAGCTCATTGCCCGGGTTGCCGGCATGCGCTTTCACCCAGGCGAGACTGACAAGATCCTTAGCTTTGTACAAATGTTCCTTGACCGAGAAAACAAAGTTAGATTTGATATTAGCACTTCTAAGTGCCTCAATGGAAGACTTACTATCTGTAAAATTTTTTATTTTAACATTTTTATCCAAGACCCAGCCGGCTGCAAAATCAATCGGAGCCAGCTCAGCCTGAAAAACAGAGTTAAATATATTCAATTTATAACAATGTACTGGCAGGAGAGAATTTCTTTCAAAAATGCACACCGAGAACCCAGCATTGCCATCAATTTTGGATCCATTGGTGTACACTACATAATCACAAGCAAAATCTTTTTCAATTATAACAATCTTTTCATTAGAAGGAATGTCTTTAATATCCCTATAAAAGTCCAATTTTAAAGGGTGCATCAGTTCAATATGTCTGTCTGATCTCAGTTTCCAAATTTTGAATCTAGTGACTAAAGATTTAATGACCACATGAAGTGGTGGAATGCCAAGAATTACATTTAATGCGTTAGTTGATGTAGTTTTATAAGATCTAGACAATTTTAAAAGAAACATTATTTGAATCGAATGCAATTTTAAAATTTGAGCATTAGTTAAGGCCCTACCCCAAACAGAAGTGCCATAGAGAAAGGCCTTTTCTACAACTGTATGATACCAAAATTTAAGTAGAAAAGGAGAAACACTCCAATTAGACTCAATTAAACCGTTAAAATTAAAACAAAGATTATAAGCTTTTCGGAGAAGATCAAAAATATGCGGATTCCAAGTTAATTTGTTATCAAAAAGGATTCCTAGATATTTCAAAGTTTTAGTGCTTTTAACAGATTTGCCGTTTAATTTAAAAATTGGATTTCTGTTAAAAACTGTTTTATTGTGTTTAGACAAAGACCTTGAACTAATTGACCTAAAAGCCAACGCCTGGCACTTGTCAGAAGCGACCTCTAATTTCAAAAAATTCAATTCTTTGAAAATCAAATCAAGAGCATTATTAGTATTTAATTCCAAAATTTCTCTGGTACGACCAAAAGTAACAAGCGCTAGGTCGTCGGCAAAGGCTTGAAGATAATACAAATCATTATTAAGTTATAAAACATGATTGAAATAAAAATTCCACAGAAAAGGAGCCAGGACAGAGCCCTGTGGACACCCTTTAAAAATCTCGTTTTTAACAATCAAATTATAATTGTTGAAAACAACACACCTATTAATTAAATAAAAATATATAAAATTTCTATAAGCAGAAGGTACATGATTTTTATCAAATAAACCAAACAAAATAGACCAATTCATATTATCAAAAGCAGCCCTGATGTCAACAGACACCAAGGCGGCATAAATCATTTGTTAAAGACTGTATTTTAGTAATAATTTTTGACACAGCTAACTTGCAGCACCTATTTTCCCTAAAACCGTATTGGTTAGGATGAATAACATCATTGGTAGAAAACCAACACTGAAATTTTAATAAAAATAAACGTTCCAATATTTTACCCAAGCAAGGAATTAAACTGATGGGTCGGTAAGATTCTACCAAGCTAGGGTCTCTACCTGCTTTCTGCAAGAAGAAGATCCTAGCATTTTTTAAATTTTTAGGAAAATAGGAATACTGAAAGCACAAATTAAAAACTTTCAGCAATAAATGTTTATCTGTTTCAAAAACAGCTCTCCACATTTTATAGTCCAGACCTGGGGCCTTACCCCCTTTCAAATTACTAAAAACAATATTTAAATCTTCTTCTATTAAAAGATCCAAAGGGTCATGGTTTGGAGAATAGAAGTCTAAACTAAAACCAAGATCATCCTGAAAAAAATTTATTTAATAAGGTTTGAACCCTCAACTCAAGTGGGGGATTTAGAACATTATCCACCTTAAGCTCTAAAATATTAAGTTTTTCACATTTCTTAAGTGCAAATTTGAAAATTGTACCAAATTTCTCATTGTGGTGGTTATAAAAATTTCTCCAGGCCAATGTTCTAAAGCTTATTCTTAAAAATAGCTCTCTCTTTCCTGTAGAGGGAGCCCGCAGCCTGAACCTCTGGACCATTCACATTAACTTTTCTCAAAGAATAATATCGTTTGTACAAGGACATTACTTTGTTTCTTAAAGACCTAAGAACAGGATTCCAGGAAGTTTTCTTCCTGGAAAACCTGCCCCTAGCCTTCTTACGAAAGGATCTAAACGCACAATCGGAGAAACTATTTACAAAAAATTCAAAAACAAATCAATACAATTACGATCACTAACTTCATCTAATCTTTTATACAATTCAGGTAAAAGTTTCCTAAAATTATTAATAAATTTATTTTATTGTATTTAGTTTTAAAATGAAAATCATTAATATTTGAAGTCCAAAATCGAGCAGCACACCGACATAACGGTGGTCACTGAGAGACTCAATATCCAAAACTTCCCATTTTTTAATATAGTTAAAAATGACCCCATTGGCAAAAGTTAAATCATGCCAACCCCGGCCACTCTGTGACACAAAGGTTGGCGGAGAATTTTTATCGTTACAAATCAACAAATTATTCATAGTAGTAAAATCAATAATGGCTCTCCCACGAACATCTTCAAAATTATAATTCCAGATGGGTGACCTCGTATTGAAGTCACCCAAAATTAAAACATTTTTATTTATTGCATTAAATTATTAAATTCATCAATCAACAAACCAATATCGTCGTGGGGAGGAAAATAAGCACTAATAATTTGAATTTCCAATTTGCCAAGTTTAACAATTAAACCTACAGTATGATTTGTATTATGACCCAAAAAATTTCTAAATCTTTATTAAGACAATAAATTACTGATTTATTATTTAAAGAACAAAGCATTTTATAGCCTCTACCTCCAGAGAGAGGAGAATTATTACTAATATATGGAACTTGTATGCAAACAAAATCAAAAATGTTTTCCTCAGCGACCACAAAGGCATGGCAGTGCGCAGCTCGGGAATGGTTAACATTGATTTGGAGGATCCTAAGATATCCCATAGTCAGTATTAATAATAACTCTATTAATTAATTGCTTCAACATATATGGGACATTTCCTGTCCCTTGACAAATGATCAATAGCATCCTTTTTCTAAATTTCAAATTATTAGCTTTACAACTGATACATTCTGTTTTATTAGAAGTGCTGTGGGCATGATTGTCCCCACACTTGTAACATTTTGGTGTTTCTAGACATTTAGCTTTAGAGTGGTCAACAGAACCACACTTGGTACAATATCTCACCGAATGGAAGTCATCGATTCGATGGAACCCCCAATCGAAGAAAAGACCCTTATCTTTTTTAATGCCTGCGTAAATATCGGGTTCAACACTAATGATCCAATTTGCACCATATTTTGATTTAATAGAAAAATTGACCATGAACTTAGGATTTTCAGGATTATCTGATTTAAGAAGATCATTTTTAAAAACTAAACCATCGGCCAATTGCTGCTTTGTAACGTCTTTATTAATTCCAAAGATAACCTGTGACCTGCGCTTTTTAGGCTTACTATATGTAAAGTTATTATTTACAGAGTCTAACTTTGCAAACTGCGCTATTAATTGGTCTATATCACTGTCAGAGTCGGTTTCCACGACTATACCACCATTGGAAATTCTTTTGATTTTTTTTTATTTTAACAGGTAAATTCCTCAATGTTATTTCATTAGCCAATTTTCTTTTTGTCTCATTATGGGTACTAGCAGTTTTAGGACGTATGACTAATGCACTTGTCTTTTGAGCTTTGATAATCCGAATGCGGCTAGCATTTCTTTCAAGTTGAAGTATTTCCGAAAACGATGGCATAGGAGCCTTTGACATCGCCTCAATTTTGTGAAATAGTCTTACATTTTCTTTGCATACATCAGTAACTATTTTATTCACCTTGTCAGCCTCTGCTAATTTACCTTCGGCCCAGATAACACGTAAGTTTGCAGCAAGTTTGATTTTGACTTGTCATGGCAAAATTTGACGCGTTAAACTTGAATCGAACTTGTAGCAAGTTCGATGTGACAAATAGCGCCACCTCCTTTGCAAATCAAACTTGCTGCAAGTTTGCAAAACAAGCTTCCTGCAAAGATAGCACAATAAAGAGATAATTATCTTTGTCTCTGTTTTAAAAAACATCCGATTTTTAATAGCATCTCCTAGACCGTAATTCTTTTTTATTAATTCAATAAATCAATGATAATTTGTGAAAAAAATAACTTTTTTATAAAAAAAAATTTTGAAACATTTTCCATCTTTTTACTAAATATATCACTCTCACTTTAAAGAAAACTATATCGCCTTTTTCTTAATGTTGAAATTTTAACGTTTATAAACAAAATTAAATCTAAAAAACAGTCGGTGTTTGTTGAACAATAATAACTAGACATTTTGTCCAATTTTAAAGTAATTACTTTTGAACTCTAATTTCATAATTTATTCTACTAGCAAAACGTAGTTATTAGCGAAAATCGCTCTCTCTTTGACTTCAAATCATGTTCCAACTCAAAAAATTAATGAAATCCAGAAAATAGTTAAAAATAAATCGTATACGAATCGAATCGAACGATGTATTAGCGAAATCTGTCTTCTCCTCTCAGAGTTCACCTGGCTCAATGGTTAGCGTCTCCGCTTTGGAACCGGGAGGTCACGAGTTCTATCCCGGGTTGTGATTCGTACTCTGTTTTTGCTATAATTTGCAATAAGTTTGCACGACAAGCTTGTGACAAGCTTGCTGCAAGTTCGTTTCATGGTGACTTCGGAGCTTTCGTTAACTTGCTGCAAGCTTTACTTCAAGCTTGCACTCTTGTCATGACAAATTTGTGGCAAACTTGCACTCTTGTCATGACAAATTTGTGGCAAGCTTGCTGCAAACTAAAATTGCTATCTGGGGGTATAGGCTACCTGCCTTTCCAAATCTTTAATCTTTAAGTTTAATGTCGCAGCATCTGTTTCTACTATACTGGATTCGAGATCAGCAACTTTTGATCCCAACTTAATACTATCTTCTCTATCTTTGATAATTATATCTAAAAAAAATCAAAGAGATTGGCAAAATCTGACTGAACAACAGAACTCAATTTTTTTGCTTTACAATATTTATCAATATCATCTATCTTAGCACTAATATTTTTAAAATAATCATCGACGAGATCCTCACACTTTGAGTGGAGATCTGAAAATTCAATCTTTTTGAACAACCGCCGTGTATGGGGCCTGTTGCACGCTAAATAATACGTAGTGGCCAAACGTCTTCCCGTTGGTGTGGCATAAAAATACCCACAGTGGCCCGGCCTACTCAAGAAGGGTGTAAGGCCATGAGAGGACCAGTGAGGAGAGAGCCTCCCCACCAGCATGTAGAGGACGGGATATATTAGATACAATAAAATGATACAGGCATTGCCAGAACAGGGGCAGTACTTTTAAATACAAGAGAGCTGGAAGTATAAACATAGTTCGACCCACCTCGCTGGGGAGAGAATAGCTTGATTTACATGTACTCAACCGCCAAGTGTGGCGCATGATACTCGCAAAATAAAGAATGATAAAATGAAGGCTCTTTCTTTTTATATAAAATATAAAAACATCACCAAAGCAAGAAATTTAAGAACTGCTCGGTCAAGCAAGGAACAGTAAAAATATATTAAAAAAATAAATAAGTATTGAAAAACAAATAAATACAGAAAATGCAGTATAAATCAGATATATAAATAAGTCAGAGATTGAAACCCCACAATATAAAAACAAAACACACACAAACAACACCACACATCAAACGGCACACAAAACACAAATAAAAACTGTACAAAACATTGAATTAAAAATACGTAAATTAAATAATAATAATAATAATTACTTCCGAGATAGAAAGGAAGAAAATCCGTTAGTCAACGGCAATCCAAGTCCCGCGTACCCGGGAATATCTATTCGTCAATTACAGAATGTTTTTTTAAGTAAAAGCTGCGCAAGTCAAAAATTACTTTTAAGCCCTATACAGGATGCAAACGGTCAAAGAGGGAGGTTAAAGATTAAAATTTTTGTAGTCTAAAAATAAAATCAAGGTAGAATGCATAGCCCATCCCCCCCCAAAAAAAAATCCAAACAACCGTTAGGGCATTGACTATGTGGCAATTGACTACGTTTCCAGAACTACGGAGACACTCGGAAATTAAAACAGGCATCTATTTTCGGGGCGCAAGCACCAATAACTGCCCTAAGACATCGAAAGAATCCCACATCAAGGAACCGACTGGGTACAATAAGTTTAAAAACGCAAAAACAAGTGGAGAGCGCGGAAACCCTTATAAACCTATAGAACTGAGTCATCCAGTGTAAACCAAGCTTTTTTGTGTTCATCTGCTGGTTTAATTAGATGGAACTCTTTTGTGAAGGAGCATGAGTAGATATAATGATCTGCATCACCCAACATTCCGCAAATGCAGTGTGGAGAGTCTAAGAATTTAAAGCGTTGGTGTGGCGTGGAAGTTTGGAGAGGAGGATGCCAGCTCAGTTGTCGTCCTCGTCATCTGACCGCGGTTCAAAATTACGAGGTCCGTCCCAAAATAGCCCTTGCGTTGCTTCAAAACGGGACGTTAATATAACTAAACTAAACTAACTCGGGACGGATGGTTTTCATGTTCGAAACCCGATTCCACTGAAGATACATTGTGTATTGGGCCTTTTTCACGTTAAATCATACTTATTGGGTCAAACGTCTTCCCGCTGGTGATGCGGAACTTTGGAGAGGGGGTGCCAGCTCAGATGTCGTCCTCGTCATCCAACCGCGGTTCAGAATTACGAGATTCGTCCGAAAAGAGCCTTCGTGTTGCTTCAAAACGGAAACTAATATAACTAAACTAAATTAAACCGACACATAACGGACATGTGCACAGGATATAACTCATTAAATACGTCAATGATCAAATTCCTTCCCACTAATGTGCTGCAAAAATTTGGAGAAGGGGTAACGATTCAGTGTCGTCCTTCTCGTTTGACCAAGATTCAAAATTTTGTAGGTCGGTCGTAATAAGACTCCATCTTCAATTCGTAATGTTAATCTAGCATAACAAAAATCTAATCCCCCTTTAGCAGTTAATTTATCTTCAGCACTAAAGACGGCTCAATAGGATTGGGGAATAAAACAACCAGCTATGTGATTACATCATACACAGATTATTTCTTAGAAGGAGCTAAATTCTAATCCTTTCATGGTAAAGCAGTTGTACCAATCTGTAAGCAAATGTTACACTCAACTGGTACAGAAAATTTATTGCCAGGAAGGGAAAAAAATTCTAGGACCCTTCCTGTACCCATGAAACGCTTAAAAATACGCATTCCACCATTTACCTGCATTGCAGACGCACGAAACTTTCTACGTCATGTCAACTTGAATTCTCATTGACCACCAAAGAACTTTTTATTTTTATATTATCACTTTGTTTCTATAGGTTTACGTGTCATCTGACTCACAAATCATTTTTTCCATCTAAATTAGAATTTCCAAGATCTGTTTTCTCCCGCGAATCCATTTTCATTATAAACAGTTTGTCGCAATATTTAAGTTCGAAAATAAATTTAATAAAAAACTAATCAACTCAAAAACAGTCAAGACAAGATGGCAAAAATAGACAAATACCAAAATAAAATTGAAAAATATCATAGCGAGCCGCTCGTCAGGAAGAGAAGCTTGCTCATGATATTAATTTGTGCTTTTTTCTGCTAACGACAAACAAAATCCGTTAAGAAAATTTCCTGTCACAGAGATCATGAGCAAAATCTTTGCAAAACATGAGGTAATTGTCTGACGATGTAAATCTATCCCCCAGAGTAGAAAGACACCGAGCAATGCGCGTTGAGCACATTTTGCCAGTCGCTAAAAAATTCATTGCGTGAAATACCATAGACAAAAGGAGAAGAAAAGGAAGTACAAAACACGTATAAAGCATTAAGCATAAAGCATACAAGGAGCGCTGAAAGCTGTTGCAACAAGCATGCTCTAGAAATTAAGAAAAACAACAACAGAAAAAAACCAAAAAATTTTGTTACATAAAAATTATACAAAATGAGAGACTTATATATGTATATATAGTATGCCCTTAGAAGCTTTTGAGGAGTATAAATATAAAGTGTTGGAAGATTTGTGTGGACACAACTTTAGAACAATTGATGAGACAAGATTCAAGGATATAAAAACACAGATAGAGTATCTGCAGAGGGAATTTGTTACAATTTATGTTGACAAAGTACCTAACAATTATGCTATCATATGTAAGTATTATTATTCTAAGATGCTAAAAGAACATATTCTTAATAATGATGCATATATTGAAACTATTTTTGGTATTAAAGAAAGAGACAATAGAATTAAAACTTTTCATAAGAAATTAAATATTTATTGTGAGAAAGTGAACTATCCCCATATTTTTCTCACACCAAAATTCCATAAAAACCCTATCAAATTTAGAAGTGTAACGAATGGTAGTAATAGCTATATAAAGAAAACAAGTAAATTATTACAAAAATATCTGCAAGAGATTATTAAAAAATTAAAAGAACATAATAATACAGTTATTATTAATATAATAGCTATGAAATTATAAAGAATCTTAAGGATATTAATGTTTACTCTGTGCATACTTTTGATTTTCAAGATTTATTCAATAGTATAGACTCAAAGATTTGATGAAAATTTTACTACAGATTTATGACGATTTTAGCATTTATAAAAGGATTAATATTAATAAATATAAAACATTAATTGAAGTTATTTTTAAAGAAAATTATATTAGCTTTGGCAATAAATTATACCAACAAATTAAAGGTATTCCACAAGGTGGACCAGCAAGTAATGCTCTAGCTAATTTATATTTACACTATTATGAAAGAGAAATTAATTACAATAATTCTTATAACATGTATAGGTATGATTTATTAATTTGTTCAAAAGTAGAAAAATACACACCACTTATTGACTTTTATCCAGAGTATTTAATTTTACTTAAAACTAATGAAGGTTTATCTTCTGCAGATTCTCTAGATCTTGAAATCAAAATAGTTGATAATAAAGTAAGCACTGAGATTTTTGATAAAAGAAACACTTTTCAGTTTAATATAAATAGGCTACCATTTTGGAATAGTAATATTAGTATTCAAATTTATAGAAACATCATCCTGAATTATATCCATACAAGCACTATTTTAATCACAGACAGTAAAAAAACAGCGAACATATATCGATATATGTTAAGATATGGATTTCCTATTAATTTCATGTTTGCTTATGTTAACAAAAAATTTTTAACACCTTTAAATTAATAGTCTTTTGTATTTAATTATTTTGAAATATTCATATTTATGGAATTCACTTAGATATTAGTACATCACTACATAGGTAGATGGCGCCACTATTTTTAGAAAATGGCAATATTTTTAGAAAACTGCATCTTTTAATTTTAAAATTGCATCAGATTTTAAAGTTTATTCTAATGCTAAAATAAGTTAGCATAATGAGTTTAAATATTAAATTTATAGTTTAATTTATTAATGATATTTTAGTACAGTATATGTAACCTAATTTAGTTATAATATTTTCACTATAAATGCGGAACTGTATTTCGGATATAATTCTTTGCATGATTGCTATGACATTGAATTTGTAAGTAATTAGTTATTTTCTCGTTCTTATCTTGAAATAATTTGGAGATTTACTCCTATACTTATGCTTTTTTTTTCCAACAATTGGTTTTCTCAGAAGGTTAGGCGCCTTTAAAATTGAATTTAATGCGACATAATCGGTTCCTAAGATCGATTGGCAATTGATTGTTGCAATTCCAATTATGGGTTGTCTTTTTCATAGTAATAGTTTATGATCTAATTATCTTTATATATTTAATTGTATGATTATTAATTAGGTAACATTATATTTATATTTAATTTTAATTATTGGTTTAATAGGTATATGTACTGAAAATGTTATTTGAATTTTAATTGTTTGTGATATATATATATATATATATATATATATAAGAGGCAAAACAATAAAGTGAATTACAAACATTCATATCAAATTCGAAAGGATATGAAAAGACGAATTGAAAGTATATCCGAGTAATTACAAAAATGCGAATAGTAACAGATGGAAAAATATATATAAATGTATCACATACACAATGAATGCGCTAAAAGCTGCAAGTCAAAATGCGCTGTGGTAGATAGATTATAAATCGTAAAATGAAAGAGTATAAAATGTGAAATGAAAAACGCAATACAAGCACAATAACGTTCCTTCAGGGGATGAAGTTATTGTGAATTGCTAGAAATAAAAGTTTGACATTTTCTTGCAATCAAATACGCCTTAAGGCCTAAAACACTGATTTTCATCCCTAATGCCAAACCAAACCAAAAAACAGAGAGAGGAGTTTTGAATAATTAAAACAGAAATACGATATGATAACATTAGAGAAAAGTAAGAATAAATATTTTACGTACCCGAAGGACGGATGTAGACGTGGCAGTGTTTGCGGAGGGTCACGGTACAGACTGGCGTTGAAGGGGTGGAAGGGGTGTGAACAGGGTATGAAGTAACAGTTTTCGCGCTTAACTTTGGCTTTTGACAGGGGAGTGTAGTATGTTGTGAAGGATGAAGATTAAATTGAAGAGCGATAATGATAGAAAGCGTAGAGAAATAGTGGAAGAAATCAGTAAAAATTGAAAGACCAGTGAAAAATGTTTAAAAGATGCGTTTTCGAGGTAAAATATCAAACATTACCGACTTGAGTGACCCTACCACGAAGATTATACTTCGCGTCGGCGTCTCTCTGATAAGCAATCCTTTACTTACATCTTAAATCCATTTATCAGAGGTTTGTAAAGTGAGGGGGAGTTTTGTTATTGTTGAGGCTATTTCTTAAGTGCATGATTTGCTTTCTGGCAGAATTAGTGTTATTGCAAATTTTGTTGATTCTTATAAGTTGATTGATAATTGTGTTTTTGTAGATTTTATATGAGATATTAGAGTTCCAAAAAATAAATTTATTGACGTTAAATTTGAATTCGTTTCTTTTGTCGTGAATGTAAATTTTAAAGTCGTTTTTGTGGTCTAAGCATAAATCAAGAAAGATCGCTGGAGATTGATTGTTGTTGGTTTTAATTAGTTTGAGTTCTTCTGGGTAGATGTATTGCAAATAGAGCTGAAGTCTTGAAAATTAAAAATTATAATATCGTCAATAAATCGGAAGGCAGAGTGGAGGTTTAAAACGAAATTTCTTTCGAAGAAATGAAGAAAGAGGTTGGCTAGTAAAGATGAGAAATTTGTTCCTTGTGGGATGCCTTTTATTTGTTGGAAAATATTTTCTCTGTTAAAGATAAAGTTATTGAATATGCAGTAGTTAATGAGGTCTTCACAGAAAGTTAGTGGGATTTTAAAAAGATTTTTATGATCATAGAAGTAGTTCATTAGTACATCTTGTAATTTATTTATTGGAATGCTTGTGGAAAGGTCTTGAAAGTCGTAGGTTTCTATTGTATCAATTTTGTTATTATTAAGGAATTCAATTACTTTGTTATTGTTTTTGATAATCCATGAGAAATTTTCTTGCTCAATATGATATAGGATGATATTAAGATGTTTTGAAAAAATGAAAAAAATCTTCCACTATTTCTCTACGCTTTCTATCTTTATCGCTCTTCCATTTAATCTTCATCGTTCACAACATACTACTTTCCCCTGGCAACAGCCAAAGTTAAGCGCGAAAACTGTTACTTCATACCCTGTTCACACCCCTTCAACGCCAGTCTGTACCGTGACCCTCCGCAAACACTGCCACGTCTACATCCGTCCTTCTGGTACGTAAAATATTTATTCTTACTTTTCTCTAATGTTATCACATCGTACTTCTGTTTTAATTATTCAAAACTCCTCTCTCTGTTTTTTGGTTTGGTTTGGTTTGGCATTAGGGATGAAAATCAGTGATTAGGCCTTAAGGCGTAACTGATTGCAAGAAAATGTCAAACTTTTATTTCTAGCAATTCACAATAACTTCATCCCCTGAAGAAACGTTATTATGCTTTTATTGCGTTTTTAATTTCATATTTTATACTCTTTCATTTTACGATTTATACTCTCTCTCTCTCTATATATATATATATATATATATATATATATATATATATATATATATATATATATATATATATATATATATATATATATATATATATAATGATTTCGTTGGTGTAGTAATTAGGTAATGAACAGGCCGAGCATTTCTCAGATGCATTTCCCTGCATTTTCTCAGAAAAGGGATTAACATATAGACACGTGATCAAAGTGAAGGGAATATTAGCTATTTTTAGCAAATGACGTAACTGTTTTAGGGAAAAGTATGGCGCCAAGAAATCTCTGATTTCGCGATTTATGGGCGCGTGGAAGCAATTAAAATATTTTTTTTTAGTAATCAATATGCCAAAACGTGAGGTTTAATATACCTCCAGTGCAGGAAATAAAAATAAAACTGGAGTTTAAGAAAAATGATTTTGGAATAGATTAATATTGTACTAAGATTTTAAAATACATAATATTAGAATTTAAAGTAATATTAACTGAGATTACACACACACACACACACTATATATATATATATATAACACTTGTTTATTGATTATCTGAAATGCATCCTTATTTTTTCAAGTACATCTAGCCGAAAAGAAGTTATAATATCCGCTGATGTAAGTAATATGATTGATACGAAAGTATGTTTTGAAATATACTAATAATAGTGTCATTGTGTGAGCATAACCACAATGATGATTAAAACCTACTTCTTAACGTATCGTTTTTTATACCAAAAGAGCTTAAAAAAAGTTCAGCAAATCTGGGTATCAATAATTCCGGAATATTTCAGAGGAACGAAGTAACCAATTATGATCACTTCTTATTACTCGAGCAAGAATTTCACTACGTTACATAGAAAATACTATTATATTAACAAAACTACATTTGAAAATGCAAAAAAAAGAATGAAGCAAATGTGCATGCATTCTAAATGCATTTGTAAATAAAATTATAATAAAATCCAATGAGGCAATCTTGTGGCAAGTAAAAGTAGGGCAATCCTTTCGAAGAAAAAATTCAATAACGAATCCAACTGAAAATACCGTGACAGTCTTTCATGGAAATTTACGCAACCTTCTACAGAAGAAGAGAGAAGTAATTTACTGAAAAGTACTAGGATGTGTGTTGAAGATATTTATTATAACAACGGGGAATACTTTATTTTTCCAAGATTTATTTATGCTTCGAATAAATTTTACTTTTCTGTTACCAAAATATACGCTTAAAACGAGTATAATCTGCATTCAATTTCGAGATTTCGACGAATCATCATGTTTGAAACCTCTCCGAGCCTACAAAAATAAAGAATTATGTGCGTACGACTGTGAATATGATAACATGAAAAAACGAACTAGATAAATGGAATTCCGAGTGTGATTTTTACACCCTATTCTATTATAGTACAACCCCGGTTAACCGAACTAAAAGAAGAGGGCTGGCAAAGTTTACAATAACGATATTTTGGTTAAGCGATGAACATTTATTACTATATTGTATCTAATTACAGTAATTTTGAGATGTTTTGCAATTTTGAGATGTTTTGAGTATAAAACGATTTCAAAACTCTCTTTGTAGTCTAAACTTTTGTTCTTTATTAAAGTTAACCCTCTGTCGGGAGCAATATTCGCACCGGCGAGTTTAGGCGCAATGCACCTGACAGATACGGGTAAACAATATCGTAATTAATAATACTCACTAATTTTAATTTTAGCATCCTAAAATTAATCACTGACCTTCATGGGAAGGCTTAAAGAAACTGGGAATAACGTTGTAAAAAGTCTTGCTTTCGTAATTATTTCCGTGCAGTACAGTAGTACGTGTTTTTTGGATCAGATAACCAGGATTCGATTAACCAGAGTTCGATTAACCGGGGTTTTACTGTATTACGCGCTATGTGATTTTTCGTATCAAATTTTCCTAAGGAAACAAACAGGTACGTCACTTTAACATAAACTCGGTTTCCTTAGTTGCACTACGAAATGACACAAAAAAGCACCATACATACAAATATTCGTTTAACATGCAGGATGTCATAAATATTAAATGAAAATATTGTTTAAATTTGCAATCATTGCATTTATTTTAATCAATATATTATCACGCTCGTTCTAGGAAAATACTGTACACATTATCCATTTATGCGTATATTTACATGAGTGTTGCCATTCTGCCTACTGAGAATATCAAAAGTATTTAACTTGTGTACACGGACTGGTGCATATTAAATCTAGTCTTTTCTCAAAAAGACTAGATTTAATATGAGCCAGGCGTCCTCACGTCGATCTGGCACTAACGTACAGTAAAGCTTCGAATAACTGTCACTCGTTTAACCCTCAGTTTCTGTTATCCGACATTGTCAAAAAAATCTAATCCGTCTCTTCTGTACATTACTACTCTTATATTGAAGTTTATATTGATCATTTTGCAAAATTAAATACAATATGTATGTATTAGAGCTTTAAAAAAATCAACTAGAAAATTTAGAATAAATTTAAAAATAAAAAATATTTTAACTTCAACTTTAAACAAAAACAACAACAAAAATTATTTAAAAACAAAATTTAGATAATAAAATTTAGAAAAGAAATTTAAAGAACGTTTAAGTAGCGCCCAATTGCAGCTTCAAAAAAAATCAAAGAACAATGGATATCAATATCATACAAAGAAAGCCAAAAAAACAAAGATAAACTCAGAGGTATGTATTAGGTATGGTCCATATGTGTGTATTATTCACTATTAACGGATTTTATTTTCAATTTCTTCCCAAGACAGTAGGGAAATCACGTTACTGTACATATGTATTAGGAGATTTATGTTATCCGTCACAGCCCTGGTTCGGACGGAGACGGATAATGGTGGATAACGGATGATAACGGATAATGACGGATAACTGTGTGTGTGCAAGTAGCCTTAGGCTACTTGCACACACACCGATTTTTGTAGACCGGTTTTTAAAATGCTCTACTTTTGCAGACGTTGCGTTCCTTGCACACACACCGATTCGTGTCGGTCGGTTTTCGGATGTACATCTGGTCATTCTCGAATACATTATCAGTTTCCTCTGCCATACTTGAAAAAATAACATAATAATTAACCAACATATCACAAACTAAAATCACTATTTAAATACTTTAAAATTTTTTTTCGTATTTAAATAAATTTTTGAAATATTAATTTTATTTAACTTACTATGTACCTTTATTATTAGTATATTTAATCGATAATAATAATTACATCTGAATTTATCATAATGAAAATATTTTGAATTGACAAAAGTATAACTTAAGTAATATCGAGTTAATTTAATGCTAAATACTGAACTAATATGAAGTGCAAATGAAAAATATATAATATTAATTTTTCAAACCAACATAATCTATGCTTGTTTTCATTTCAAAAAAGAAAACAAGAATAGTTTAACGGATGTTTTATTTTTCTTTTTATTTTCCTGTAAAGATTAGTTAAAAATGCCTTTCTCATATGCTAAAAATGTCGCCGAAATATCGGAGATCAATTTGAATGGAACAAGAAATTTTTAATAAAAATGTGTGAATTATGAAATACAAACCGACAAATTCGACAATAATATAATTTTAACTTTTATGCATTTATTCAAATGTAAAATATGCTTTAATAACTGATAAAAATTGCACATAATTTCCAAGTAGTAAATTAATTTTTTAGTTTATGAAATTCTCAACGTTTGTTGAACGTCATATAAAACGACAGTTTACATTATACAAAATGCAGGCACATTGCCTCGAAAGCCTATATTGGCTCATAAATTAATTACAAAGTTCAAGTGTTATTTAGTTCTTAAAACTAAACTAAATTGCAACTAAACAGAAATAAATACTAAGTGAATTATTAAGTGAAAGCAATGAAAAACAAATACTTGTTTAGTTTTCCATTTTCAGCTATTAAGTTTTACTAAAAGGATTCTAATTTCATTTCCGATTATCGTTCTAGTAAAATGAAATAAGTTTTATGATTACATTAAGAAATAAAAGTGAAGTGAAACGAAAAAAATGTTTTTGATTTTCGACAGAAAATGGGTTCGCAACGTAGGCGGACACCTTAAAAATTGACTTGGCAATACAACCAAATTATAATGTGTTAATATTAAGAATTCTTGTGATAATAATCTAACACTGTGGAAAGCAATCACTTCAACATTCGAAAAAATTTGAATTTCCATTTATTGCGTTAATAAATCAAAACTAAGGGAGAAACAAAGGTGAAAACAACAAATTTATATTTATTTCTAAGGCTGTCGGAGAGTAAAGTTGTTTTGAGAATTATTTTTATTTAAAAGCGAATTATGTTAAATGCAAATTCATTAGAAAATTAAGTTAAATTAACTATAACTAAATTTAAGGCATTGCAATTATTCAATAAAGATTTATTAAGCTAATTAAAAATAAATAACAAAGCAAATACAAAATGTAATTAAAAAATAGAAATAAAAGTATGGAATGTATGCGGAATCATTAATATTATTTTAAAATTAGAAAAACCGACTTGTTCAAATGTAAAAAAGCATATATATATTTTCAGAGACGCCTAAATGTTAAAGCGCTTGGTCTTTTAACAAGCTTAATCCGCCACTGAAAACCATTATTTTTAACTATCCATTAAAATTTTCTTTGTGTATAAGTAATTTTCTCATTCTTATACTGAAAATATCAATAAAGAAAAAAAAATATCCCTAAAAATATTGTTCAATATTTTTTTCAAAATGTTACTAATTTTATTATTTCGCCACGAGAGCGAAGTCGATCGGCTGAAACCGGTGTGTGTGCAAGCGTCAGAAGAATTGCATATGTTACTGGAAACGTCTGCAAGAAACCGGACGAAAGAAATCGGCGTGTGTGCAAACGCCAGTAGATTTATATGTGTCACTGTTACACCCCCTCCCCCGTAGCTGCGGATGTCGGCGAAGCGCAGTGGCTATTCTCGGCAGCCGATCGGTTTTTTGTAGGCGCCGGTACGTGTGCAAGCTCCAACTGTTCTCTATACACTACTAATGGAATGTTGCAGACCGGTTTCAAACCGGTCGACACGAATCGGTGTGTGTGCAAGTAGCCTTACTGTAGCGAGGCTGGGGATGCCGGCTTTGGTGTCGCTCTCGTCATTTGATTAGAAATTAATGCAGTACAACCCCGGTTAACCGAACTAAAGGGGGGGGGGAGCAGTTTCGGATAATGATTTTTCTGGTTAATCATGAATACCTATTACTATTTCGTAGGTAATTACAGTTTGTAATTTTGAAATGTTTTCAGTGTAAAATGAATTCAAAACTCTTTTTGAAGGCTACAATTATATTTCTTATTAAATTTAAATTTTCAGTTCGAGCCTTCACCTCTCCAATGGTCATAGCCCAGCGATTATTTCCGTGTAGTAAAGTACGTATTTTTGGATTTACGATTTCAGAGGCATTTCGTATAACCCGAGTTCGGTGAACTAGGGTTTTCCTGTATTAGGAAGTCCGTTGGAACTAGCTTCCGTGGAGGTTCAAAAACAGAATGTTTATCTAACAGATTGAAATCTGAGATAAGGTCAGTTGCTTTTAACATCTGGCAAAATCCTGAAATAATGGAGAATCTGGCCTCAGAACACACGATATAGTGTCTATGGTCTCATACAAGCCAGAAAGATGGAATAGAGAAGATCTAATGTTCGTTACAGGACACGAGCTCTTCCCTTCATACCTTCACCGCTTCAATCTTCGATACATGGCTTTTTTTGCGTGCGAATCAAAAGGAGATGGACTATGCCACAAAATGTCGGTTTGCCCTCTCCTGGCATTTCCAAACTAGTACAGTACCACTTAAATTTCAGTGGTTGAAAAACATTCTCACGAAAAACTTGGAATGAACTCGGCTTCGACTCCTAATGCGCTTGAAATGTGATGAGAACAATCTCATTGTAGAGGATAGTGATTGAGCACGCATCCACCCAGACTGATACACACTTGCAGCAACTTATGACTCTTCTTTTTTTCTCTACGTATTTTTATTTTTTTCTATATTGTTTTGTTTCCCATGTTGTTCTTATGTTTGTTTCTTGTCCAGTGTATGTTTCTTTTTTCATTATTATTTGTTTTTGTCCCTGTTATGTTTTTGTCCTTTCTAAAAAAATAAAATTCACCACCATCCATCCAAACTGGAAAGGGGCCAAATGGCTCTAAACACGGGGATACAGGTAGTGTAATGTAATCTAACAAATTAAGTTAGTTAAGAATAAACATGGCTTGTTACTTATAGGCATGTAATTTATTATTAAACTATGATATATGTTATTATATTTAACACATTACAAAGAAAATGTGCTTTAAGAGAGGTGTCATTGCTATTAATATATATATATATATATATATATATATCTTGAAACTTCTTATCTCAGAAATAAATTAGCAATAAAAAAATTCGCAAGATCATAACTGGCGGTGGGTTTACAGTTGAAAAAATCAATATATGCGATAAGGACTTGTTGATCACTTAAACTTGATTGTTAATTGACCTTATTACTACAGCAGAATAAAAAGAAAAAATTAGTTTTTGGTTTTATTGCTATTAATTTTTTCCGAAAAATAACTATTCAGGGATCAGAAAAGCTGAGAAAATATTAAATAAAATAACAAAGAGAGGGTTTAGTGGTAAATGAGATTTTTTTTATCAAGTTTTAAAGGTTTCATGCGTTAATGAAATTTATTTGTCTCGAAAGTCTTAAACTGACACTTTATTCATTTAAAAGCATTGAGAGGCAGTTTTATGGCGAAAGATAAGAAAACCGAAAGCATAAACAAATTTCAGTGGTTGTAAAGATAAAAACTTCTTTTACTTTAATGGATAAGTTTAAGAAAGAAATAAGATAATTTCAAATTGTGTGGTTACATAAAAATATTTTTTTTACTTTGATTAAATATAAATACACCTTGATTACCATGGGAATACGCAGGTTGCTTCATGCAAATATTCTAATAAATTGTTGCTTGAAGATAAAAAATATTATAATATTTAAAATAACAGATGTGTTTGTTTATGCCCTAATTCTTTAATTAGGGCACGATTCTGTCTATAAATTCTATTTAAATATTATTGTTTTATAAATAAGCTCATTAAATTTTTTTAAATACACATAAAATGATCATGAATTCATTTATGGAAAATATTCAACAGCATCCCATTAAAATAACGTAAATTTCTGCTTGTTCAACAAAATATTTACTGTGCAAATTTTAATTTCAATAAATTAATCAATGTTTCAGAATGAGAAGTAATGGTGAAGTATAATAATGTGAAGTATAATATGAAGTATTAATAATATCTTCGCTTGCATAATTAGGAACTGTTTTTATTAATGAAAATATTTGCAAAATGAATCAATGCAAAGAATTAAAGATAAACTGGAATAAAAAGAATATAATTTTTTCCATATGACCAACTTTTATTTAAAAAAATGCTTCTAATACGGTCTGTTTACATTAATATCAATAACAGGAAATTGATTAATAAGTTTTCAAAATATTTTTAATTCTGTGATTTTAAAGCTAGGCTTTTTTAGATGATATTCTATGAATTGTTTTCTATACAAATTACCTGCTTAGCCAACTTACATATTTTTCACAATCTCATATTTTTGTTTCTTGTGAGTGTTGCAAACTCACTACTAAAAGTACTATTCAATGTTAGCTAATGAATAACCATTAACTTTTCACACTTTTGCCCATCTTTACCAAAATCGACTTAATGATTATACAATATATACAAGTGTGCACGAACTGCTCCGTACGAACTTGACCTTGCAGCTATGCGGAGACTGCAGTCGCAAAGAATAAATATATGTTTCCGATAGTCATTAATCTTTTTGTACTTACATTATTTTCGAGATATTTCACTAAGAAATCATCTAGTCAATTTTCATTGTTAGTTTGAGATGTATCATCTTAAATTCTATTTATAATGATTTAATATTTTATATAAAGTTAAACTTAAAGCTAACTTTTGAAAAAAAATATTTTATTGCCCCTGAAGATGTAGGGCAACTCCATCATTCCATGAGAACATTAGTGCTTTTTAAACCATTATGTTCCTTCATCAGGATCGGGGGGATTTGGTATTAATGTCTCGATTTCCGGACTGGAGGCCATTTGTTCAAGACCTTACTCTTCCAAAGATCCGCCGTGTTCAAAGTCCTGATGCGCATTACATTTTTCCGAGCCGCTAGTCTGGAAGTTTGGAGAAAGAAGTGGCAACTCCAGAGTCGCCCCTTCATCTGGCCAAGGCTTAAAACTGCGACAACAACCATAGTTTATATTCAAAGGAGAGGTTAATATGATCAGTCAAATTATAAACCGTTTACCGAATTTAAAGCCATTAAAAAATTATATTGGTTATTAGAAATTCAAAATAGGATGGACTAAAATTTATACATTTTAAATTTATTTTATACAATTAAATTATAATTAAACATACTAAATTAATTATTATTATTATTATTATTATTACATATAAATTGCCAAACTGAATAATTTTTAAAACAATACCGTATACAAAGCCAATTCGCAATGCTTTGAGGATTTAAAAACAATAAAATGTGTTTTGTAGATATAGAAGAAGAAAAATGGTTCTAGTCTTATTTGTCATAAATTCTATGTTTATGAATTATACTTTTTCACAATTCGCTACAGATATAAATCTTACAGAGATCAGCCCTCAATTCTGTGCGGATAACTGATATTTGTTGTTCATTTAACACTTTATTCCAGAACAAATTCTTGTTTTCATGGATTAAGCAATTGTTGTCTCTGTTTAAGTTAAGTTTTCGACGCAAATTTGTCTGTGTATTTTTTTAGTTCGGGAGAAAATGGATTTATTTACTTATGGCTATTGTTCCAATGAAGAACGGCTATAGAAATCCTGTAGACGAAAAAGCTGCACTGCGCAACTAAACTCAGTAAATAAATTGATTGCTTTTCATCATTGCTTCACCCATTTGTTTTGCGTGCCAGTAATCATTTTATCCTCTATAATACTTAATAATCTGTTTACTTTCCTGATATTATATTATTTTTACAATAGAATGCCAGATCACCAACAAATTATCCTAAAGCAAGAAGTCTCAGATGATGTGTTGTCTCTTTACAGGCTGCAGGAAATCAACATCGTTAACACTTCTTAACCCAACTTGGAATACAGTCTATGGATCAATCCACAGAAGTTCTTGACTAGGGAAGTTATTCAAAAGATGCGCAATGCAAACACTCCGCCATGTAGCTAATATAAAATGCAATCAATTTTTCGTTCATAATTCATCTGCTCAGTGTTGTGCTTATCTTTATTTGATAGATTTAATGGTTGCCATGTTTTGTGGTGCTCATTTTGTTGTTCATAAAGCACTGCTGTATGAATTTAAATAAGCTATTTGGTATCCAGAAATACACTAAATGTTTTCGACTTAATTCCGACAGTATAATCTGTTGTAATTTCTGAATGAGCTTTAAGAAAGAATTAGAATCATTAATCGAAGTTTAACTGTATATTCAGCATGTAAAAATTAAAATTAACATAACAAAGGAAACGCAGGAAAAATAGAATAACTTTTAATAAATAGATTGGGTTAGTCATTAAATTTCAAGCATTTCGTTCAAAGATTTCTTATGAACCTGTGAGTCATAACTTAATATTGTAAGTGAACATTTTCATTTCATTTTTAAATGAGTTGAATGCATCTGGGAATCGCTTTTGATCGTCCGTCAATGATCAATGCATTGGAGTTGGAGGGGAGTCATAAATGCCCGGGATGCGATGTTAACGAGCGCCATGGAGCCGAAAAATTAGTGTTTTTTATATCATTTTTTAAAGCGATATATAATGGGGAGCGAAAAAATAATACCATTCCACAGATGCCATTTACATTTGCTAAGTCACTGATGAAAATCGGAACAAAAATAAAATGTTCCCAAAAGCTTCACTTACGTTCGCTACGCCTCTGCATCGGTGCTTTTAGGAAAATTGGCCTTCGGCAGACTCTACATGGTTGATAATTCTCTGGACGACGGTGTGTTACATAAAGCAATCAGGTTTCGTAAATGATTTCGGACAAAGAATGAATATAAAATTAGCGGGAAACGAAAGTTAATATATCAGAATCGATTTCAACAAACTTTATAACTTTTTAGCACACATTTTTGATACTTATAATTTCATTCAAACTATATTTTTAGCTTGTAAATTTACCACTTATTTCATTTGTTTGTTTAAAATGCACCTAATCATTGTGAATGAGCAAATCATAACTTCATAAGCATAGCAATTTACGTCTAAGTGAGTTTATTTGTTGTTTCATTTTTGTGACTTGCTATAGTTAACAAAATAAAGTACTTTTCGTTTTGTGCTTACAAGAGACTAATGACGCGTGATTCTGATAGGTTATTTAATATTAGTAGGACAAATAAATACAATGATTCAAGAGCAATCTAGGACAAATCAATGCAACTTTTCAGATTTAAGGAATTGCACTATTCACAAACGGAATTTTTTACTGTATATAATTATTTCTATTTGCATGTACACGTCAGATAGTAAAAAGGATTTTTTAATACATTTCGTACATCAGAAAATTTTTGAAGAAAAATAGTTCCACTAGTACGCAAGGTTTGTGAACTCCTACGCAAACCTGCATCTGAGTTCAGAAAAAAATTCTTGGAAACTTGCTGACTTTTATATTTATATAAGAATGCCACAACATTTATTGTTAAATCATTAATCAAAGTCAAGAAGATCTTCTTTACCTTTCGTTTTTAAATTGCTTTCTTCCATATCTATTTGTACAAGACTTCGATACAAGTGCAATCTCAGCACTGCAATAGACCAGAAGCAATTTTTACAACTTATGTCGAAACATAATATTTATTCAAATATTCAATGCAAACACACCAACAACTTCTAGCTTTTTTAAGCCCACATCAACCCATATTTTCTTGTAAACTTTTATACCGCGTTTCAGTTTTAAAAGTTCGATGAAAGAAAAAATATTGCCGCTCCTTTTCCATCGAAACAAATGGCTTACTTCCTGTTAGTGTAGAGTAATCCTTCGAACCAATGAGGTGTCTGAAAGAACCGTCCGTCATTCGAAATCGACAGTGTGCCCCTCACCCCGGTGTAAATCCTAAAATATTGAGTAGAAATAAAACGAAAAGACAGTTTTATGTTTTAGCCGTCTACAGAAAATCCCTTTTAACATTCGTTGCTCAATATTGGATGCCTTCTTTTAGATGGTGGGTATATATTTTTTCTTTTCCCGCGCTGAGCATTGAATCTTGCTCCTGTGCTGGAAAGTCGCCATGTATAACCACCAAATTGTTGCAAAGGGATTTCAAGCTTGGCTGAAATTCGCAGAAGCTGTGTAGTACTTTGAATTTTCATTTCTGGTTACCGTTCTGGTAGGAGGTTTTCTTGAATAAATTATGATCCCCTTTGATAGAGAAGAAAATGGGACTCGGTACATATTACAGTTTTGGAATTGTATCCCCCCCCTCTTCTTTTTAAGGTGATTTTTGCTGGTATAAAATTATAGGCTGTAATTCAAATGTTTATCATTCTGTGAAGGCGAAGAAATTGTTTCTGAGAAAACAGCTTCACAAAAATTGTAAACCTTTTTTTTTATGTTATCTCTGTAATGACTTCCACCTGAAATAGCTTTAAGAACACATGCATTCCATCTTAAAAAAGCAATAAATAAGTAACATGAAATGGAACGATCTAATGGTAGAAGAAAAAGCTTAGTGGGATATTATAAAGCTCATCACTATGTTAATGATAAAAATAAATTATAATGCATTGGATTTCATCTCAGGGTTCAATGCACCTCGAAAATACAATACAGTTATGCTTCCTGTAACAGGGCGTTCTAATAATAGTTTCTATATAACACGGTGCAAAACTTGAAGCAACCCTCATTCAACATGGAATTTTGGCAACATGGTTTCATATAGCAATGGTGGGAAAGAAGTATTTTTAAAACACAGAAATATAGTCTCCATCATTCTGTTAATCGGCATTCTCACTCTTTCCTACAACATGCTTTCATATAACATGGTGAAAAAATAGTAACATTATGGCAACTACACGGAAACATAAGCTCTGTCAATACACAACTCGGGAATCTGAAACTCCCCTACAACACGGTTTCTTATAACGCGGTGAAATAATAACACCATTATTACTATAACAGTTAAAAATATTCTCCGTCAATCTACCACTCGGTATCCTCTCAATTTCTTACAATTCGGTTTCATATAGCACAGTGAGAAAAAATAACATTTTCACAAAGTTCTCAAACATATTTCGTCAGTTTTCAACTCAGCACTCTGATATAACACTAAATGAATTAAACGTGTTATTGGAGGGTTGAGTGTATTTCAAACGAAATCGCATTAAACAGAATGTTTAATGAATTCATAATTATAGGAAAAAATTTCTTTGCGGCAGTGACATCAAAACTAACTAGCATAGAATCAGGAACGCTTTTCTGAACTTAGATGTAACGTCATATACCTTTCCATGATATCGCTTACTATTCAAAAAGAATAAACTTTGCACTTCTTTTTGACAGTTCCTTGCGATTTAGATTTTAGCTTTAGTTATAATAACGACCACTCGTTCTTGAAGCAATACGAATGCTATTTTGGGTCAAGCCTCGTAATTTTGAATCGTGGGAGAAGATGAGAGCGACACATGGACAAACATTCACCTCTCAAAGGTCCACACTATATCAGTAAGAGAATGTTTGACCTCCGAAGAAAGATTTAACATATGCCAGGACCACGTACATCACGGTGGAAACCGGTTTCGAATCTTGAACTCTCCGGTCCAGACCTTACCACCTCGCCACCTCGGTGCTGTGTTATGATGTGGATTTTCAGGCCGCTTCTGATACATGATTCGGTCAATGAAGTAGTGTATGTGTTACTGTGAAAGACCGAAATTGGAGAATGTCAACTTTCACCGGTGAAAGTTGACATTCACCGGTGACATGACTATGTGAATGTTGACATTCACCGGTGAAAGTCGACATTCTCCAAATTTTGGTCTTTCACAGTAACATATGCATACCTAAAGCCCATTATTGTGGGCTAATTTTTTAACAAATTAACAAATAAAATTTTACAGAAGTATTTTTTTTATTTAGATAAACATGCGTATTTGTAGCAAAGACAATATTAATTCTGAAGCACACGTATGGGGACTGCGATTCAACAACTCCTGCTTTGCATAAAAAATTCTTGGTTTTTCTCTAACCTTCATGGATGATCTAGAAGGGGAGAAAACAATACAGGAAGAATGGGGTGATTCTTTTTTTTATTTTTACTGGAAAACGAGCGTGTGCTAGTGTTTAAGATTCATTTTATCTTATGTATATGACATATTGCAAACAAGAGCAGCAGAGGCTAAAAGAATTTTTTGCGAGTCTGATCATGGGTCGTAAAAACGATGATAGCTCACATTCGCAAAATCGTATTTATTTCTGAAGTGCAACTTGTTAGCATTAAAAGATATTCATATATGGGATAAATACAATTTATTGCAGTTTTAAAATTAGTTCCTTTTAATTTTGCTTAATTTTAAAAAATGAATACTTTTCAATTTATGTTTTTCTACTTTAACTTATGAGTTGCGCGATCCTTTAAGTATTCCCATGCCTTTCAAAATCTAATGACTGTAACTTTCACTGTCTCGAGAGACATTTGCCTTAATGTTGGAATAACAAGGCCTATGAAATTGCTGAATTAGCAAAAAATGAGGGGTGTTTCCGTTTTTCAAGCTTAAAAGCAGTGATCAGGCATCTCAAGCTCTATGATGTCTCTCAAGCTCAATCTCTTTTACACTTGTCCTTAACCTGGGCAGCTCTCCGCGAAATATTTCCAGAATGGTCATGACATGGAAACGTCTGAAAAAACCTCCATGAAATACTTCAATAATCTTAAATTGAGTTAAGCAACACTTGGAAGTTAGAATAAAAAGATGTCTGGATTTGGCCAAGATTTTATTCATTTGAATATCTCGAAACTCCAACATTGAAATTTTTATATTCATGAAGTGCAATTTTTGGGGAGAAAGCCGATACAAAGAAAAATAATTGTCTAACAACTTTGGGTCAAACTGATAGAAAGCGTGTATAAATCTTTTACCCTTTGCAGAAACGTAAGGCGTACAAGACGCTCCAGTAAGTATGTACCATAAGCTGAATAAAAACTATCGAAAGTGTAGAGCTCGCTACCCCTCTAACTTCCTATTAACATTCCTCCTACTTGCTTCGATAGTTTTCGCTGACAATTAATTAGACAGTTCGGTCTGATCGCGCTTGAAAGTGCATGAATCGCTCTCCATAACCCAGCCTGCTGTCTCGAAACGGCGGGAAAATATCCCTACACAGCAATATTCGGCTGTTTTGGAAGAATGAAGCAAGAAAATACCAGCTGAGGAAGAATCTCATGCATTATATCCCGATGGAGAAGTGACTGAGTATAGAGAAACCAACAAACTGATTCTGAGACTGACGTGGAGGATAATCCAGTTCTCGAAGAATATAACGACTCAAACTTGAACAAAAATGTTTGCATCATCCATCAATTAAACCTCTAATTTTAGTACGCCATTAAAAATAAAGTTGTAAATAATTAAATAAGCGTAGAGTTGGAAAAAAATGGGATGGCGCATAAAGTGCGCCAATCTGATCTGAGTTCTCTAAAAAGTCACCTGTTCGCAAAGGGTTGAAAAATGAATGCCTATACTGAATGTTTACGTTCCATTATTTCCGGGACAACAATTCTCCCCTCACGTTTTTGGAGTTAAAATGTAGCACAATACTTTCACAAATAGTGCCTACAATTCCAAACATTTTACTCATTTTGCATTTCTTGAAACAAAGACTGCGCCGGACGCATTCTTTGCTGTTCTCCTCTACCTTCGAATCTGATTTTCAGACGTCTCTTATTCGTCTGACTTGTAACAATGAATATATCGTGAAAGAAGTGTCACGTTCTGTAGGAAGTACGTTGATGGAGAAAGTATTTTGGTGTGCGAAGGAACAAGCAGAAAAAGAACGATATTACAATGTACTAACATCATGATCTTTCTCGCAGATTGTAGGGGCCATCGACAAAAATACATCGAAAGCATATCAAGATGAAAGTAGCGAAGTGCTTGCAAAGAGGACATTTTAACATGATAAAGCTTATAGGCTGGTATACTATGTGGAAATTCCCTCCTACGACATGAGTGATTCAAAAATCGTTCAAAATGATATACAGAGCAGACGTTGGACCTAGAGTTACGAATATGGCACGGAGTTACTTCTTGTGTAGTAGGTACACAATCAGAAGTTGTTATAAAAAATTTTCATTAGATTTTTAATCAATTATAAAGTAATCGAAAATTTAAAGTTGTTCTTGAATAATTTCGGTGCATATTATCGCACAAAAATTATTTTTGCATCAAATTAAAATTTAAAAAAATAGCTTTTTATTGATTTCCATTTATTTCCACGCAATTTTGTCTTAATTTTAACAAATTTTCAAAATACGTTTATAAAACAATTTTGCAACATTGCTTATCATATATATATTCTTATGCAACAATATAACCAAAAATTAGAATAATCAGTTTGGATATTTTAATAGCTCTCGTGCTGTGAAACAAAAATAAATATTAGATTTTTCAGTTTTTCTCTTTAATCCCGAGGCGACTCTTTTGGGACTTTTTGGGAGGAAGCAACATTAATGGGCTCCCCTAACCTGGGTGGTCATTTACCATACCAAGCGACCCTCGGCTATAACCTTCCCTTAAAGAGAGCGGAAATGAGCTGTGGTTGGCAAGAATAATTGGACCCTCTACCGCGCTTATCTCCTAAGCGATCTCAGAGCCTCACATCCTTTCAAAAGAAGCCAAACGCCTCAGACCAGCCTTCGTCGCTGTTGAGGGGAAATTTTCAGAGCTCCCGGGATGGCCTCGCTAAGGTGTGAGAGGGATTACCAACTAATTATTTAACATAATTCAAAGCACTTGTTGTTTTTCTGACTTGATGATATTTTTAAGCCGGCACTCTGTCTGTAAATTTCGTATTGTAAAAGTCGTTACGCACAGAATGTAACTGATGATTCGATAAAGCCAGACGAATCAAACATAAAGCATTATCATGCTACGAAGTTTTGGTCTAGAGATTCGATTCTCCTTTAAATAGTATTTCTTGTATTGTTAAATAATATGATATCGCATTTTAATGTTCAATGCCTAACGCCAGGAGGAGTGTTCTCAATTCCACTTTCTCGTATACTTACACTGTATGGCACATTTTGCATTTAGCCTCGTATTATATATAGAGAAGGAAATCGAATATGTGTTATGGATCTTTTCCTAGTGGCGGATTGAAGTTTGATAAAAAATGGATTTTGGTGCAAAGGTCAGGTAAGGAAATTCATCCCTTTAGCTTGTTGAGATTTTCAGTTATTGCGTTCATGAATAATCGAAAAGGCAGGCAGTCATCATCTGGATTGCTTGAGTGCAAAATCTGATAAAGAAATATAATTATAGTGATGTATCTACATATCACTAAGATCTATGTACATCGCACTTCCCATTGAGAGATTTTGACCAGAGCTTGCTACATATCTGTAATTCTGGTGTGAAGATTGTAAGCCATATTTTATTCGTGTTGCTGGCTGCATTTCTGAGATATCATGATCACAGACAAATAGATATATTCCCAGAAATTAAATAATTTTTCGTCAATTTTCCTTTACTTTTGACAATTGCATTCCTTTCTCTTTATGTAATTCTGTGCGGAAAAATAAAAATAATAATAATTATAACTGTGTAGAAAATGATATATATTATGAAAGAAATATTAAAGTTGTTGCTATTGGAATTATCCTTTAATTATATTTCTCAGACAGGAACAAAATTACCAAAATTTGATTATTACATAAATAAATACTCCCTGAAACAATGACATTTTTTTACAGTTTTTCTTTGTTAATGTTAATAAAGATCAAGATAAGTTAGTGATAAGCTTCTTTACTTCTAACCGCAATTTTACAGCTGATTATTTATTATCATGCATTAAAAAGTTCAAAACTATATTTGTTTGATGATCCAGATAATTGAAACTCGGATAAAAAAAATTCTGCTTTCCATATTTCATCTGTAAGAGTTTCAATTTCTCAACTGGGGCATTTCAATCCTGTTTCACAAGAGTTTCAGTATACCGAAGATCGTTTCAAATAGACATATTTGGCGAACTTAGATGTACATAGTTTGAACAAACAATTCTGATTTTACAAGGTTTTATTTAATATGACTTATTTCATGTTTATACTAATGGAATTATGTAATCGATTTTTCACTCACTTCCTGATATACTAGAGTCTGAAATTCGTCGAAAGTGGGTGTGTTTCCTATGACAATACATTATTTTAATATTTTCAGAACATAATTTTAACTAGATCGATAAATTAAATTGAATTTTACTTTATCAGAGTGGTGCCATCTAGTATTTAATTTGATAAAAAAATAATTTAAATATTCCATAATATTCATCTTTATAAATGATTTAATATATTAACCCTCTAAGCGTTTTGCACGTATTTTTCCGTTTCTCATTTTTAGTTCAAAAGCAGATAATTCATGTTTTTATCTATAATTAATTAAACTACCACGGATAAAATATTCTTAAGATATCAGAGACTTGATTAAACGCAAAAAAATCCAATTATTCCCATTAAAATTACATTTTTAAGACTTTAAAGCTAGTACATCAAAATAGCAAACCACTCAGAGGGAAGGCTATGAAGTAGAAAATAAAAATGATTAAAAAAAATCTCATATTTTATAATATACTGTAAAGTAGGAAATATTTTTTTATCAAAAATATTGAATTTCCCTAATATTTATTATTAGCAATACGCACACGGCGTTGCCCGTAGAATCAAAAAATTTTTTAAAAAAGAAAGAAATAAAAACGCCAACAATGACACGAAAAAGTTTTGAAAACAAAATATAAACAAAAGATACACATTATTGATTTTTAAAACAGTACCGAGTACGTAAATCCAAAACAATGTTAAAAAATTGCAACGTGAAAATCATTATTAGACAGCAAGCGAAATATACGAGGCAAAGAAACATGTTAAGACACTGCCGAAAATAATTATTGAGTCATTCAGTTAAAGGTTATGATGTCCCATGCGTTCTTCGCCGCCAGCCAATGAAATTGCAGCAATGCATTCTAGGAACGGAGAATTTCGTTCCTGTGGACGTCTCGCTGAGAAGCTCGCTAGTAAAAGAACTGTTGGAACAGATCAGGGAAAAATTAATTTAAAAAAAACGGGAGAAGGTAATTTAACGGTTCTTGTTTTAAATCCGATAGAAACATTTCAGTTATAAGCTGAAAAAAAAAGAAATTGATTGCGTTATTAGAACGTCGGATGCAAGAATTTTAAGAAATCCAAATGAAAAATTAACTTAAAACTGACTATTTTTCAAAAATTTTTCAAAATTCAGTAAATTAAGTTAGAAGTTAGAAATTCAAAACCAACTTCATTAGAAAGAAAATTATTTCTTATGACGATTTTTCAATTTTTTCCGATTTTGTTTCTATTTTTCTTACTACGATTATCAAAACCAATTTTATTGAGAAATTAGCGCAAAAAACTACCCAAAACAACACAAAATATTAAATAATAAAATTTCTAGATTAAATTTTAAAATTGAGTCACCATTAAGAATGCCTGTGTGCCAAATTTTAAGGCTGTAGCGATATATTCGTCTGGATATCGCACGCACGCACACACAAACATTGCCTCTTATAAGTATAGATGATGAATACTTTAATGTATTAAAGACTATAAAGTAGAAAATAAAAATGATTTATAAAAAAATCTCTCTAGTATTAGTATACTGTAAAGTAAGAAATATTTTTTATCAAAAATATGGAGTTCTAAAACTAAATTGCAAAATGTGAGGTATTGAACACAATACTATAAAAAATTAAGCCTCAATGAAAGTCATGAGAAAAAACACTCCTAAGCATTCACAGAAAATTAAAATACGTTAAAAATATCAGTAAAATTCGAATTTTCTTAGATTATTTCCATCGGCATCTCATGTATTTAAGATTTTATTTCGACGTTCGTTTTCTTGGAGAAAAATAATTCGCAATTTTAGTACACTAACAAAAATGTGCGCTTAAAAACATTTTATTTTAATTATTTCAAGAATCTGAGAATAATATTGAAGGAGTAAAATCTTAATTAAAATATAATTATAACGTCTTTTAAAAAATAAACATGAAAGCAATAAGTCCTCCTTCTCTCACCTAAGCATTTCTCCACCTACGACAGAATTCATTGACACAACTGGATTTCTTAGAATCCAGTTATTTTAAATGAAACTTTTCAAAAGGAAATGTTTTTCGCCTACTCTCTAATAGGATGCGGATTTCTTCAGAAAATGGAGTATATTTGCGCTTGATCAAAGCATTTCAAAATTATTAAAATCTTTTTTCAACACGCATTTAATTTGTAATGGTACCTGATCTCGAATAAAATGTTTGCATTTCATGAAAACATTTCTTATAATCGAAATGTTGATACTGAATAAAACTTTAGAAAATGGCATTCAATGCATTGTGTTGTTTTTTTATAGAACTCAATGTAATGGGATATTTTAAAGCAAATAAAACATTCCTTAGCTTTGTTTGTGCTTTGATTTTTTTAAATGTGAATTCAAAGAATTCTTCAAATTTTCATCATTTAATTGCTTTCTGAATCTAATTTTTATACATTTAGAATGAATGGCATTTTTCTTTTGAGATTTTATAAAACTGTAAATGTTTTGATTTTTTTAAAGTTACGAAAATATAATATTTCGAAACAAATCATGCGCATTGTCATGTCGAATAAGAATATTTCTTACTTTTTTAGCCATTGCATTTTTGTAAGTACATGGTACCACTTATGTTCAAAGAAAATAATATATGTATATAACATTATTCCTTTAGATGAAGTAGAGAGACAGAGACGTAAAAAAGTGGCAGTCGTTTAAACCCAAAAATATTTTATTAGAACTCTTCAATTATTATCTTTAATGAATAAAATATGACTTTAAAATCTTCAGATGATATTTTAAGCAGATCGACGTCATGACCTTTATCCAGAAAGTGTGCGCGAAGACAGTGCGTCTCATTAGGTGAGTTATACGGTTACAAAAGAAAGCGTTAAAAATACGCAGTCAGTTTAAATACTTAAAAGAAGGGGACTCCCTGAAGAATCTCGTGACTCTGGAAGTTAAAGTAGAATTAATTCGCTTATACTTATAAATTAAGTGGCGTTAAAAACGATTTAATTTCAAAAGATTAAAAAGTTAAATCATTACATGTATTTTATGGTTTATTCACAAAATAAAAAAGAGAATTTCTAGAATGAGAAAACGCATTTAAAAATGCTTAATTAAAAGTTTAAATAGCGCAGCATCATTGAAGAGATAGTTTCTTATTCTCTCGTGTACCAAATATACAAAGAGAAAGTATTGAAATCAATAAAAATTCGGAGTTTTGATTTTGATAAATATCCACGTTTTACACCTTCCTAGCCCAAAATGAACATTTTTGATATTTTTTTCTGTCGTTCTGTTTGTGGATACGATAGCTAAAAAACGCAGTAGATTAGAGAGATGAAATTTGTTATTCATCATTGGTACCAAAACTGTAAATTTTTATTATAATTTGAAAGAAATCGGCCAGAGGTCAGACGAATGATTCATCTGAGCACTTTGAAAATAATCGTTTTACCCACCACTGGAGTAATTAAACATGACTGCTATTTCCTTGGAACCTTACAGGAAAATGTAATGTAATGTAAATGTAAACATGCAATAAGAAGATCAGGAGACTTGAGGCATAAGGACAGGTAGGTGACAAAAATGTAGACGTATACTTTTAAATAGACCGCACATTTCTAAATTTTTGCTCACTAATTATTTATTAAATAAAATGAATATTCTTATGGAATATTGAAATACTGATGCAAATATTTAAACTTGTATATCAAACTAAAATTTTCTTATGACATTGAGTTATAATTCCCCGTTTGGTATTATTAAATTATTCTGACAAAATTAAGAGTCTGAGCTTGAGCTTGATGATAAAGACTTTCTGATGAATGCTTATATATTCAAAAAAGACCAAATATTGAATATTTGTAGTTTCTTCCAGACGGAATACTTTAGCAAAATTTATGCTACTACATATTCAACGTACGTTAATGCTGAATTCTTTAACATAATCATGCATAACGTTTCTTAAAAATGAAATGCTCTGAATATCTTTCGGGGAACATAAAAGAAATGTCAGGCGTAGATGCACGTGATTCGTCAATAGAACCCAATGCATTTTTGATTGAAGGTATAAGAGAAATGAACAAGTTAAATCACTGTCTTAATAATCAGTTAAAAAGTTTTAGTTTTATGCTCTTAGGTGTAATGTTTCAAAAGTACTTGCATACTCTTTGGAGAAATCTAAATTTAATAACAATAGACCAAAGTACATCATTTTTATCTAAGCAAGAGTTATAGAAACGAAATTTTTGTGGTATTTAGTTTCACTGTGTTAGGAAAAAAAAGTTAAACATTTCGGAAGACCTTCTAAAATCTAGTACTATACAAGACAAAAGCTAATGTGAAAGATAATTCTATATAAAGAGCAATTTTTGGTATATATGAAAGCAAATATTCATTTCAAAATTAATGCCTTCAATAATTAAAGGAGATTCGAACCTCTATTCCGAAAAATCTTAATGTGATGATGTTTTAAGCTTGCTTCGTTCTTCTTTATATCATTTTTAAAGATTTACTTTTAAGAATATAGTAAAAATAACGCGCATAAAAAGATGTGATTTAATAACGTCGCAAAGCCAACCCGTGTATATAAACGCAGTATTTAAAACAGTGAAATGTATTGTTGTGAAATATTCTTAAAAATGTTTTGAAAAATTCATTAGAATTAAAGAAAAATTGCACGGAAATAAAATTAGTGAGACTGAAAAGTAAATTTTTTTGAATATTAAGGTGGTGTAAATTTGCGCTTGTTTGATAATGTGCTTCGAAATTACTGAGGAGAAACGTTAAAATTTTGATTAATTTTTAATTAAAAATCTAATTAAAATTTTGAAACACACTTTCTTATTGGTTCTCTACTACTCGAGAAGTAATTACGTCCCAAATTTGGTACTACTCTATAGGTTGCTCTGTAGAGCTTTTTCAACGATTTCCTTCATGCATGTCGTATGACGCAGTTTACAGATAGTATTTATCCTATAAGCATTGCCATGTTAAGAGAACATGACGTTGCCATCAAGGTGAGATGTTGATCTATAGGTGGAAGAAGAGATCAAAATTCTAAATTTGATTTGTTTTTCCATTTTAAACTCTTTTATTAATCAAGAATGTTTCATGTTTCTATTAATCATTAAAATTTCTTCCAAGGCCCATTTATAACCACTAAAGAGGAAGAGAAAAAATACATGTCCGGTTCACAGCAAGACAACAACGAAACATGCAATTCCCTATCGCATTTTCTGGGAAAACCTAGATGGAATGCGTTATGGAATCGAAATTGCCTGATTGAACACATTATGAAACGGAATTTGCGATTATATCTAAACCAGACGAGCGTTCTGAGATAGTCAAAGCAAGTCAGACAATAAAGTTGACTTAATATGAACATTGAACAGCTTCTTGTGAGAAACTATTTATCATACTACAGGATAAGTAAATAGACGCTACATAATTACCATTTTTAACAGCAGATATATTTGTTTTCTTCTTTAAATCTGACATAAATTATGCTTACAAAAGAAAATCAAAATTTGGGAACTTCGCAAATTTTGTTCCGATTTTATAAATTACTGTCAGTAATTATTCCTGTAGAATTCATTACGCGCTCTTGCATTGATCAACATAAGTAGGGACCAGAGAATACCTCCTCCCTTTCTCATATCTCATATACTTCCACAGTACGACGAGTTCTATGTTTAGCTTCACCGTATAGATAGTTAAGGGTATTGAGAAAGCAATTTGAAAGACATACGTCTTTTGTTTGATGGATTGAATATTTGCAAAATTTTATTTCTGTAGCTCATTACATTTTTGAGTCAATGTGCTCTCATATTTATGGATAAACAGTCAGACACACATTTCTATTCTTAGAGATTTGGACCAAAACTTGAAATAAATAACAAATTCCGGTGAAATATAATGCTATAGGTAAATTTTATCATCTAACTCGTTCCGTTTCTGAATTATGGTCTTCACATGCACACAGATGGCCAACAGACAGATTCCAGGGGGCGGATTGCGGCCAAAATTTGATACATATCAAAAATTGTGATGCAAAGACCATATGCCAAATTTAATTTGTCTTATTCCATTTCTTGAATTTCCATCCTCACATTTAGACTAAAAGGTATAAATCAAAAATTAATATTTTCCTACTCTGAAATATCTAAAATATGAAGATCCCTCAAAATTCCGATGTCATTTTTTATATCAAGTTGCATAATTTCTCTTTATAAACGGGAAATGAAGAAAGGCCATGTACACACTTGGTCAAATTTTTGTTGAGTAAATTTGCACCGGTGATAATATTTACTTCTTTAATTTTGAGGGAAAAAAGGAACAAATAATATTAAATTGCTTCTCTTGTAAGTTGCCAGGTTCATGTCTGATTTATATAAGTTCGATGATTCTGTCAGCAAAAACCAATTTGTTTGTTCAGTATTCGAATTTTTTGTTCAGGCTTGGGCCGTTCAAACCGTTAATGTTTTATTATAATTTTTGCTAAACTTTTATATAAACTCTTAACTGTTATCTTCAAATATAATGTATATCAGTGACTGAATTCTACCTCTGAACTTATTAAAAATACCTTCATTTAATCCTGGGCTTATTAGAGATGTTGGTACCGTACTCACTAATACACTTATTTCGTTTGAGACTTTTTTACTCTATTCTTTTGTCCAAAGAAAACTCCAGATCACTGAGCTTTTCAGTCTGATGTTTTGCAGTTCTTTTTCATTATTCAGCCGAATATCAATGCTATCCTAAAAAGAATTCTGGGTGCATGTAGTCATATAAACAAGTAGTGTCACGATCGAAAAGTTGTATCTATCGGCAGTTGACAAAAATTGAAAATAAACTTTGGCAAAGAAATAACAACATTGCAAATGTCATCAATGCAATAATAACATTTCACTGATGGCAAAAGAAATAACAACATTGTTACTGTTACACCTGAATTAGAACAAAACTGATAATTTTAAAACAAAGTTTATGAAAATTTCAGCTTGGGAGGTGGAGTCACCATGATTCCACGTTTCCAATCCAGGGTTAAAAATTCAAATAATTCTATTCAGTAGAAACCGTTGAGCTAAGCATATCATATTCGTAGACGGCAGTAGTATTTCTGCTACCCAGCGAGTATGTACAAATATTTTCATAAGCAATTCAATGCTTATTAATTTGAACTATATGGAGTTAAAATTTATAGTTATGAAACTGGACAGAATTAAAAATAGATAGAAATTGAATTCCGAACATTTCCTAAATCTTTTGAAAAAAGTTTTATTTATTTCTCTCTTCTCAATCAAGCAAAATTTAAATTTAATCTTGGAGGCAACTGAGATCCAGTCAATTCTGATTTGAAGGCGAATTTTATTTTATTTGTTGTGCCCGAGTTTTGTAAATATTTTCCAACGAAACGTTCCAAAATAAGCGCAGGAAACGACTTCCACGTATAGAAGACCTTAAAGAACAGCTGTTTATTTTTACGAAAGGAAAGAATCTTTAGATTTTAGATTATGAAAAGATTAGATTATGAAAATCTAAAGATTTTCATAATCTAATTGATCAGTTAATCAATAAAATTAATTAAATTATAATTCAATTCGCTGGGCAGAACTTAAGAGTGAAAAAATGGAAAAAATTGATTTAAAGATTCAACATTGTTTATAATAATGAATTATAAATTAATGACTGAAAGGTAGAAATTAAAATAAAATCTCTACTTTTTAGAACACTAACAAATGTATGCTTTTGAAATCAGCTTGCATTAAATTTCTTTGAAATGAAAAATGAATTAAACTAAAATTTGGAGTCAAATTAATAAATCTGGAAGGGTAAAAATATATATTAATTATTTGAAGTGTTTAATTAAATTGACAATTATAAAGAAAAAACACTACGAAAATTAAAAAAAGATGAATAATTTAGTGAATGGGTATAAAATTCAGGAAACAAAATAACTAATAATCAACATTTGATTTTAAGCGAAATTCTAGTTCATTATTTGGATTTCTAAACGAATAAATAAAGTTAAGTTAAATGGAAGTTCATGCCTTTAAGCTTTATGATTACCGAGTGTTAAGTAAATTCAGAGAAACTAGAACATGGTTCGACTGCATCATCCTACTGACAGATGAGCTGAAATGAGCATGCTACAGAATAAAAATGAGAATGTAAATATAAATTCGTTCCTTTCTGTAGCAGCCAAATAACTACATGAATTTATAGCGATTCATGTAATGATAGATACCACAAGAAGATAACATATAAATGTTATAGCACATATCCACTACATTTCCCTCTTTCATCTATAGTTTCCGACAGAAACGAGTTCAGATTAATAATAAATTCATTGTCTTATAAATCATCTTCAGAATGATTCTTATATATTAAACTAAATAATATTTACAGCACCATATTTATAGCGACTCATATCGATTCCTGGCATCTATTTCGGGCAGAGAATAATATTATTAGAGCAATGATGGAAATTCTATTTGGTACACGGCTTCTGTATAAATAAAAATCGTGATAAATTTTGGTTGTGCTTTTCGAAATATAAATTAACTTTATGCATTTGTAGATAGAATATTTAATGTATTTTACAAGGTGTAGTTTATTATTTAGTATTCATTTTGCTGTACCAGTCAGACCTTTCAGAAACAATAGCCTGGTTGAGAATGTGTTCGTCAAATTTAATTATCTTTCCAGCGGGTCCGCCTTCTATAATAAGATGAAGGGTCGCGCGTAATTCCTAGACACGCTATTGCAAAATATGAATTTTTAAAAGGGTAATTATTATTAAGATTAGGTTGAAATTAGGTAAGGGTTTATAAGTACAATTATTTGAAACAATTTTTATTTAAAACGGAATGGAAACATAAAAACAATATAAAATGACTATAGATTTAGCTGAATGCGGGAGAACTAAATAAAAGAAATTGCCAATTTTTCAACTGAAATGTTTACATTTGTAATATAAAACTTGAAAACAATATGGAAGTATAAAAACAATTGAAATTTAGATATAAAAAGCAAAAAGTCAGTTTTATATTCATTTTACTGACCTAAGCCTAAGCGTTCACGCATATCTCTGAAATTCAGACAACAGATTCGCAGTCCTATTAGCACCTCGAATTCCAAACGATGTGTAACAAGTCGTCGAAAAGTCGAAGAATAGCCCAGGTCATACTTTCCTAACACTTTCTGGTAAAAAGATATAAAACGAAATTCTTCTCTAGTGTATCTCTTGCATACGCACGGCCACTTGAAGGATATATAGATAAGTTCTCGTTTCATAATTTCTATAAAATTTTCAACAAGTGTCCTGAAGAGCTGGATATTTTTAAAATGCCTTTTAATGTTTCCCAAATTTAAACCTTTACAACGTTGCAATTCTTTATGTGTTTTTTTCAATGTTTTTAAGATTCAGTGTATTCGACTTTTAAATTCCTAATACATTTGTCAATGTTTTTAAGGTGGGTACAACTTTGTTTGGTATTCATTTTGTGCCATACACTCTATAACTACTGAGTTCTCTTCCATGTGCATTTTCTTAATAAATAAAATTTTGTTTCTATTGAAGTTGAGAATTATTGATTCTTATAACACGTTGACTTAGGTAGTGGGATGGATGTGGCGCTGTCCTCTGATGCAAAAGTCCCTGTGTTCAATAACCATTAAAAGAACATGAAGTGAAAGAAGTCTTTACATTAAAGTTAAGGATGAGACAAAACAGCTTTTTACACATGCGATTTCTTTATTTATATTTGCCTTGAAACAAAAATATGAACATTCCTTTGATATTGAAATTTATTTATCACCAATTGGAGATATCAAATATAATATATCCAGGAATAAATGAAAAAAAGACATTATAAAGCTATTCAATAATGCTACTTTTTAGCTTTCTCAATCACAAAAGTCCGTATGTCTAAGACTGCGAAAAATCTTTGAATTTACTTAAAATAACAGCAATTCTTTTAGAACAATGTTAATAATAAACAGGGGTATAGAGGAGGAAGAAATAATTGTCTCCTCCTATTTCTTCCGCCCTTTCCTCTCCCCTCGAGTTGAGTTGAGTTGTTTCCCTCCTGATTCCACTCCCATGATCTAATTAATTGGCACTCATGATAACTTGAGAAATGATGAAAATATCTAGAATCTTTACTTCGGATATATTTTTATCTAGAAGTTAGAAAATAATACAACTCAACTCGAAGGTAACACTGAAACTTATCAACTCCAAGATAACATAGTATCTAAGAAGGAAAGGAACAACTTAACTGAACTCGAAGCAGGAGGGAAACAACTCAAATCAACTCGAGGGGAAAGAGACAAGAGGAAAGGAGGAAGCAGCAGGAGGAAACAACTCAACTCGAGGGGGTGAAGCAGGAGGAGACAACTCAACTCTGCCTCCTCTCTACTCTGTTTGCTACTAACGCTCAGTAAATATCTGTGTAAAATATGTATTATTCTCTGGAAGTTTTATACTACTTTCTTTAGAGCAATTGGGTATAAAATGTCATATATATTTACAATTACAGATTGCCAAATTTCATTTATGTATATCGTTGCGATTTTGGGTTATCGCATTCGAATCGCAAGAACAAACATACCGACAGATGATCAACCTTTCGAAGGGTTTGGTTCAAGATATTATAAGGTTCTATTATTGTGTCAATAAAAACCATATACGAAATTCCAAATATATAACTCGTTTCTTTCTTGAGTTATAGGGTTTGCATTACAGACAGACAGATTTCCCTCAGGGGTATTTCCTCTAAAATTTGACAGAGATCTACTATTTTGGTGTAAAGACCATTTGAAAATTCCATTCTCTTGCAGAGTGCATTTTGAAATTGTTGTGTTCACAGACTGATATAATTCTAAAATTGTATTTTTTGACCAAGGGAGATGTAAAAGGTGGAAATTCATAAAACTCCTGAGGTCGAATTATTTGACGATCGCAATACATATAATGACGATATTTCTTTTCTTTTGATAGAAAGTAAAAAAGGGCCACTTTGGTCTGGTGGTAGAGACTCGATTTTGGAATAGTGGGTTCGAGGTTTTAAGATCGAATTCCTCAGAGCATCAACAAAGTATGACTGCCGGATACACATTAAATCTGTATCTATGTGTGCTTACTCTCACACTTTTATGGAATGAAAGTTCTGAGAGTGGCGTACAGGCTCAGGTGCGGAATCTTAAGGGGAGTTGGAACCCTAATTCTATTCACCCTAACCCTTTTAATTCGATATACCTTTTCTCAAAACATGTCATAGATACATGTTTGAAATTTTTTATAGAAGCGAAGTACACCTTTCTCATTATACTGAAATGAACTTCTGGTTAATTTTTATTTTTTTTATAAATTTACAAAATATTTAATTAGACATAGTGAAATTTTACCCTATTTTGACACAAAAAAATTGTAAAATATAAAATTTTGAGGTTTTTTTTTTAAAAAAAAGCTCATTTCATTATAAGGAGAAAGATGTACTTTACTTCCATAAAAAGTTTCAAACATGTATTTATAACATATTTTGAGAAAAGGTACATCGAAATGGACAATTTCACATTTTTTGCTTTGACACAAAAAAATTTGCAAAAAATAAATTTTTGAATTTTTTTTTCCAAAAATCATTTCAGTATAAAGAGAAGATGTACTTTACTTGTATAAAAACTTCAAACACAAATTTATAAAGATTTTGAGAAAAGGTACATCGAAGTAACAGGGTTAGGGTTAACGAACTTAGGGTTCCAACTCCCTTTAACATTTTTTAAAATGACAGGATTCTTAACTAATTATAGTCTTCGAGTAACTTGTAAACATTGAATAAATGGGTTGAACAGTAAACAATTTAATAAAGTTATATTATCTGATAAGAAATTAGTAATTCTGGCTTAGATTTGAAGTGCTATGAAATAAGATTTATATTTAAAGTATTCAAACTTTCGTTGGTTCAAATCTTTTCCTAAATGATATTTTTATACAATAAAGTCAGTGCTCTAAGTTTTTATATAAAATTTACATATTTTTTTTAAAAGATTTAAAAGATAGATTTAAAAATTACGAATTTACCTTTAAGAAATGCGTACTATCTTTTACCTTAATTAATCTCTTGGAAGGTGAAAAGTTATTTTAATGGATGTAGAAAAGATTTAAATGCGTTGATAATTAAAATAGCAAATCAAATTTCCCAAGCAAATTAATAAAAAAATTCTGACTCGTGAATGAAACATATTTATGCCCAGATCAATCGCATGTAAAATATTTAATTGAAGATAATTTTATATAAAAATTGCTTTCACAATTTATTAACAATTTTCTAATTTAGACATCGAAGATTCAAGGACATTGGAATTTTAATCACATTATTAGCTTATATTTTTAATTTCGAATGAATGTACAGAGATTTTTTTCTAGTGATATTAATTGGGTTTATTTCCCAAAACTTTTCTATTCATCGCCATACGATAATTTTTAGTTTCTAAACTTTTGAACAAAAATTTATTTTCTCTTTTTTAGCTCAGTTTATTACACTATTTAAATGTTCGTTTAGTACAGTATATAAGTATGTATTAATAGTGTAAAATATTTTGCCCTAATTAAATCTTTTATGAGAAATGAAAAGTAAGTAACGATTATTATTATAAATATGAATTTCTTTGATGATTCTATTAAAGTTTTGAGTTATAAAGCATTCATTTTCATCTCCGTATTCTGTCCAGCTAAATTCATCCATACATTTCTATTGATTTCATTTTCTACACTAAGAATATTTTGCTATTAATTCCTGAATTCACAACACCAACAAACTCAAATAAATTCTGCAAACATAAACATCATCCACACAATATGTATAACCGCCTTATTTCATAAATTGGAATTTAAACAAAATTTATTGAACAAATTATTAATAATTTTCTAATTTAGTCAAAGAAGCTTTAAGTAAATTGGAAATTTAATCACATTAATAGCATGTATTTATAATTTAGAATGAATGTTCCCAGATTGTCCTTCTAATGGTATTAATTGACTTTATTTCCCCAAATTTTGTAGCCTTCACCATTCGGTATTTTTTAGTTTCTATATTTTCGAATAAAAATTTACAATATTTATGTGAGCGTTTAGTGCAGAATATAAATATGTATTAATAGTGTAAAATCTCTAATGAGAAATGAAAAGAAAGTAACGATTATTATTAGAAATATAAATTTCTTTAATGATCGTAATAAATTTTTGACATATAAAACAAATTACTCCATCCATCTCTATTGATTGCATTTTCGACACTAAGAATATTTTATTATTAACTCTTGAATTCATAACTCCAACGAACGCAAATAATTCTGCAAACATAAACATCATCATCCACACAGCACGTATAACCGTCTTATTTCATAAATTGGAATCCTTGTTAATAACTTCCAAATCGAGAAACATTTTCAGAGGAGGGGAAGCCGTATCTTAATACCAACCAGTTTCTGCAATCTTTTGGATGTTTGCTTCTAGCCTAAAGCCTTCTCCTCGAAATTAAACGGTTTCCTCCAATTGAAGGTCTGGTATTTAATTCGCGATAGGTAGGAAAGGCGAGTGCGAAATATTGGAATCCGTTTTCGGAAAATATTTATTCAGGCTGGATGAAGACAAGATTCATTCTTCCAATAGCTGCAGGATTTTCTCCAACGTGATAGGGGGATAGAAGAATAATGCTTTTATCAAAATGTTTTGTCACACGGAAACTCAATCCTTTCAAATAATTTGTCACCCCGAGTCTTCTACAGGGACAACCTGCAGAAGATAAATAGACGGATCTGGGCCTGGAACGACGCCTACAATGGGTCTGAGATATCGTTTATTTTATTTCTATATCCGCGTGTCGTTAAATTTCGAATCTTACAATGTTATTGGAATAGATAAAAGATCTAAAACGTGTTTAGGAGGATTTCGTATCCCATTTTGCTTGACCTTCAGATTAAAGGTAGAGGAAATATCAAAAATTCTATGAAGATGGGAATTTTGAAGAAACTACAGGGTGCATATGATTCGCATATATCATCTGTCTTCCATTTTACCCCCCCCCCTCTTATACTCCAATAACCACATATATTTTGCAAGTTCGTGTGATATTGTACAGTTTTTGTTACATCGTATAATAATGTACTATAACGCATAATATTGGATAATATCGTACAGCAAGTTGTCCTACCTCAGTACTTATTATTTATTTCCTGCTTCAGCACTCCTTCTAGGTATTTTATATGAAGTGATTTAAAAGAACTTGAGTAAAACTGTCTGCAGTCTTTATCAGAGACACCACAGATTAACTACGCGAGGGGAATGAAACTCTAATGATGTTCTCTCTCTTAGTGGAGACGCTGTATGCAGAGGTAAGAAAGAAAGTCGGTAGAGTATTTGTACTGGAGTAAAAGCGTAATATTCGAGATTCCGGGACGTAATTCAAAGAATAATAAATATTTATTCTGAAGAAGAGCAACTTAAAATCCGATGCTATTTATATAATATAGCATAGAATTAGAATATCGGAGACTCAGTAATAAAGAAATCAATAGCACACACATCCGAAGAAATAACATGAATACTTTTGTAGAAAGCTGCGTGTTTACTTAATTGCTAGTTTGGTATTTGGAATACCATTAAAGACGATTTTAAGGATAAAATATTGCAGTTATTCTAAATACAACTATAATGCAACACCACATTCCTGTTCTTAGAGCATATAGTCATATCTTAAGATTAGAATGGATGTCAGCGGGAAATTAGAAAATAACAATTTGTTTAGAACAAATGATTAAAAGTATTTGGAAAATTAAAATGCGTGGAAACTTGTACTATTCACTGAGTCAACACTAGAAAGAAATGAGGAACAAGTTGTTTCTAAACTATGTTTTATTTTAATAGATTAACTACAGCTCAACTAACTATAATAATTCGAAACATTACTCCTGAAATCGGCTCAAAATTTGTGCTGTCTTAACTTCACACTACCAATCTCTACTTCTCTTTCAATGGGGATAAAAAGGAAAAAAATTGTTTGGAAACAGATTTTCAAACTCAACGTGATTTTATATTCAGATATAAAAAAAATAAAACTAATTTCTTAATTTCACTGAAATCAATGGCAACTTAAAATATTAAGATTCGAAATGATTTTAATAGTATTAATCCTTCGAAGTAATGTTTTATTTTACTGACATTGATTCTAATTAAGATGTATAAATTCAAATTAAGAAATGAATTAATTACGCTATTATTTGTATTTTGTACAATTGTTTTACTTTCAATGAAATTCATTCTAATTTAAATAATTAAAGAAGGGAACAATGTTGATTGTATTCTTACAGAATTTTTCACTGTGCTTAGAAAAGAATACAAATAAGGATTTATTTAGATCAAGAATCAAGGTGTTTGCACGAATGTTATATTCATTAAAAAATTTTTTACATTTTTTTATTTTAAATAATATTAACTTAATTGTGAGCATTAATATAATCTCTCTCTCTGTATGATATTCACTTTTGAATTCACATCAATATTTTATGTGCAAGTCCAGTGTGTTGTTCAAAAAGGATCTGAAAGTATTTCTTAGCTCTTCATGAAAATGATTTTCTTCATGTGTTATCTAAGTATTTTTATCAACATTGAACAGTTTTAGAAATAAACTACTTGAATAAAAACAATGCTAAAACCTTTTCCATGGAAACATATTATGATGTTTTTGCATCAAATTTTAAAATGTTTATTTAGTAATAATATCATCCTGTTTGGAAGCAACACGAGGGCTATTCTGCGACTGGTCTCGTGCTTTTGAACAGTGGTCAGATGATGAGGACGACACCTGAGCCCAATGGCGAATGTAGGATTTGGGTTTGCGGGGGGGGGCTGAGGTCATGAAAATTTAGTATTGTAGTGACTACATGGCTTATGTAAGTGAAACCCTTTAACTTTACTCACCTGACAATAAAAATCACAAAGGATATTACAATACTTTCGATAATTTAATAAAACACGATGAAATAACTAGCCAAAAATGATTTCGACCGCGTTAATGCTACAAGTAAGAATGGAATGACTACAAAAGCGGGAAAATTTTCGATCCTTACAAGCTAGAAAACAATGTTGCCACGTTTTATTTTATTTAAAAAATAGATAAATAGCAAACAGGCGCAATGATTTGAAAGAAAATTAAGAATTTTGGTTTATCTCTGGGGGATGCGCCACTGCCTGAACCGACACCCTCTTCCCCAAGCATCTATTCCATTCTTCCAAACGAGAAAACTGTTTAAGTTTTTGACATTGTTCCAAAAGCAAAATTTCGTAAGCTTTTCAGGAATGGCTCACGATGCTCATATCCCCTCATATATATGCCACTGTAACACTTAGCACGTCGTATATTTTTCGGCTATGTTAAGTCAAAAGTTAATTTACAAATTAATCAAACCGCTAATCTTCACGTCTAAATGAATTTTACTCTAAGAATATGTTGTGTGATTTCTTTAACTACTTACGTTTTCTTGCCAAGGAATATACTCCAAAGGTAGGAAAAACATTTATTTTTATGAACTATATTGAGTTTGAGGTTGTTTAGCGTTGTTTCTGCATGACCACTCGTTTTAAGTAAAAAAATGCTCTTGGGGGAAGATTGATAAAATTGACTCTGGGGCACATTGATACGCGTCTTCTGTGTGTATCAATGAGCCTTAACAGCAACTACTTTGTAAAATTGTCTTCATAAATGGAAAAAGCGTAAAAATGAACTATCTACGAGAAACACGCAACCAAGCATTTGTTTAAACTATGAAAACTGTTTGAATTTCATTACAAAAATAAAAAGAATTGTTCTAAATTAAGTTAAATTTGTTTTCGAATTTATTAAAAGTGGAGAGAAAAATTGTACGGAAATTTAATTAATATCATTAGAACGATAATTTTTAGATGGTTCGAAAATTATTTTTATGCTACTATTTTTCGTAAGTCATCAAGGAAGAACGCAAAAATTTTCCTTAATATTTAATTCATTAAAATTTCGGCTTCGAGGTGCACATTCTCTCCCTTCAAAGTATATTTACATGCACAGACACATATTCTCCTGTATTATTTGTAGAGATAAATTATTTTCCGAGGCATTATTGTTGTTTCAATTTTCCAGTCTCATTAAAAATGTTGAAATTTTATTAAAATAAAAGTTTTTTTCTTTGTTAAACTTTTAAAACTTGATTTGGAATATAAAGTTTATTGATAAAACAAATTTGTTTTTATCCAAAACCTATTAACCATCCTTATTTTCGTTATTTCCGCGTGTATCAATGCACCCGTTGTATGGGGCAGATTGATACAAATCCATTTTTAGGAAAAAATTGTAATATATATTTTATTATTCCATTTATGACCAAAACTCGACAGAAATCCTATATTAGATTAACAAATGCACAAATATAGTGTATTAGTTCTAATTATCTCCTTTGGTAAAATCATTTCTTAGCTTTCCAAAAAAAAGTGTATCAATGTCCTGTGTTCCCCCTACTTCATAAATTAACTATGCAACTAACACTTTATGTAACTTCAAATGAGATTTTTGTTGTTGAATTTCTCGCGAAAGTTTGTCAACATTCATTGAATATGAAGTTACTTTCATTTTCAAAAGAGATGGGTGATACACACTGTTCAGTTGATTTTTAATAAAATTCATGTTCAAAGACGTCTGACCGAAAAATATATCGATTCAGAAATCGACAGAAGTCCAAGTAAACAAGTTTTTAACTGAACATTGGTATCAGGTAAACTGTTTCAAGTACAAAAATATATTGATCTTGCCCTTTAAGATTTTCTATTTCGGTTAATTTATATTACACAGCAAAATGTGTAATATTTTATTTTGATGTAAGTTTATTTTATTAACTTAAAAAGAGACGCATCCGACTCAGAAGCCTCAAATTTTCGACCCTGCTCTAAATTATGGTTGTAAAACACCGTCACAAAAAACTTTTAGCAATGGATAAAACAATTTAAAAAAGATACATTGTGCACCATCGTCAATTAGCCTGGATACTTAGCGTTGACGGTGAGATTCCTGACCAAGTGTCAAGCGCAGTCTCAAAAAATTCGTCCGTAGAGCGACTACAGAATTGCACATTCCGAACATCAACAATTCGCGATGTCTTGCATAAGAAACTAAAGCTTGAGAATTACAAAATTTAACTGTTGGGAAAGATACTTCCAAACGATCACACTCTACAATGAAATTCGCTTTAGATGTGCTGAGTAGAAATGAAGACGACGGATGCTTTCTCAGTAATCTAATTTTTGGTAATAAATCCACATTTCATGAATCAGGCACTGTGAACAGTCGAAAATGTAGAATATTGGACGGTGAATCCTCTCACTCCGCTTTTAAATTGGAAAGTGATTGGCTGTTTCTTCTGCAAAAAATCCATAAATGTTTATATTTACTTGGCTATGTTATAAAATTTGACTATACCACAGATCAAAAGAGATGTCAGCTTCATTTTCCAGCAAGATGTTGTGCCTCGGCATTGGTTTTATGTGCGTACGTAATTGCCTAGACCAGCACTTCCCCAACAGCTGGATTGTCATGGGGATAGATTTCAAGATTTAATTTCCCTAGATTTTATCATGCGGGGTTATGTGAAAAATTGCGTGCTTCAGAAACTTTGGACTAATTTACCTGTTGCAGGAACTGAAGCCGGGCATCACAGATACTATTCAATTCATAACTCTTCAGATGCTTACAAATACATGATGTGAAATAGTATCCCTTGAACATAACACATGAAACGAAGGGATCTCACATAGATATTTATTAACCTTTGTAGTCCTTTGTAAGTTAGTAAAGATATTTTATTACCATACCCTTTTGTTTTTGTACTATAATTATCAACTATTTATTATTTGTACTATAATTAATTTTGCACTATAATTTTGTATAATAATTTGTTACTATAATTATCAGACATCTTGTATATTTTTTATTTTCCTCCATTTACTTATCACTACTGTGTTCAGTATAAAGCATTCTTTGGATAGTATCTGCAATATGATAAAGTATTTAAGCAATAAATACCATTCATTGAATTGATAAAGTTAAAAAATTCTGGAATAGCTTTTCAACCATCATCCAATGCATTTAAAAATGTTGTCAAAACTTAAGTATTTCTCCCACACTTAGTTTCTGTTTTGCTATATATTCCTTGAGTGGCCTTCTGATTTTGATTGATTTCAGTTCTAAATCCCGAAACTAATCTTTCAATTTGTTTTCATTAAGCGGCAGTGATTGAAACTTATTTTTCAATTTAAATTCTCAAGGTAATTCTTAAAGACCTCTCGATAAACAAAATGCATCGCCTTTTCCGCAAAATAATTAGTAAAAGTAATTTATCAACCTGTCTGCTTCTAAACTACAAATATCTCGAAATAATCTCGGAGGAAGTGTTATCGATCTTTTAAGAATTCCCTTAGAAATTGGGTATATATTTTCATTAGTAAAATAGTCGGTGGAGGGAAGTTTACAAAACTTTTAAGACGACGTAATCATATATTAAATTTACAAAACTGTGTACTACACACTAGCTACACATTTCATTAAAAAAAGTACGATAGTTGGAATATTTCAAAGATTATTACCATATTTGTCAAGATAATGCTGAGCACTGGGATTCATTGTAAGAAGAATCAAATAGATAAAATAATTTTTCTCTTGATTGTGTGTTGAAATGTTTGCTCACTTTGCAATAGCTTATTTTTAATTCGTTGTTTAGGACTTAAATGTTTGAAGTCTAGACAAATATTTAATGCGCTTTTCTTAATTTTATTCCTAGGCTATAATTTTAAGAATTTGAACTTAACCCTCTGACTGTCAAATTTTTAAAAATATTTATTTAGATGCAACGTTCGTAAACATGTTCAAATACCGTTGAACTAAGTGAATTGTTATTTATAGGAAAGGCGATTCGACGCTGTAATAGTACTACGTAAACATAACAGCTTGCAAAAATCGCAGGACGCAGAAGAAAATAGACATACCTCCTACGCGAGGAAATCGCGGGATAAGCTGTCAGTGGGTTAAAGACGAAGATCACGTTGGCCTGATAGATAATACAAAGAGACAGCGTGGTACAGTGGGTTAAAGACGAAGATCACGTTGGCCTGATAGATAATACAAAGAGACAGCGTGGTACAGTGGGTTGTTTCCCTTGTAGTCTGAATATGGTTCAAAATTACGGTGCCCATCCCCAAATAGCTTTTAATTTTTTCCCAACTTTCAAAAGCGACGTTAATCTAGGTGAGGGCTAAAGAAGCTCATGTTAACTTTTGTTAAGCAAAAACTAATCTATGTCAGATGTTAAAGTTTTTTTTAAATTTTAATAACATTAAATTAGAAGAAAGTGTAAATGACAGACAGTTGTCTAAAATTTTTTGCAGACCACTAAGAGAATTACGGCAACGCATTCGGTTTAGACAATTGGCGGTCGCCCTCACCCAGAGATGGGGGAGCCCGAAATATGTTTATTTTCCTCCCAGGAAAAAATAATCTTATTCTAATTAATTGATTTATGAATAAATAAAAATGAATAATGCGTACTAAGCAAGAAGTGTTTATTCAAATCTAAATATTACAGCTAATTGATTGAAAAACAAGATAAAGAAAATAGTTTAACATGGGAAAGATAGCAAAAGTCAGAAAAGGATAAAAAAAACTATTTATAATTTTCCATATGTTCAATGAGGAACTTTCGTGCTTTGTAGCTCCTATTGGCACATAAAAGCGTCGTATTTCCCAATTCATACTTCATTTCGCCATGCTCAATAAGTCGTCTTGCGCACCAAGCTCAAGCTTCATAAACATGACACTTAGATTTCACAATTACATTGTGGTGATAGGACGCGATTAACGAATGGGTTTTACCTATAATTTACGTGTCATCGACGTCTCAATACTGAAAGTCGGTAAATGTTACTAAAAAGTAAATTTTTGAAATATTTGAAGGGGTCGTACGCAGCCCCAATAGAGCATGGAGCACAGATTTAATTGCTAACTTGCAATCAACTAAGATATATTTGAAGTTTCAAAATGTTCCTTCCGCATTGCAAGCCTTAAACATCATGGTACACACCGTCTGCATATACGGAATTATTCACCGAATGATTCCACAACGAAGTTTGGAAGATGCAGAAGTATCAATAGAATAAAAAGTTAATTCTCGATTAAACTAAAATAATTATTCATTGACTAAAATATGTGTGCCCCAACAATATCTCATATCTGATTGTCTGTCACAGATATACTAACGAACGAATTATATTATATTATATTATATTATATTATATTATATTATATTATATTATATTATATTATATTATATTATATTATATTATATTATATTATATTATATTATATTATATTATATTATATTATATTATATTATATTATATTATATTATATTATATTATATTATATTTATATTTTATTTAAAGGTAAGAAAACGTAAAGAATCTGAAAAATGAACGTGGATATTTTAATAGAATTCGGATTTAAATTTATTATATTTTCTCCTCATCTTTTGATTCCAAAAATTTTTATTATTATATCTTTCATTTTGTAAGATTATAATTCAATGTTTGCATTTCAATATTTTTTGCTATCTATTTTGTAAGATGCTTGTTAGACAAATATAAAATCAATACGTCACCAGAACAATAAACTACTTTTTCCATAGCCAATTTACAAATGGAAAAAAGAAATATAACAGGAACAAGGAATCATTTATTTAAAGCCTTGAATTATAAATTGAGCGGATCAGAAGCGGCACATCCATCATTTAATGAAACTATAATAGCAATTGTTAATCGAAGTAGAGTATGCTCCTACAACTGATAACGTATTCACTGAGATAAAATATACGGACCTGTTTGGTCACATCCTACCTCAGTTTTTTCATATGCATATGGAATTAATTGATAATATCGAATCTACTATAATACGCATTAATGGAACTTAACTTTGAGTAATAAAGTTAAAAATTCATTCATGTAACATAAAATCGAATAGTAAATTCATTAAAGCATATCACTGAGCATATTTAATCGACTTAGTGCGTAATGGAAATCCATGTACGCGAACCCATTTGAGTTGAGCGTAATTTCCTCTCTAAATTAATTCGAAAATTAAGTGTCTAGAAGCTGTCGCTTAACTAATGATTAATTAACTACCTTATCTCACGTTCCTATATTAGTGCTACGGCACTATTGAATTCGAGTAGCTTGAAATTAATAAAAAATTATATGCGAGAGGAAGTTAACTTTGTAGTGAACTTAACCGAAATTATTTTTAATTTCATTTTATTCAATTAGATATCGGGAGAATATACTTTACTGTATCTAAAATCTGCTTGACACAGTCTCTATTTAACACGGTTATTATTATTTTTTCAGTTTTACTTACTTTATTTTTGCCTAAGAGTTTTTTAGGTGTATGGAATTTTTTTTTAAAGCATACTTCAATCACCAAATATTTTATATTTACATGTTTTACCAGCAGATTTCCTCCTCCTGCGTTCCCCTTGGAACAACTATCGTACCAATTAGACTTGAATTTTCCTCATGAAGCTTATCTATAGAGTTACTCATCGCCCAGTAAATAGTTTTATTCTTATTCTTATTGCATCCTTTCATGTGTAATGATTAAATTTATTTCTATTAATGAAAAACACGAATAATAAAAATACTCTTTTATTAGTTAACCTAAAAGGTAGATATTTTTTATTGTCCCCCTTTTAGTCATTAATTAATAATTATAATTATTATAAATATTGCGGAATCTTGTAATCAGTTTTACTCAATTTATTATAAGTTGGTGCAATAGTATGGAATTAAAATTTAATTGATTTACTGATAATTAAGTTCTGAAAATATGAAAAGTGTAGTGTCATTGAAGGAATTGCAAAGAATTGCAAAAACGTTAGCACACGAAAAATCGATTACTGAATTCTATTTTTAGAAATACGAAATATGCCAAGTTAAAGAAAAGTTTGTAAAAACCTTCTGTCTGTTGAAAAGAACTGCAAATAATATCTTTATCTCTTGAAAAGGGAGAAAACGCTTTTCTATTTCTGCGTCAAAAATCGAAGATTGAAAAGTGTATCTTGAATTTGATCAAGGCGAAATCTTAAGGTTAAAATAATGTTAGCTTATAAATGACAAAAAACACGAAAAAGTGGACTTGCAAATACTTAATTAAAATTGGAATACCACTACGGCTTTCCAGAGTGAGCCCAGAAGAGCAAGAAAATAAAGCGGGACATTCAGCGCTGTTCCACTCCACGACTTTTGGAACATAGGAAGGAAAAAAATTTCGTCAATGAGGAAACCCTATGAAATTTGGCGTAGAGAATTAGAAGTTTTGGAATTACGAATAGTTTGAAATCAAAATGGAATGGGTGGATGGATTTTTGACACCTCGCTGCGAGGGTAGCGGGAAAAGAAAACCGCTGCCTAGATTAGGATCCCGCGAAGAGGTTAAGTCATGTTGCAAGTAAACGCAGAAATCCCCTGTGTAGGGGAAGAGGAGGGTGAGTGGTAGTAAGTCTGAGACTTTGGACTTTCTCAAACAATGTGTATCAAAACAAACTTTGTAACATTCGTGAATGACTTGCCTAAATTTTTGAACCGGAATAAAAGGAATACAAACCAGTTGTTGGGACAAATGGAATGGAATACTGATAAAAGCTGAGCCTAATTTTACTTGCTAGTCATAACACAAAAAATAGCAGACAGTTTGGAAACATATGGTGTTCCTTCCTTCCTTCCTTAAAAATGAAAATAGTTTCATTTCTGAGTCTACCTGATTTAAGTTATCATGTAGAAAATAAATACATTAGTCGGCAAAAACGGAGCACAATTACATATTTCTACATAATACTATGAGGTTGCTGTTATAAGATTATTAAATCCATCAAGTTAAAGATGAAAATCCATTGTTCAATTTAAAATTGATTGTTAGTCTTTCTTGTCGGTTAACTTTGTTTGAGTTTGGAGAAAACACCGCATAATTTCTAGTGTTTTCTTAGGAACACTCGCAGTCATTATGCCATCCAAACATTTGGATTTTAATTTATCATCAAATTTCGACATGTTGTCTCCAAATACGCTTTAATTTTAACTTGGCGGAAAATTCAGACTAGTAAATTATTTATGCTAAAATTCCTTTCTTAACTTCTGTTGCCGATCAAATGTTTACATATGAAAAAAATAAAAAAGGTACCCAATTGTAAGGCAAATTATAGTTATTCTAATATTATTAAGACTTACTAATGATTGATTGATTAAATGAGATGAGATTACTTACATATTTAGAGCAGTGGCGGCTCGCGAACTCAGGAATTAGGAAGGCTGCAAGATAATATTTATCAAGATAATACATTTTTAAAATTCTGATTTTCTCAGAAGACAGTAACAGAACTTCGTTTGATTTAATTTAGTTAGATAAACTCCCAATTATAAAGGTACTTGAAAACTACTTTTAAATAACTCTCGCCGTATTTAATATACAACTGTCATCAAAAAGTATCAGAAATGCTTTCATAGAACAAAAGATATCAATTTATTTGTCAATATCTATTACAATCTTTCAAAGTGAGCTCCTCTGACTGCAACACACTTCTGCTAACGTATATTTTCCCAAAACTCAAATCATGCTTTAAATTCGTTTTTGTGAAACCCCTTTCAGCGAATTTTCTTTTATTGCACTTATAGACACAAAACGGAGCCATGAATTGGCAGCTTCAACTGTGGAAATAAGAAAAAGTCACATGGTGCCATATCTGATGAATACGGATCATGTGCAGCCGTATTTACTGACTGTTTTTGTCCCAAATAATAACGGCACTCTAAGAGGGCGGATTATCGTGGTGCTAAACCCATGAGTTTTCTCGCAACACTTCAGGTCGTTTTTGACGATTTACTTACAGAAACTTGTTCAATAATATCTGTAATTATTAAACGACGATATATAAGCATCAACTCTGTGATGTAATCGATAAGTTGAATATTAGACAAAGTGCATGATCCACCAAATTGCAATTACACTCGCCATTATGAAAAATTCTTCTTAATTAAAATTAAAATTCGGTTGAAGGTCTTATCTCATTAAGAACAGATTTACTTTTAGACCATAATATGAAATGAAATAGTGATTGTTGTCAAATGTCTATATAAGCCGTAATTTTTTTTTATAAAAGTTTGCTAACGTTTTACAGAATATATGTATTTTATATAAGGCATTTCCTAGTTTTTTCCTTTTTTTTATCACAGTAGTATGTTACGATCAATGTGGATAATAACATATTATCCACATGGACCGTAACATATACACTGTAATTTATCTAGTTTCGATATATGTTTCGTTTTATCGCCAATTATACATTCTAATTATTAAAAACATAATTTTTCATTATTACCTCAACCCAACTGAAATGTCTCTACAAGTTGTTGGCATTTATGCATGAAATCCGTTTGACTGATTTTTGACATTAACTCTTCAAGCACCCAATTATTTCGTTCTTATAGATAACTTAGCTTTTAAAGTGGATGAACTAAACGTTTCTGCATTTAATCATATCTCAGAAATCTTAAGAATATTTTATACATGGATATTCACGAAAAGATACATATAAATAAGAAATATCTTCTTTTGAAATGAGCATGAGAAACGGGAAAATTCGTCTCCGCCACTAGGAGGGTTAATGACGCAAAATAAAGCACCTGAAATCTCCTTATGTGTGTGAGACAGGGCTTATGTTAAAAGAGCATCCATAACAACCAGGTAAGTAAATAACTCACCCAAAAGGTTAAATATGCCGGTTTGTCAGGCTAATGACCATCAGCCATATCTAAACTTATTGTTGACATGCACACGTCTGTCATATACTCGGTGGACAATTATGGAAGATGAGCAAGACTTTGCATGAGCAGGCCGTCTCTGTCTAACTGGAAGCGCAGATTCCTGAGAGAGCTCTCTCTGCACAGGAAATAATGGTTTTCTCACGGCATAACGAATCGCCCGGGATTCGAGGGGGTTATGCATCCGCCATCCATTACGCCTTTTGACACTCTGACAAAAGCCATTCACTCCTCTCGGCACAAAGGATGCGCAGTTATAAATCCAGATGCTCGTAGAGAATTGTTTTCGTTTTTCACTCTTTCACTTTCTTTCTACCATCGCGTTTTGAATTGCGAGGAAGAAATGCGTTCTGGATGATACCGTGGAGGGATTTGTAAAAGGGATTATTATTCCAAGTATGTAAAGTTTTGCTTCTTTTCATATCAGAGGGATTCCATCTTATCTCGAAAGTCATCTTTTGGGCTTTTGATGCGTTACATGCTTTAAATATTCTTGAAAAGGTAGCTTGAAAGCCTTTCGCTTTGATACTTCAAACGGTACAGCAATGAACTGTTACATTAGGAATTTTTTAAGGGCTCGTAAATCATCACGGGTGTTTCGGTCGAAAAATGATGCCAGAATAGGAAGCATTTTTGCGAAGTGTTTAAAAGTTAAGTTTTTAAAAAATTTAATCAAAGTCCGATATAAATTGGTGAGGCGCTAGGACTTATGATAAGGTCTCAAACTTGAATCCGAGGGGGTTCCAATTTTGAAACCGATTCCACCAATGAACCGTCATGTAAGCGAGTTTGGTGCACATTATATCCGTCGGAGTCAAATATCCTCCCCCTGTTGTGGCGTTTACGAGGAGTGTCTCCTCAAGTGTCTTTCTCATCATCTGATCATGGGTCTTTCTCATCATCTGATCATGGGTCTTTCTCATCATCTGATCATGGGTCTTTCTCATCATCTGATCATGGGTCTTTCTCATCATCTAATCATGGGTCTTTCTCGTCATCTGATCATGGGTCTTTCTCGTCATCTGATCATGGGTCTTTCTCATCATCTGATCATGGGTCTTTCTCATCATCTGAAGTAAGAGGTCCATCAGAAATAGCATTCGTTTCTTCAAAACTGACGTAAATATAACCAAATTAAAACTAAACTAAACTTAAGGGATTCAGAGCTATACTAGGGTTATAGAGAGTAGACATAGACATTTTAATGAGAATAACACCTATCTTGCACCAGATTCAACAAGCTTCCAAGCTGCACAAACATGAGAACTTTTTCATCAAGATCGCAAATTTAGTGAGCATCAAATCCACGCACTCGGACGATCTTTGATGGAATCACTTCTCGATCCCGCAACCTCCGATCCTGTATCCTACAACCTTATAAAATGAGAGATTCAAAGTCCCGTATATAGCACAGTAGAACCTCGGGAATCCGAACTAATTGGGGCTGACCTTTGTTCGGATCCGGGGAATTCGGATTATCCGGGAAATTCGGTAAAATACTCTTGATATACCAAACACAGTAGTGGTACGGTACAATGGCACACAAGTTGAGGGTAGAAAGAAGATATCTGAGTTTGTTCTTCTAATTAAGGGGCTGAATTCATTCTTAACGCCTTAAGGATCGCAATTTTTTTTTGCTATCTAATAAGATGACTCCTTCTGTTTTGGAAAGTGGCTGTCGTTTTCATTCATCTAAGAAGGCATATAATACTTGAGATGCTTATGGATTCTAAGTAATTTTTGTGTCAAACTATAAAGATAATTAATGGTTAAATCTTAGTTTATAAGCCTAAATATGCGATATTTCGATGTACGTCAATATAACGGGCGCGAGACAAGGGGTTAAAGACCAATTCGAATAAATTATAAATTAGAAATAAACATTAGTTTTTTTCTGATTCGCAATTCTTATTTTCCCTCCATTTTTCAGTAATATTTTTCAGAAAATTAAGAAGAAACGTTCGGATTCCTGAAGTGCAGATTCCCGGGGTTCTACTGTATTTTCATTTTTTTTATTTTATCATATGGGAAGTAAAGAAAGATAAATAATTGTAGCCTTCGAAATATTTGACTTCGAGATTTCTATGTATCTTCTCATTTCTAACATCCCCTGATACCCGAAAAAACATTTATGGAATTATTTTTAACCGTCTCTCTGTATAATCCGTCTCATGATAAATTGAAAAGGATAAAAGCTAGCAGAATGAAACTTGGTACTTAGTTTTTTAAACATAAACATAAATGTGCAGATTTATTTCAAACGGGGGGGTCGGAAGTTTGGACACATTCTGCTTCAGGAACGTATATCTGTCTACCCGTTCGTCTACATTCTAATGCAAAAACTAAAAAACGTCCCGTTTTTTTCTTATGCTTTAATAAGATTACTTTGGGAAGGTCATTATATTTATCCTTCGTCAGACCTGAGTCGGCACCTTCCTTTCCAAACTTCCGCATCACACGAACGAGAGGATATTTGATCCACGGCGCATGTAACCTGCAGAAGACCTGTATACACGAAACATCTTTCGTGGAATCAAATCTAGAAATCGTGACCAGAAATTGAGACTGCTTCGAGGCTATCGAGTCCCCGTTGAATACCACAATTTAACGCACAATTTAAGAAAATCACATCTGAGTTTTATATGTGTTTGTTCCTATTTCACAAGGAAAGGTTTTTCTCTAGAGAAAACTTAATCTTGGGTAGATGAAATCTTTCATACTTTGTTCTGAAATCATAGGTACTTGGATCTTCAAGTTCATTCTAAGAACAAACATTTGTATAAATAATTTGGTTTATAGAAATGTGATATATGTTAATAATTATTCACGTAATGGTTATTCAAAATCAATAAACATTGTATGGGACTCCCTGTATTCATAAACATCAATTATATGGTCCACGGGCAGCGGTTCTTCTGCCTTTGGGACCAGAGAATCATTTGTTCGACACCCGATTCCTCAAAAGAAACTCCATTAACTTTGGGTAAACCAATCAAGAATAAAAACACTCTTTCTAGCGTGGAAATATAGAGAGGAGTTACCGGTGGCTCAGGTGTCGTATTAATAATCTTACTGAGGTTATAATATTATGTCCGTCATCTAACTGCTTTCATGTAGCTTCAAAAAGGGATGCTGATTTAACTAAAATCAAAAATTACAAAACAGAACAAATATAGAATAAAACCAGTTTTTAAAAATACACTTTTACTAGTGTGCTAAGAAGAAGAATTTTTTGTTTTAATTATTTTCTACTTTTTTGTCTTAAATTCATAATTTATAATTATAAATATTATAGAATCTTCAAATAATTTTTATGAAATACTCTAACAGACGGCGGCACTCGTTTCGAATCAAAACTTAATCGATCACGTAATAATTAAGTTCTGAAGATAAAATAGTGTATAGACATCAACAACACACACGTGCACAGAATTTGAAAATACTAACACTTTAACAACACTTTATCACAGTGAAAAATCAAATACAAAATTCTGTCAACTAGAAACATAAAGCAAGTCAAGTTAAATAAAAGTGTTAAAATACATGTAACATTTAACTAAACTCTGTTCTATGCGCAACAGTTCATCTGTTACAATAAAGACCGCCTCAATGCAGATTTTAGTTTAATTAATCGTCACTCTTTTTATCGTAATGATTATAGTATTTCATGGTAGAAGACACATGCATCAAATGAAGGACTTTGTCACAGTGTTAATTAATATATTTCGAGTCAATAGTTAGTATCATATTTAGAGGTGAAGAGAACATCCCTTTTATGTCAATATAGCGTATAGAGGTCAAGTCTTCAACGCAACCAATTCCTTATCCGATTGGTAGGTACCGCGTTAAATGCTTTGTGAAACTTGCAAGCCAACATATCCGTATTCCACATCACGATAGCACACAACACGATACGATTGTTCTAGTCAATTGGCCGTAAAGGACAATATCCAGTATTCACAGTATTCAGATCCATGGTTACCAGAATCGATTTGCTTGTGCTCACCATGGTGCGTTAAGGAACGCTGAGTGCTGCAATTTGCATACAACTGTCAGTATTGTATAGAAATGTTGATAAAATTATGCAGACGTACTTGCTCTTTGTTTAGAGAAACTTCATTGGAGTTTACTTGTTTTCTGCGACCATTTACTGTATTTTTTATCTTTTAAAGAAGAAGAAATATATAAGTATACTATAAGAGCAATTTTTATGAGTACTTATTTTCGGGGTTTTTTTTGTTGTTGTCATTGTTCTTTCTGCACGCCCAAACCTGTTGACTTACTAGGACCAAATTTGGCGCAGTGATGGATTAGAACTAGAGATAACTAACACCGTAAATATTATTTTAAAATTCAAGTTAGATTTTTTAAAATTTAATTTTAAGTGCTAAATTCGGGCGATTTTTCCCATTTCCCATTTCCGATTTTATTCATATACGAACGAGAAGAAAAGTTATGCTTCAGGTGTTTTAATTTATCAGTTCTTGCATTTTTTTATTTTTTATTTATTTCTCTTAATGTATTATTCCTCTAGAGCCGTATTAAAGGAAGTTGGTTCTTGCATTTTCCCCCGATTTTAATTTTTTTATTTCTCTTTATATATTATTCTTTTCGAGTCTTGTTGGTAGGAATAAAAAGTTTTATTTTGATTTTGCTTCATCGATTATCAGCATCAATTGCAGACACTTTTGTAAAAATGTAACATCTCTTCATACATAATTATTTTTGTCTATTTTAATATAATTTTTCTCAGAATAGCAACAAAAGTAGTTATTAAAAATAATTATAGAATGAATTATTGAAGGAAGTTGATTGGAATAAGAAGTTTTATTTTGCAGATGAATTTTTATTTCATCGATTTTCTATAAAACTGGTGACAACAAAAAAGTATTCAAAGGAGATTTTCGTTTGTTCGGGAAAGTTAGTGACAGTATTTGAAGGAAAAGAAATGGAGTGGGCGGGCGCCCATATGAAAATATTTGGATCCCTAGCAACGCCGGGTTATCAGATGGTGTAATATAATTAGAAGTAGGTATTATAAGTGGAAGAAAAATGAATAAAGATATTCTATGCATGGTAAACTATTTCTATATTGCCCTTTCTTATTGGTAGTTACGGGGGATTTAAATGAGAGGGGGGGGGGGTTTAAATCTTATTACAAATAATTTTTAAATACTTCTTCTCTTTTTTTCTCATAGATATTTTTTTTTAAAAACGCTTCCACCACAGACCTCTCCGTTCCCACTCACATCCATCCCAAACAGTTCAAGAGCAATCTACGCTGTAGGAACAGGGATGTGACGTGGAATAACGAGGAGCAATCTACGCTCTGGAAACGGGTATGTGACATGGAGTAACGAGGAGCAATCTACACTCTAGGAACAGTGATAAGACGTGAAGTAACGAGGAGCAATCTACGTTCTAGGAACGAGATGTGACGTGGAGTAACGAGGAGCAATCTACGTTCTAGGAACGAGACGTGACGTGGCGTAGTAGTTCTGAAGAGAAAAGCGTATGATATATTTCATCCGTCTAACTCTTTGCGTTCACAGTCTGACGCAACCCAAAAATTGTTTTTTGTGACTCAGGGAGTTCTTAAACGGTGCAGATTCATCAACATCTCGAGAACGTATTTTTTGGCAATTGCAAAACTTTCTCTTTCTATACTTTGCATGTGAGAAACTAAAAAGATTATTCTATTTTCTATTATTTTTGCATTAGCTGACTAAATTCATTTTCAGCAGCTAATAATTAGAAATATCAGATTTCGCAATGATGTACATAACGAAAATAAAGTTAATAAAAACAGCTTTTAAAAACACATTTAATAGTGCACTATAAACTGATATTTAAAAAAACATTATTTTTTCTTTTTATTTTTTACTTATATTAAAAGATTAATATGAATACTACGGACTCTACAAATCTTCTTTTCTCAAATTCGCTACTATGTGGTGCTCCTCTTACGGAATAATGATTATTTTAATCTATCGATTGCCTGATATAAAATTCTAAAAATATTAAAATGGAATATTTTCATCGAGGACACGCAAGTTTACAAATTTTCAAAACTTTAGCATATTAGGAAGCGAGTGAAAAATATATTACAAAATTCCATCGTTACAAGCATGAAACAAGTAAAATTAAATGAAAGTACAGTAGAATCTCGGGAATCCGAAGTAATTGGGGCTCGCCTCTATTCCGGGAAATGCGGTTTATCCGAAAAATTCGGTAAAATATTCTTGATATAACAAATGCATTAGAGTATTAACTTTGGGTACTCTGTGAAAGATAACGGTAAGAGCTAGCTGCAAATTCGCATCGTCGGGCAGGTTTAGTTTCTTACGTCAAAAGAAGATAACCGATTTTATTTATACTAATAAAGGTGTGAATTCATTCTTAAATACCAATTTAAATGTTTCTTTTAAGTTAGGACTAAACATTAGATTTGTTTGTGATTCCTAATTGTTATTTCTCCTTCATTTTTTAATAAATATTTTTCAGGAAATTAAAACAATTATCCGAAATTTTGGATTCCTGAGGTTCGGATTTCCGAGATTAAACTGTATTTAAATACATGTAGCATTTAGCTACACTCTCTTCTATGGAAATATTACATGTGTTACAGTACAGATTTTATGTCGTTTTGTTTCTGATATTGGCAGCAGACACTAAAAGCCGATAAAATTTCAGTGACGATTCTAACAGTCCACAAAATATCGTTCTGGTCTGTGGCTTTCCGTTATACCCTTGTGTTCCCAAACTATTTTATTTAACGCTTTACTATGCCACAAAAAATGAAAGTTTATTAACCCATCTATTTTATTGCCCTTTCAAGAATCCTCTTTAGTAACCTAAAAGTGGCACGCCACCCATCAGCCAAATCACTCTTCGGGGACTAGGAAATGGATGTGAACAAAATACCTACCTCTGTAAAGTCCCTGTAAAGTGGATGCTAACATCAATACCCGAACACGCTCCGAAATTCATGAGGCGGTAAAAGTTTACTTAAACTTTCTGGAAAGGGATATCCGCGTAAAGGATATCCGTAGAAAGCGGGAGTTGTATAGACTTATCGGAACACCGGTCCCAAGTATCAGGTATTTGCCAATCCAGAGATATCTCAGATATTACTCCTCCAGGAAGTGGTTAGGAATTTTTCCTGAGGTCCGATATCGAAATATCTTGTTCTGCTTTTCTTTCCTGCTGTATCCAAAATAGAGAATCTATGTTTTAGTGTGCTGTTATGTTTTGAATTATTTTATCGGTCATAAAATATTTATACCTGGATATTGTCTGGCGTGATTTATTTACGGAATATTTCGTCTTTTATGTAAGATATTGGAAGTTTTTCAGACAGAATCTGGATAACTTTTTATTTAAGATAATTTATTTCTTTATCACTTTTAAAGTCTCTTATTTAACTTCTTCCATGTTTATACAAATGGAATTTAATAATCGATTTTCCACTCACTGCCAGATGTAGGAGAGTTCTGAAACTTTGTACAGTTGTGTATTCCCGATGATAGTACAAAATTGTGATATTTTCAGAACTTAATTATCACTTAAAGGATTATTTTCTATTAAACTTTGTTAAACAAAAGGCCACCACCTAGCATAAATATCTATTTTCACAATAATGATAGAAAGGATTTATGAAATATATCGATCTATCAATTGGATATGACGAAATATGTCATTGTGAAAGGAGTTAAACAAAAGTTAAATTACCCGTTTAAAAGGTAACGAATATAAATTAGAAAATAAATATTGATAAATTAATTAAATTTAAGAAATGCACTTTTATAACTGTGCTAAAAAGTAGAAAATATATTTTTATTCAAAAAAATCTGTAGGTCAGAATATTTTTAATATGCCTTCTAAGAAGTACAGAGAGAATATTTTTTGATGCTTACAGGTTGTTACAATGTTATACCAGTAAACTTAAACAGCTTTATTTCCTCGTAGAACTAATCACTTCTGTATTTTGTGTATTAAACCATGCGATTGTTATATTTATTGTTAATGAGGAAATACAAAGCAAGGTAAATCCACAAAGAGTTTGTAATCTAATGGTCGATTTTAAACATATTTAGTCAATCGACTTTATAAATTATTTGAAATTTGCGTAGTTTTATTTTTCTATGCATAAATAAAACATTAAAAATAATGTATAACGAAAATATGACAAATTTTTCATATTTCCATTTCCCAATTTTCATCAATATGAACTGAATAATAAGGTCATATTTGATTTAATGAACTTAAATTGCCATCTTTCTATTCCAACATGCCACTTTTACATAGATGGTCAAAGAGTTGGAAACGAGGCGAAACAACTATATCATTTTCATGGTAATTCAATGATAACATTGGCATCTGCAAAAAGAAATGGAGAAATTAACGTATTTGTTAATTATTCCATGAAACCACATCAACACCAATTATGTTAAAGTTTGATGTATTCATTCTTAATTTCATTTTCTGTTCACTGAATTAGGTTTCATGAACGAAAAAAATTAATCTAAATCACTTAAGGTAGTATTTATAATTATATTATATTATAATTATTTTAATTTTATTTAGATAATTATAAATTAATATAATTATAAATTTTAATTTTATTTAGATAATTATAAATTAATATAATTATAAATTTTAATTTTATTTATATAATTATAAATTAATATAATTTAAATAATTATAATTTAATATAATTATTATAATTATATTAAGGTAGTACACTATATGCCCAAAAGTATCCGGACACTTGCAGATTTTCACATTTTTTAGAATTTCTCCGTAATGCTTTAACCGACTGCCTTTAAACGTCGTACATGTAAAGAATAGACAACAACTCACATTTTACATTGAAGATTCGGTCCTGAGGGCAATTAGGGGACCGTCTACAAACTGATGAAGACAAAAAGGTGTTTGGCCCACCCCGCTTCACATAATACAGATAACAAGATGAAACTTTCAGAAATGGTAATGTTTAATGTGCGTAATATTTACAGGAATGTTTGTAAACTCAGCTTAAATATTTGGGAAGATATAAAGGTTTTCTTAAAAAATCTCAAATTTTCCCACCTGTTTTTTGCTTATAACATGCAGAGTTTTCTGTTATATTATACGAAACTTACAGAAAAGATGACAATGTGTTAGAGAAGCATTTGTGTAGAATTTTGGAAGAGAATTGGTGAATATTACAGGAATTATGAGCATTTTTCGTAAATAATGTTTTACTGCGCATGCGCGAAACATAGTGTAATTTTTCTTTCACAACTTTGAAGCCAGATATATAGGGCAACTTATATAAAAAATTCAGTTCAATATCTTTAGTATTCAGAAAGATATCGGCATTACAACGAGCAGAATTTTAGCTCCTGTCGAAGATAAGCTAAAAGATGGGGGCTGTACACTAATTGATATTTTTTAAACTTATATCTTTAAATAGTTATATTGAATTGTATAGTGGTCAGAATTTGCTGAATACCCATGAGTAACGAATAAAATATATATATATATATATATATATATATATATATATATGTAGAATTATTAAAATATTTTAAGAAAAGAAATTAGTTAGATAAAAAAATCGTTTCACCATAAAATAAATATATTTAAAAATATCTTTTTGGCCGTAAAATTGCAATATGTAACTTGTTAATAATCCTGTAAATAATATAATTAAATTAATAAAATTTTTGTTATTTATAGTGCCTAATTAGCTGGAATTTAAGTTATGTACACAACTGATAAGTCTTCATGGATATTCAGCAAATTCTCGCCACTATACAATTCAATATAACTATTTAAAGATATAAGTTTAAGAAATATCAATTTGTGTACAGCCCCTCATCTTTTAGCTTATCTTCGACAGGAGCTAAAATTCTGCTCGTTGTAATGCCGATATCTTTCTGAATACTAATGATATTGAACTGAATTTTTTTGTATAAGTTGCCATATATATCTGGCTTCAAAGCTGTGAAAGAAAAATTACACTATGTTTCGCGCATGCGCAGTGAAACATTATTTACGAAAAATGCTCATAATTCCTGTAATATTCAACAATTCTCTTCCAAAGTTTTACACAAATGCTTCTCTAACACATTGTCATCTTTTCTGTAAGTTTCGTATAATATAACAGAAAACTCTTCATGTTATAAGCAAACAACAGGTGGGAAAATTTGAGATTTTTTAAGAAAACCTTTATATTTACCCAAATATTTATGCTGAGTTTACGAAAATTCCTGTAAATAATATGCACATTAAACATTACCATTTCTGAAAGTTTCATCTTGTTATCAGTATTCTATGAAGCGGGGTGGGCCAAACACCTTTTTGTCTTCATCAGTTTGTAGACGGTCCCCTAATTGCCCTCAGGACCGAATCTTCAATGTAAAATGTGAGTTGTTGTCTATTCTTTACATGTACGACGTTTAAAGGCAGTCGGTTAAACCATTCCGGAGAAATTCTAAAAAATGTGAAAATCTGCAAATGTCCGGATACTTTTGGGCATATAGTGTATAAGTAAGTGGGATAAAATCGGGTAGCTAAGGTTTGAAAGCCTGCTGGAGGTAAAATATTCCACAGAGAGGTTGTCAAATTTTATTAAAATATTCATTGTTTATCGGAATGCAATATATCTTTCCAAAAAAGCCCCAGTTTCATTACTTTTTTTACTAATGATATTTTTATAAAAAAAAGTCATACCACCCTGTTTTATCCGACTAGTGGGGTAAAACCGGGTACACATGTTAACTCTATGGGAAGTTAGGAAAACTCGATTTTCAGAGGAAAAGTAGCAATTTTTATCTGTTATCATAATTTAAGAATATTATTTACAAAATACGCATTAAAGCAATTGTCTTCTTCCTACGCGCCACTGCAACTTTTGTGGAGCCACCTAAGACAGTTTCTACTTTGGATTAACCCTTCTTCTTTATTTAAATTAGAAATTACATCATTAAAATATAAGCAATCAACGTCTGATGTGTTTTTATCGTCTTAATCGGAGGAATCATCATTACTGACTGTCTAGGTTTTACGCCATTTGGAGTACCCGGTTTTACTCCGTGTGCAGAGGTTATAAAAATGAAATAGAACTGCCCAAATATTCGAGAAAATTTTTATTGTTTGATAGCATATTAATCCTTAGTAAACGTATAATAAACTGTAAAAAATATGGTTTTTATAATTGAATGATTATTAAATAAGGATGGTTTAAAATCAAACGAACATTAGAGAGTTGAAGTCTAAAAACGAATAAACCTTTACAGACGCAGTGAATTCAACAGCAACATCACGCCACTACGACTGTTCCTTTTCTTGTCTAGTAAAGTGTTATTCAGTATTTCTCCGCTGAAAAAGAGAACTAATAGCGTCAGTATCAAGGGTATCCTGTTTTACCCCACTGCCCTGTTTTAACCCACTCTAAAATATAGCAAGTAAAACGCATCATATGCATGATTGTTATACGCTTCAGAAACAAAGTTTTTATTGCATATCGTTACACAGAAGGTACTCTGAAAACTGTTAAATATGTATGTAAAACTTTTTGCTTCTTATATTTTTTCATGACCAGCTGATAACCTGGCTTTGCTCGGATTTCAAATATTTTCATATGCCCCCCCCCCACACTCCGTTTCTTTTTTTCCAAATAGTGTCACTGTCTTTCCTCAACAAATGAAAATCTCCTTTGAAAACTTTCAAATCTAGCCTTTTTATCACCTTACAACAGTATGGGTTGAATGAAAATGCGATAAGATTGGAAAAACAAAATTAAACACCAGATACATAACTTTTCTTCTCGAGCGGAATAATGGAGAAAAAAAAGAAAATATTCAGAAACACCCGAATTCACCATTTAAAATTAAATAAATAAAAATGTAATTCGAAAATTTAAAAAAAAAAATTACGGCGTCAGCTTCCTCTTGTGCTGATCCATCACTGTGCCAAATTTAGTCCTTGCAAGTTAAACGATCTGGGCGTACATAAGGAAAGAAAAAAAAACGAATATACATATTCATAAAATTTGATCTTTTATATATGTATAGATATCCTAATTAATTTTTTTTTCTATTTTCTAAGCAGTGAGAAAATCAAAACTAGATTACCAGTAGTGAATAATAGACTTATCACTCTTTGTGGTAACTACGGCAAACTCACTCCGCCAAATGGCCCTATTTTTAGATAAAGTTTAGTGATTGTCTCATTCCGATAACTAATGCAGGTAGATTGATCCGGGCATTTGGCGCGGCTTCGAATAATTGACGTCTATTGCGCTCCCTCGGATCAGGGAGGATAAAGGGAAATGGCTGAGATAATCAAAAGGGAAGTTTGCTCTGCTGATCCTAATTTCGATTGTCACGACGTTTCATTCTTGGCCGTTTGTTACCGGAGATTGAGAAAGAAGCAAAAACATGGAATAATTGATTTCTAGGATACATGCCTACTTCCTAAATATATTATTTAATTATTAGTTTTATTGTATAGAGTGAACCATCAAAATTGATCAATTGAGTCACTCAAAAGTCAATGCGATTAGTCCAAAAAACAAAATTGATATTTAACGCATTAGTTAATTTTTTAAATTTTGGGTTTATTAATTTGATAGAAAAGTAAATAAAGTCTTTTTTCAAAGTTTAATCTGTGGTGTCATCGCCATGTGTGTTGTGAGCTATAATTGCATGCATATCTAACTCTCCACTTTGGTGATGTCATCTATTAACCATTGGTGAGGAGGCTGCTGCAATATTTAAAGGCGATGTTCCACCTGATCTCTCTCTCAATTTTGTTATCATCTCACCGAGCGCGTGGTCATATGATGTATTGTATAGCAAGGGATTCGGAAACCCTCTGCACTTTTGCGCATGCGCCGGGCGGAGTTATTTTCATCAAAATAGGGGGAAAGTGAAGAATGGAAGGAAGATGTTTGCATTTTACTGAGCGTGATCCAGCAAAGAACAAAGAAATGCGCTCATATGACTCCTTGCCTGACACCCCTTTCCGGTGTAAAATCGTCCAAAGGTGGTAATCTAGGAATCCGTTGCTGAACTGTAGTAGTTTTGTTTATGTTTTTAACTTAATTGTTGTTCTATTATATAGGTTATTGTTCTAAACTGGTGTTTATATTTCGTGTTGTCTTCACTGTTTCACCATGAAGTAACCCTTCTGAAGTAAGAGAGTATATGTGCAATGATAGTGTGAAGTACGGTGTTGATAAAGCTATGGTATTGTGCACGTCCATCACTCTGTCTGTGATTAATCAATCATGCCTTGCACGAACTTATACCTTTAACCGTAACATCTGTGAACTTCACCGCCTCATGTGCTTTAAGTCTCTGCAGCAAAACAAAATATATACAGGATATTTTCTGATAATTGTAAAATTTACAAAAGTCTGAAAGTATCAAAAAATGAACTTAACTTCATTAGCTTCTGAGCAACTCAATTTATGAAACGCTACCAAAAATAAAGATTGCCACTGTTATAAAAATACCTTATGTCAAATTGCCCAAACAAAAAGTTATTGATGCAAAGCACTTGTATAGGTGCGCTACATCTGCTCTCAAACTGGTATATGAAATCAGCTGATAGAATTTAAATTATAGAACAAATACAAAATGTCGCTATTCCAGCTGTTGTATCAAATTTCATATGTGATGTAAGTATGTTATTTTGCATACAATATTTTGATATAACGGAATCAATTTTTAATTTCAGCAGCATGAAAGAAATGTGAAATGAAAGAACAATATTTCAATTTTCTGCCAAATGCTCATTTCAATTTTCTGCCAAATGCTCATAAACACCGTGCTTAAACATGTAACGACAAAAATGCTTTATTGCCTCAAGATGGGACTATGAGTTCGATGGTTAACACAAATTAAAAATAATTATTTTTATATCTTTTCTACTCTTATTTTAGTAAACAAAAAACACGTGCAATTATTAAACATGACATGACGCCACCTCACACTCCTAATGCCTATAACCCCGAGGGTTATCTAACCAGTTGGGTGGATGCAGGGTGGATGAGTACAACCACTTGCAATTATTAAGCAGAAATTCCGTCATTAGTTGAGGCGGGTTTTGCAGTATATTATAGACAAGTTAAAAGAAAATAATTAGCAAATTTTCTTAGGAACATCGTCACAAATTTGCATAAAATGCAACAAACTTAAGTTAAACTACTAGGCAATTAACAGTAGAAGAATTAGACATTGATTATCATCTATATTAATATAAATTACGAAGATTATTATAAGAAGAAAATAACTGATTACAAATAACACAATGGAGCGCAATACTACTACTACTAATAATAATAATAAAGGAGCAGAATTTTCTGACTAATGTTTATTATATTATCTGATTTATCGTGGTACTTTTTTTCCTCACTCTTCCTTTTCGTCACAAAAAGCCCTTTTACTAAAAGTTATTTACCTTTTTGCTTTACACTTTGATTACATTTGCAGAATAATTACTGGATATTATTGCTCGAATTCAAATGCACTCTGCGCTAAAATATATTTTTTTGTAATAAAAAGTCTTAACCGAGAATATGTTTTTTTTTCAACCTACTATTCCATCTGCATCAGTCACCACCAAACATCATTGCAACTCTAAAAGGCAATTTTTTCCAAATAGGGACACTTTCGGTTTTATATTTTTAATACAGCTTGATATTTCCAAGGAGTAACATAGCCCGTTTGGCTGACAAATATTTTATAATTGTAGTTGACCAATTTTAGGTTTTATGTTTGGGTTCAAGTGTCTAAGAGACATTTCAAGTCTGAAAAACACAAAAATTACGGAATTAAAATCAACTGTATCAAACTTCAGCCGAAAATTTTGCTGTTGTTACTATTGCTGTTATAAGTTGAATTATTTCAGACCAAATTCTATAAATGATATTACTTTTGTGGAGCTATACGGAAATAAATGTGTAAATAATAAGTGACATGATTTTTAGGTATTTTATAGCAGATAAAAATGCATTTTATACACGGAATTTTCATGGAAATTAAGTTTTTTTAAATTTATGTATGAGGCAAATGCATGTCTAAGTTGCAAATTTAAAACATTTGGATTTTTTGTTTGAATAATCGCTTGAAAGATTAGAAAATGTAAATAAAATTCCATATTTTCTATTTAGTAATATTTTCTAATACAATGGCTTGGATTAAAAAGTATGCTTTAAGATACAATTTTCTTCTTAGGAATCAGTTTGTCAACTAATTTCCGTTGAAACCTAATAACCAACCACTCGAACTTCTTGGAAACAAAATTCTATACCCTTATTCCTGATAATAAGTTCAACATCCTGAAATTTTTTGAAACTGATAAATTTATATAAATAATGAGTTTCTTTCTATAAATGCTTATGAATGGAGAGTTTCTTTCTAATTTTTTTGGCAATGATGTTTTTTTGAGAAACAAATGAGCTTTTACGGCAATTCTGTATCATAGAATCTAAAAAGTGAACAGATATTAAAACAAAAATTTAAGAATTGAGATAAACTTTGGGAAAAGCGTTACTGTTTTCAATAATTTGATGTTTTCATATCATTAATTAATTAGATGAAGAGTCCTTAAATATGATTTATCACTTATGACCAAATTAGCTCCGATTTATTAGATTGAAAACATTTCTTCCAACGGATCTGTAAAAGAGAGTTATTTCAACATGTAAAAAGGAAGTTGAAGGTTTACAAATGCATTTTTCTAAAGCTACGATCTTATAATTTAAAGACTGAAATGCTTAACGTCATCTTAAAGAGTAAGACGAACGAAAGATTTCTTTAAGTGCGTATTCAATCAAAGAAGAACTTAAAAAGACCATTCTTCAAAATGATACTCCATTTCAAGAACGAATGCAAATCTTCCTTTATTCGTCTCACGAACTGGACTTTAATGAATATTGAACAGTCTTCAGACATAACGAGATTTTTCTTTCACTAAGCCTAAAAGGCTCTCCATATGATTGCAATTCCAATTTCGTTTTTTAAAAAAGCTTCTATTCTATATATGCATCTGTCATAGAGGGTAAAACATTATCATTTTTAACAACTAAGTCGCTTAAGATTTTTTATTTTTATACTCAAAATATAAGTGCATGTAGGTAATTTTTCATTCACTTTTAAATTCTTTGTATGAAACGATTAAAGGATATTTTGTAAAATAAAATATTTTTTCAACTATAAATTTTTCTAACAATAAAATATTAAAAAGCTCTCGAATTGGTTTTGTTCTTGCTTTCAGATATTGCCTTTTATGATGCTTGCTATAATGTTTAATTTCTTATAGTTTGGGGATTTTAATAAACTGTTAATATAAACTTATAATTCCATTGGATCTATTTATAGAGCCCCTGATATTCTCATTGTAAGAATTCATAAGGTATTTTCAATGTATTAAAATGGATTAATGTAAGTCAGAAATTCGATAGAGCAATTATAAATGTCCTAAATGGAAGTTTTAAAAGTAAACGTGATATTCCAATAATAAAATTTTGGTGCAGAAAAGCCAAATCTTGTTTTTTCGTCATAAAATTCTAAATAATAGACTCAACTCGTATTCCTTGCAACTAATCCTTGTATCGGTAAAGAAACATATAAATAACTTGGAATAAGTATTATCAGCAATATTCTAGTAATCATAGGTGAAAAAATATTTTATCATCACTCGTAAGGCAAAGATAGTGAGTAAGAGTGCGAGTACGGCAGGAGCAAAATTGCTCTTCTTTATATTTCTTGTAGAATTTTAAGAAGGACAGATCAGAAAAAAATAACGGTAGCTGAACTTTTATTAAGTTGAAGTCATGAGAATATCATCATTTGAATATTGGGTCTTAAAATCAAGACCCTAAATATTTTAGTTATGACAAGGATTCCATCAAAAAGAAAGGTATAAATATTTTCAATTATTTGCGAGACTTAAGTACCTTTGATTTAAAGGCAAGTCTTGCCAAACTTAAAACTTTACAGATATTCACAATATTCTTAAACAGTTATACAAATACAGAGTAAGAAAATTTTATAAATCATTAAAAAGATTTTGTATATATATTCCAAATTAAATTAAGGATAATCAACTAGATTAGATAATCGAATACAAAAAAAGAAAAAAATACAGAAGAAACAGAAGAAGTAAACAATAGCGATAACAATGCACCTTTTGTACTCCAACGCAGCAGCATCCTGTGATTGCATCAACAATATTGTCCACAGTTAACCAACGAATCACTATAGAATCAAACAACAAAAAAATCATGCTCTAATAATTAAAATAATTAAAACACGTAAAAGAAAACAATTAGAATGGAAGAAATGGAAGAGAACTCCAACGGCGAACATTTTCAAAGTCCACTCACCATCGGAGTTCTAATATGGATAATTTTCTGTCAAGGGAATGGCTACAGAGTCAAACATTACACTCTCTGTGGCCTGAATTTATCCATTAACTGAAATAAAGGAAAGAACCTCTTTAGAAAAAGAAAAACTTAATAAAGTCTTTTGCAACAAATCCAATAGAGAGACTAGAGAAAGTAAAACATTACCCTCTACCAATATAGAAGTAAGAATGACGCTATCGAGAAACATACAATTAGATTAGATTAGTTAAATTAACGGGGGAGCACCTCAGATATACGGAACGGAAATCGTTGGATAAGAATGAGGGGTCTCTCTTCCCTGGAAGGTACATGTATTGGCCACATTTCCGATGACAGGATGCATCTCCTTTGGGAGAGATTGTTTCATGGTCCGGTGTTGGCCATTTTGTAATTGACCCCAGTACCCATCATACTTTTCGCGGCGACCGCATCATTCAGTCATGCTCAGGTTGGTCCGGGGTTACTACTTTTGGTTATATTAGCATCTCGTTTCGAAGCTACACGAGGTCTATTATGGGACAGACCTTTTGATTTTGAACTGTGACCAGATGAAGAGAACGGCAACTGAGCCAGCACCTCCCTCTCCAAACTTTCACTTCAAATCATTGGGAGGATGTTTGACCCTAAACATATTTCACATGCACCAGTTCCGTATATACGGCGAATCTTCCATGGAATCGGGTCTCGAACCCACGACCTTCTAGCCACGAGGCCACAGTGGCCGAAAGAAGCAGTTCATCAGATTATTCCACAAAAATGAGCGTAGAAAATTATTCTTTCTATTTGCTGATAATAAAAGCTATTATTTGTATTTTATTACCATAAACTTCTTTTCTTGTTGGTTAAAGCTCATCAGACGTTGTGTAAAGAATAGAATGTTAAAATGTTGTCAGTAATTTCTGTAAGACAAATTTCTCTGAGGCATTCGATATTTTTCTAGGAAAATGCACAAATAGAAATTATTGCTTATATTTCTTTGCAAATTAAAGATAAAACGATGAAGAATTTCTAGCACAAGTAATAGAATTCTTCGTAAGATCTCGAGACATAATAAATTTCCAGGAAGCATACTCTGAGAACTGTAAAATTCAACTAAAAAATTTATTCTGTCTGAAAGGTATTTCGATCGAATGAACAAAATTATTTCGGATTCTCTATTGTAATCCTGTAAATGCAAAAAGTTCTTTTCGTGAGATTTAAATTAAAATAATACACTCTGATTCAGATTTTATATTACTTAGCGTTAGTGATGAATAAAATATTGCTCAACTATTTAAAACAACCGTTTTTCAAAAATATATCTATTGGGGGAATAAAAGTTTAAAAAAATATATATATATTTTTTTAGTTGTTTTTTTTTTTTTTTTTGAAGAAATTAACTTGAGAGTTAAGCCCATGTAAATTTCCATTATCAATTCTTACTACATTCAAGCTTTATTTCACGCGCAAGAAACAATTTGTTAATTGATATATGTACCTAGTTTAATTTTTATCGGCTATTAAAAAACTGTTTCTCTAAACCTTCTAATGAGATGGCCTTTTGTTTTTTAATAAACTAAAACAGGAAATGGATGAGTAGTCTTTCAGTTATTTATGTTCTTAGCAATCAATGAAAAAGTGAAAATTTCTGAAAATTTAAAAATCAAACAGATCATTATAAATTTAAGCAACGTTAGAAACACGATTTTATTAAAGACTAAGAAAACAATAGGTGCGATTTTGCACATTATTTATAAGATTTTTAACTTTTATTTATTTCAAACAAACAGTTCATTTTCGGTTTTTGAAAAGAATAAGAAGGCCTTTATAATGTTCGTTCATTAGCGTTGATTACGACATGGATCAGAGTTCAAGTGGGTCAAGCTCATGTTTTGGTCATTTTCAACTAATATTGCCATGATAATGAAGAAATGTTATATTTTTTGTAATAAAGATTCAAGCACATAATTCAATTTGTATCTTGCAAAAATAATAAGAAGTTCACGGCTATTTTGATTGCAGTCAATTAGTTTTGATATTTGTTTTCTCATAGATTTATCAATATCATAGACTTGGTCCATTAACTCTTACCCTTCATTTTCTGAAGAGTCTCCGATTTTGGACCGTTACCTAATCTTACTAGATATTTGAGCAGTAAAATTGTCAAATTATGTTGTAGCGATTTAAATGTGTGTATGAAATTATTTTTAAAAGAAAGCGCTACTTGGTTAAAGTTAAATATTAAGTGTTTAGATTCAGATATCATCAATTAATTAGTTTAAGAATGGAAAGAAGCCCTTACGTTATTTAATATTAAGCAGGAAAATATGCAATTATATCCTCAGAAAAGAAATTTCATTGGCTACGATTTTCTTTAATCATTCTCTCAAAATAATTTTAAAATAAGGTTAGGGGAATTGTTTTCGATGTTGTCCAAAGGACGCCTAGACGACACCACAAGCAGTTGCCTAAATTGGGTCATTTAAATCATTGGAATTATTATTTTAAACTACGAAAATATCCCAGAAAGGAGCCACCATTAGCAATCCACATAAATTGGATTTAGTTTGTTTAGTAATATTAACGTCCTGTTCTGAAGTAACACGAGGGCTATTTTGGGATGGCCTCTTTAATTTTGAACCGCGGTCAGATGACGAAAACGACACCTGAATACCCCTTCTCCAAGCTTTCACAATACAACAACGGGAGGACGTTTGGCCCCCTAAGTATGATTTATCGTGCAATAGACCCACATACACGACGGATCTTCAGTGGAATCGGGTTTCGGACTGGAACCCTCCGGTCTCAAAGCCAAGACCTTACCACTAGGCCACCGTGGCCCCCACATAAATTAGATTTGGGACAAGGCAAAGCAACAGAAGGACATTAAAGCCTAAAAACTGTTGTTTCAACAAGCAAAAAATTTAGGATACATAAGGAAGGAAAGTGATATGTGAGGAAGCAAAGGCAGAAGTGATATACAAAATATAAAATGCCATACTTGGCATCATGTGTTTTGTGCTGATGTGAATTTGAAAATCAAAAAAATATGTTTGCTTTAATTGTGCTAAAAGAAATTTGATGCCCAACGTAGGCAATCTGTTTCCTTGATTCGAGCGATAAAAGACATTTTTAGATGCTTGTTTTCTAATTTAAAGTGTATTTCACAAAAATTCAATTACACTTTTCTGAAGACAAAAAAATTCTACAACTTTTTTTTCAATAAAATTACTTCTCCATCACTGTACAATAGAAAATGTCCATGTTTACCAAATTTGGCGACTCTTCCCTTATATGTATAATTAACGCTCGTTATTGAAAGTGATCGCATGAAGGTTGGGTTAAACGAATTTTTTTTCACGTACTGAGAGTACTTGTCTATTTTATACGAAACTTTTAGTGGTATAATTACTACATGTTTCTGAAATTCTTTTCTACACATCTTAAAAAGAATTCCGCATTTTGCAAGTCTTATATTTTGGCGAACGAAAAATACACCTACTCCAGTTTATCCTTGTCCCCAATCGTGACTTGATTCGGAAAGCTGTCAAAAAGCTGGCGAAGGTAGCCAACTGCCATCTCCACTTTGGCGTAGGTAATGCAGTTTCCTCAGCGCCACCGGTAAGTGAGCTGTCACGCTGGACTCACAATCGAGCCAAAACTACTTACTCAGGCAAATATCAAAATCTTCGCCACACGGGGAGCAAAATAAGTTCTTTTGAGAATTCCTTGGTGGGTTCCGCTCATCAATATGCATGCATGTCTCAGAAGGGAAACACACACGTTATTCTGTAAAATGGAAGCTCTCTCGAAAGGTTTCAAGTTCCAGCAGGATATTTTTCCTTCAATAAATATATAAATATGGACATTATGGTTTGGCGTCATGTGCTTTGGAAGTAGCAAGGGGCAAATCCAATACGCAAATCACATGAGTAACCAGAAACACGGACGTGAGAGATATCTTCAGATACATGCGAATAACATTTCACTTTTTACATTTTCTGAAATTTGAAATGGGTGCAAGAATATCATGAGAAATAGGATAGAAGTTTGTATATGTAAGCATGTAAGATATACATGTGAATAATTTTCAGGCTCGAATATAAATGAAAAGAAGTTATAAATTTTGCCATCTTGTGATAATTTCATCCGGAAAAAAAACTATGCTTGGATAGTTTTAAATTACAGGACGAGATACGGAGTTAAACATATGAATACTCCTTTGAGCATCAGATTTATTCCAATTATTATTAATACTGATTATGATCGATTCTTTCATTTTCGAGACACTTCTGTGTTGTGACAAAATGGTATTTTTGCTAGCTTTAAGCCTAAAATTGTCAGCTAAATCTTAACAGAAGGCTTTACTTAAAAATCTTGTTAGTATGTGAAATCTTATACATATATTATTTGCTAAACTAATTTGTATGCGAAGTCGTCATCGACCATCTTATCGTCGATTACCCTCTAAGATCTTATCAATCGTCTGTCGGCCACTCCTGATCAGCTCCAAGATTAGTCCCTTACAGTCGTCTGCTTACATTATTCGTATTCTGCCCTCCGGTCTCTCGCCGTCCTTTTTTCTGAGCACCTTCAAGATTAATTCACATTTTTTGCCACATATTTGTCTCCAGGTCATTTTATCCTATCTATTGGCAGCGAGTTCTCTGAGAATAATTATATGAAGGGCACGTTTAGGTCCAGTTTTATTAGAACTCCATCGATTATATTTATGTGTACTTATCAAGGGTGTTCGAAAGTATAAATTCATTAATTTTTCTCAACTGTAAAATAGCACTGCCCTTTCCAAAGACATGTAATGTCTGACACATTTTAGAGATGTATTGGTAGTAGTTCTTTGTAAAAAAAGTGTTGAGTGAAGTTGATTTCAAAATTAATAAACTGACGTATATATTTTTAGAGCATTGTCATACGGAACGGTCGGTAAAGGTACGCAGGCGGCGCAGGGAAATTTCACCTTGTTGGCAGCACTGCTGAGAATCCCCCACTGTAACGTTTTAGTTGTGCAGTTACTGCCCTAGAATACAACGTATTACCATTGGTTTGCTGCACTTAGTTATCCATCTACAAGGGAAAATTCACTTTTCTTACTTTTCTATCTAATTTTTCTACCACAGAACACAAGTGTTTATTATTATACAAAATGTACTAAATATTTAAAGGCGTATTTCATAAGCTGCAAGTTGGTGTAGCTTGCGTTTATCTACCTGCAGTGTTTTGACACCTATCGGCGATTTAATGAAGCACTAACGAAGAGGCCAGGAGTTCGCAGCAACTATTCACTAAGTACTCTAAGATTCCCTAAGCTTACCTTGACTTTTACTTCATTTTCTTTCTTGTAAAAGCAATAGACAATTGTATATAAATGAATAGCTCTGTTGTCATATTTTATTCGAATACAACAGTAATATTTTACTACGGCATAGTTTTATCTTGACATGATTTTTTCAAAATTTAGTTGTACAAAATATTATCCTCAACCTATTTCATTATTTCTCTCAAACTTGTTGTATGCCATGAATCTTTATAATTTGTTTCAAGAACTCATTTGTTACGAAATCTCGCGTTATGAAAGGAAAACAGACAGATAACCCAGAAATAATTGAAGAAGTTAACCACAAGTTGGAGGCTCGGTGGAGTAAAGAGGTTCGAGAATTGGGGTTCAACAATTGCACCCTGCAAAAATATTGAAAGCTATAGGTTAATAGCCCTACTTCCCTTTATCTTTTCCGTGTTTTATTATCTTTTAAATGACGCCTAGGCCTGCAGAAAATGCTACCTGCAGCGAAATTAATGTTAGAATTACTTCAATTTTACAGCTTCCAAAGTAGAAGGAAAAAGACCGTATGGATAGGAAAAAAATGAGACATGCACTCAAGTCAGAAATCACGACACATTTGCTTTTTGAAGCCTTTTTTGGAAGAAAATGAAAATGCGATAAAAAAAAAAGGAAAAGAAAGAAGCTCTTTAAAAAAATCAGGAAAAGGAAGTAAGAGAGATAATTATAAACCAAGAAAGAAAAAGAAAACATAAAGATAGGTCTGAAGTTTCATTATGACGACAAGAACAATCCCCATCGAGCTCAGCCCACCCTAAGATTTCCATTGATGCCACTGTAGTTATTTCTACGATGAAAACTGGATTCAATGTCGATTGTGCAAAAAGTGGTGACACAAGCTTTATAGTGCCTCTTATATGTTTGCATGCGACTATTGTTAGACCAGTTACGGTGCGCACTCTTGGCCACCCTAACTGCGTACTCTTACTCTCCAGGTCGGCCAAGAGCAAGCATTTTTTTAGTTTTATTTATCTTACTGAAATGATAAGAGACAAACTCCTGAAGCCTAGATTAGATAAAAAAAATTCTGTAAAATTTTGAAATCTGTATCAAACTTGCTTTACTTTTCATAAACTAAATATAAGTTCGTAAATTTATCCTCCTTTCCCTATACTTGTAATATTAATCTAAAATTAAAAAATTCAGTTATATGAATAGATTGTAGAGAAAATACGATTATAGACAGGAGCGTATCAAAGTCTGGGCGCACTAGGCGTGTGCCTGGGGCCCCGAAAGAAGCTGTATTTTTTAAATATCGCACTAGATAATTTCCCTCCAAGAACCTATTCACATATCCGATTTTAACTTACCAAGTCCACGTTTTATTATTACAATCAGAGTTCCTGAACAGAAGAAATCTAGTTGGGTGTCCCGCAGTTTCTCAAAGCCTTAATTGCGGGTAAGGCTCTCTTCCAGTTTCCCAGAAAAAATGCTGAACAACACCACGGTTGATTACATTTACAGAATCATGAGAGGTCTGCCAACAGCTATCAATATCCAACAGCTACAGCTATTTGCCTCGAATGACTTAAACGACACAAATCGGAAGTATACACCAACCAGATTTGAATATGTGAAAGCTTAGTTCAAATAGTGGTCCAATTGACCAGATATTCACTTTCCCAGGCTTGATAAAAAAAACCCTATCATTACAAAGAAAACATCTTATCAAGAAGCTATCATTTCAATGATTAGAATGATTGATGTGCTTTTCTTCTCATTGAATATAATTAGTCATTAGTAGTAATGGATCAGTAAATAAGATCCCTGTTCCCCTAAATTATTTTTGGGGATTGAATATCTTTCGCTTTCTCTATTCACACTTCATTTAAACATCTTTTAAGTATCATTTGAGAATATCTATGATCGTTTTAAACCGCTTTTTATTATCACAATCAGGGTGCTTGTATAGAAAAAATACCAGTTAAGATTTAAATATCTTAATGCATCTAGATAGCGTTAACGTGGGAAAGTTTACTGCATTTTTGAAGTCTACACACATTTGAAAAGCGATGCAGTTCCTACAGCTTGAAGACGAGTAAATAAACCAAAACAAAATTTTAGTCAGATTTCATGTGGGAGATTGCGGTGTACATTACATAGTTTATTTTAAAAAGAATTCTTCTTCCGTTGGGGAATACAACTAATAAGGTATGTTTTATTTAATATATCGTGATAGAGTTGAATAATATATGTCAGTAAATATTTAATAAAATTACATAAGTTCATTTACCTTCAGAAAAGAAATAATATCGAAAAAATTTCATAAACATTCTAAATATTTTTATATACAGTGGCTCCCAAAAGTGTTCGTACACTTACGATTTGCAATGAAATAGGGCTCTATCCATGAATTAAAATTAATATTTCGTTATAGGTATTTAATAATAAGATCTATAAACTGTTCTTAACAAAACTACATGAAATATTTTAAGAACATAGTAAAACTTTATTTTTAAGAAATCAATAATCAAAAAGTAACAAAAATTTTATCTCACAAAAGTCTTCGTACACTGAACTATTTTCGGATAAATTCATAACTTAAATTATCGTCTGTCACTTTATTTTTATTTTTGCATTGTGTGGGATTTATAAAATCGTTTGGCTTTAATTTTTGCTTGCTTACACCGAAATATTCTATTTATTATTTAAAAATGGTTCGTAGTCGTAAAGAAACAACAATAAGCATTCGAAAATTGATTATTTTTCATCATAGTAGTGGTAAATCAGTTCGGAATGTCGCTAAATTAGTTAATTTATCCCATTCTACAGGGCAATATGTGATAAAACGCTTTAAAGAAGAAAATCGGATCGAGAACAAGGTAAGAAAAGGTCGACCGGCAAAGTTAACAGAACGTGATCAGAGATTTATAATTAGAAAATTTGTGAAAAATCCAAGTTTGAGTGCTTTAAAAGTTTCTGCAGAATTTATCGAAAAATTTTCTACTACAATTTCACCTGAAACTGTTCGACGAGTTCTGAGAGCAGCTGGAGTAAATGGGTGTTCTGCCCGTAGAAAATTTTTTGTTAGTGCGAAAAAAAGAAAACTCATGCTTTTCTTCGCAAAATAAATGTTAAATAAACCCGAAACGTATTGGAACAATGTCTTATTTGCAGATAAAAGCAAATATAACATTTTTGGTTTCGATGGTATGGAGAAGAAAAAAAGAGGAGCTTAATCCCAAGAACTTAGTTGGAACAGTTACGTATGGCGGTAGAGGTGTCCTTGTGTGGGGGTGCATGTCAGCATCAGGACTAGGTAATTTGGTATTTTTTGATGGTATAATGAATCATGCTCTTTATTTAAATATTTTAAAAGACAATTTAAAATTATCAGCCCAAAATTTGGGTATTGGAAACATTTTTTTTTTTTTATCAAGATAACGATCCTATGCACACGGCTCTCAACGTTCGCCTCTGGTGTCTCTATAATTGTCCACAAAATTTGAAAACACCACCTCAATCGCCAGATTTAAACCCAACAGAACATATTTGGAGAGAACTGGAGGTTAGAGTACGAAAACACAACATTAAAACTAAAAGCGAACTAAAAACAGTAATGATGGAAGAATGGATGAACATTGATGCAGAAATTACAAAAAAAAAACTAGTGAAATCTATTCCCAAACGCTTAAAAGCTGTTGTGGATGCTAAAGAATATCCTACTAAATATTTATTTAACGAAAAATTATAATATTTATTAATATGTAGAGATTTTTTTAAAGTGTACGAAAACTTTTGTGAGATAAAGTTTTTGTTACTTTTTGATTATTGATTTCTTAAAAATAAAGTTTTACTACGTTTTTAAAATATTTCATGTAGTTTTGTTAAGAATAGATTATAGATCTTATTATTAAATACCTATTCTGAAATATTAATTTTAATTCAAGGATAGAGCCCTATTTCATTGAAAATCGTAAGTGTACGAACACTTTTGGGAGCCACTGTATACACAAGTTTAACAATACGTTCATCGTTTTATTAAATAAATTTGACATATTAATTTTTAACAAAAGATTTCTTTAGGTTCATTTAACTTCTTTATTATTTAAAACAAAGAATAAAAATTTTAATCTGTGTTCTATTTTCATTTATTTTATCTTGGCATTGATTGTGATAGAAGATTACTGAATTATTTCCCTAGATTTAATAGAAATAATTCAGTAATGCTGATAAAATTAACACCTGGCTCTATGTATTATATTTCCTCTAATAAACAATGCATTTCAAAATTACCTATTGAAACATACCTCAATTAAAATCTTCAGAACATATTTAAATAAAGAATAATTCAAAATCAGTTATAAAAAATATTTTTCTAGTGTTTATTTTTTTAACAACATGGTTTTGAAATGGATTTCTGTATTTTTCAACTCCATAATTAAAATCACATTTTCATCTTCCCTGATTTGTTGAGAAGTTATCTAACTTTTGATTTATAATGGTATTTCGTCATCTAAGTTTCAATTTCTTGGGATTAAACTAAAACTTTTCTGTTTATATCCGAACAAAACGTGCCATAGTGCTAGAATATTATGTAAGAATGGACCTTTGATTTTAGTCTATAAATCATGCATGAAGCATTGTTTAGTCATCACGTTTTGCAATATTTAATGCAAATCATTAAAAAAATCTAGGTAAATTTTAAAACAAAATGTATAAACAAGTTCTTTTAATGTAAAATGAAACTGACAATTGATTTTGTAGGCTAATTTATAATTTAATTTTAGCATATAAGCAACAGTGATACTTAAGCAGTGGATTTTTCACTTGAAAATATGCTTTATTTAATTATGTGCCATTAATTATAATCCTACAATAATTAATTGGTGTTGAATTTTGATCACATGTAGAAATAATTATATAAATCCATGTAATCAAATTAGAGAATAGAAATAATTTTCTTAAAAACAATTTTCTTAATAGTAATTCATTTACTCTATAAGGCTCACTCAAACTATATTATGTATAAATTATTAAATTTTTTGAGAAATAATTCCAACTTGTGAAGTAATATTTTGTGAATATTAGATTTTTTTGCTTTAGGAAAAAACGAATTACTTTTACTTTTATTTAATGGTTCCTAAGTAATTTCTATACTAATTCATGGATATTTATGAACACGAATTCCATATATAAATATTAATTCGATATTAATTATCGACAAATATTAAATTAATTAATTTGGTAATTAAAATCAATTAATAGAGTAATTATGAAAAGCAATTTTTATCAATAAAAATATAGTTACCGCGATTAAAAATATGTGAAATTAACTTATTTTAAATCATCATAGCTGACAAGTTGAAATGCTCAATCACATATGCATCATACTTTCAGAGAGCCGCCAAGAACTTCAGCGCCTGGGGCCCCCAACAATCTTAATACGCCCCAGATTATAGATCGTAAATGAATTCAGGATAGAGCAGGAAAACAGTAATCAAGACTGGTTTTAAAGTATGCTGAAAACACTGAATGAAGTAGCTTGCACACTAATGAGCTATACGTCTGCTCACTTAAAAATCAGTTTTCAATTTTGATCCGCCAGACGAATGCCTCAACTGGATAAGAAGGCTATGAATATCTTCAGGTATATCTCTAGGAGACCTATCCAGACTCAAACAGCCCCATTTGACAGAGGCTTGGACTCGGGCGGTTTCGAGTGCCTGAGTGCATTTCACGGGAGAAAAGTAGTTAGCTTCTTTGTTGATAATTAATCGCCCAAATTCGGGTGTCGTTCTTCTGTAAAGAAAGGGAGGATTCGATTCTTTTTTTGTGTACGAAAATTTACTTCAATTTTTGTGGTTCTGGAATTCTCGATCTAGCTGGGTTCAGAGAGCTAAGGCTTCAAACTTTTTTAGCGTATCCAACAATTCACATACGTGCACTATGACTGCTATTTCTTGTGAGCATCCTTAATCTACTCAAACGCAGTGAATTTTGAGATAAGAATTTGAACAGAAATTTAGCTATACATTCGATACAAATCTTAATTTTGGTATGTAACAGTAAAAGAAGATGTATCGTTTTATTAGTCACTTAACTATTGCCATCAGTGATTTCATTACCATGAATGGAAAACCGGGCTTAGAATTACTCAGAAATTGTCCAGTTTATCATATGGAGGATAATGGTGTCACAGAAAAATATCGTTCACAAATTTGTTGCCATTGACATCCGTTTTTCATTCGCCGAATATTCTGATGTCACAATCCCCATTGAGAAGTATCCAACTTTAACCCTCCCTATAGATCCCATAGGATGCAGTTATAAAGAAACTCACAACACTCTTTTTTTTAATCATTCTCATTCTAGTTTTAGAAATTTTAGCTTAATTTAATGCGTTTTTGGAGACATTTTGCAGTCACTATTGGCGACTGCACATTGCCATCGGTTATATCAGCCAATGCTCAGGATATAATGATGTAATATATGTCTCTGGACATCACAATTTTCCTGTTATGTATGGTCGCACTATAATACTTTGACCGATGCAAAACAGTTTAACCTTTAAAGCTACAAGCTTCTCAATCCACATACCTGGGCGACAGTTGATTTGCTTATCAAGGTTATCGCGCTTTTGATACGCAGTAATCACTGTGTCAATAAGACCTTTTCCTAAAATCATGAAGTGAGAATAATATTAAAATGGCGGATTTTAATGAAATAGCAACCACAAAGATATTTTCACAAATCGCTATTCTGTGGACCTTACCTACTTGAATCTCACTTTCAAAGATAACTGGGATTTGAAATCTCTAAAAATTATACAATGTCTTAATTTTGCTTGATACTTAGAGTTCATCGATGTGAATTAAATAGTTTTTGTTGATAGAGTGTTCAGTTCTGGCATAGCTGTCATTTGTGGTTTTATATCTTGCTTGTAAAATTTAAAATTGATACTATTTGCATGTTTCAGAGGAACACTTGAGAATACTATTTGTGAAATACGCCATGCCAATTTAGTGTGTTTCAAATCAAACCGCTGTTTTTTAGACAGCGACATACATTGGACTAAAGAATACAATTTTATGTGCAGCCTGTGTGTTTAAAAAATTATATAGTGAAAATTCGGAATAGTTTTCTTTAATGCTTCAATTACCGATTTTTCAAAAGTTTATTTATATGCGAACTTTAATAGTATAAGGTAAGTCAACCCTGAAATAGGAAGGGGTAAACACTCTAACCTGCGAAAATCACGTGTTACAGTAGAAAATAAACTAATTTCCACCCTCGTAAATTGTGGAATATGTAGCTGAATGGTTAAATCCTAGTTTAACAAATTCACTAGTTAGAATAAACTTTCATACTTGTCGCATGATGCAAGCCTTCATTATTATGGGAACCTCATCTCCTACAATAGGCTAGTGTCTACCTCAAAACAACCTGTTATTTTGCCAAAAAAGGACTAATTCGTGAAATGCTTGTAAAATTTCCAGTCCTTGTAGCTCTTTAAAATATGATAAACAAGTTCTTAAATCTTTCCAAAAATATGCATTTCATACAATATTGCAATCAAAATTTCTTTTCATTCTTTATGGTAATAATTAATACGTAAAATACTTTTCCTGCTCTATCCCATGACGTCTATACCTATTGATAGAAATTGAAGATTTTTAAAGTTAAAATGTGCTTATAGAAATGGAAAAGACATGGTTAAATTGATAGAAATGCAACGAAATATTAATCCTCTTTATAATCCTTTCATAGATTTACTTTTTAACTAAAAGTATTACATAAATCAACAGAGATTATTTTCAGATTTCAGCTGCTTAGTTTGATGGGATTATTATGTTATGATTATTTAATCCTCTTTGCTTTGTTAAACATTTAAAGAATTGATTTTCTTTTCTATGATAATCCGTCCGTTTCATTGAAAATAATTCAAAACTAATCAGAATGAAGCGATTTGAAGAATTCATTCTGATTCTTCGTCTTTCACAGTTAGGATTATCATTGATGTTATAGTGTTTCTAGGGTTTTGCTTGTTTGTTTGTAACTTTAAGGAATTTACACTTGATTACAATACAGAGATGCTTTGTTCCTTTTCTCCCTCTATGTTGAATGATAAGATAATAGAATTATCAAATCTGTATCTAATTTAAACATTTTTATGTTTGCTCTATGATTAACGGGCCAGCAGACCTGTGTCAGAGAAAATTTAATGCAGCTCAGGATGTTTTACAGTAATTAATGAAACATTTATTCCAGTCATGTTCTCGTAAAACATTCTTCTGTTTTCAGAATACCATTTTCAAACCAGCTCTTTCGCGTCAGCGTCCGAGTCGTCGTTCTTCCAAAGTCTTTCCAAATTCAGTAAATGCTACAAAATCACACGATGTAAAGTCTGGACTGTGGAAAGTGTTTGAGAGCACTTCAAATGGTTGTGCGCGGGCGAAAATTGCCATTAAAGAATTGCCAAGTTCATTTCGATATGCTTTCTAATTGCAATTAGGTCAACGTTCACTAGTAACATTCCTCCTTTCTTGCTTCTATACAGACAGAATTCTAAATACAATTTTCCTGATTCATCGAAAAATTCGACTTCGAAATATTAGTGAGTCTTCACGCGTTTCAGATCTCCCTGAGTCAGAAATATACGTTCTTGTGTATTTGAAAGCAATAACTCAAGAACGAATGAAAGGTAGATGGGTAAAATTTGGTTGGAATACGAAACTCATGATTTGTATCAGTATGAAATTTTGGACCATATCCAACAGCAAGAAGACCGTCTATCCCTGCGTGTGTATTATATCATGATAAATGATAAACACTGCTTTACGACATTACAATACATAAAATTTTATATGTGATCAGTGGTATAGAGAGAGTAAGTAGAGCTCGCTTCATATAATTTTTTGGTCCTCATTAGCCATCAGTGGCTTAGCAAGTGTAAATGAATGGGTATGGATATATCTCTTCGTCTCTTTATCAGAGTTCATTTTAAATAGTGGCATAAAGGTGCTGATGTTTTGTTTCCATGGCGCCCCCTAAGATTGGTGCCCGGAGAATCTCTATCCCCTTTCCTGCCGTCTCTACGCCACTATATGTGATCTTTATACCAAAACTATATATATTCAATTGTACTGGGCTGTCTGAAATTTCCTTTTTTACTGATAAAAAAAACCAAGAAATTCAGCTGCGGAAAGCTATCTTTTCAAAACCGGAGTGACAGGGCAATATCGAGAAAGCAGAGAGTTATATTCAAGTCTTGCACTAGCTCTCAGGACTGAAGAACCGAATATATCCTTTAGTTTACCGTTTCTTGCTGTTTTTCAAAACTAAGTCCGTATTTCCTAAGACATAGTCTATAGCTTCACTTTCCCCGAGTACATTTACAGGACGGCCCGCACAGTTTTCCTTCACGCGATAATTTATATCCAGCTGTGATTTCTGATGAAATTAGTATTAAATTGCTCGATTTTGTGTCTTCGTCGGAACAGAACAATTACAAATCTGTAAACTGATTTATTACAAACTCTAGATAATTTGTGTTGTTTTATTTTTGTTTGTTACATTCATTTTTATATTTATTATTTATTTTTAATTTTTTAATTATTTTTATTATTTGATCCTGATTTTTGAATATGCACTGTTAAGTTTACTAAACACATCATGTGCAATCTGTAGCAATTGTTTTTGAAAATCAAATTCCAGGTTTGTGATTCTCGTCGCATGGATTTCCCGAATTGCATACCTATGGCAGGACCGTGGTAAATACTCTTGGATATTCGATCCTGAACCCTCCCCCATGCCTCGGCCATGCGGTAAATTTGAAAGACCGGCCGCCACGACAGCAAATCGGGCACTAAAGTCGATCTCAAAATAGACCCCATTAAGAGCGACTCATGCGACGACCCTCCCCCCTCTTTTACGGGGATACGACCCATCTTCGGAGATGGGCCCTAAGCTCTGCTTGCTTATACGACAGGTTCTCATCCCCATATTTGAGCGAAATACTGTTGGATATTCATTATGTTTAAAACATGAGAGAAATGTATAAATTTTTCAATATTTAATCTATTCGCATTCCGGATTTAAATATTTCTTCAAATACAATAATATTCATTTATTAATACAGAAGTATTTATTTTGCTCCAAAGATAACTTCAAACATACTTCTCGATAAATTTACGCTTCGCATACTTTCTTAAAACATTTTAAAGAACACGAAAACAGTTACAATTAAAATAATATAAATTTCCGTTCATTTTCACGCATAATAATTAGCGCCTCCAAACTCTTCAGTGGTAACCTTCAGCAAATGATTCCATTACAGCTCAATGCTTCTGTACTTTTTTCACTTATTCAAACAACACAAGGCAATTCATCTAGATAAAATATCCTCCCGGGGCTTGTTTACTGGAAAACTCGCAACGCCTGCTACTTTTTGGCCGAAATAAAAGAAGAGGGAAATTAATCATGCCTCTTCGAAAATGAAATTCGTGTCCCTCTGTGCGTGAAATTTATGCATATCATTTTTCTGCCGGAATACTTCTCATTGCTTCCGTTGATGCGCAGTAAACAAAACCTCTCGCTGCCGGTAAGTGCTCGTGTTTACGAAGATTTACACGCGCATTGCCCCCTTTAAGTGTTCCCGGAAAACATTATTATGGTAATGATCCGTTAATCGGTGTTGAAACACTCATTCCCAGTAACGCTGTCTTGATGGATAACCTTGGGATAAAGTATGGTCTTTCTCATTGCTCAACTCCAAGTTAAAATGACGGTAAAGGCTTCCCTTCTAGTAGAAAACATCATTACTTACATCAAGATTTGCACGTTTTAACAAGAAGGCAGTAGTGGTATTTTATGTTTTCTTACAGCTGCGTACACATATAGCTTTTCCTAAGCAGTGGGCAGCATTTAAATAGCATCACTGTTAAGCTCTTTATACTTTGATATCCCAGCGACGGACGGGTCAGTGACTTCAAATCTTCTCAGATGCCTGCAGAGACGAATATGATCTCAGGTTTGGTAAAAGTTAAAGCGATCAGACGTACTAAATTGGAAAAAAAATGGCGCGGATTTGTCCCGAATTTTTACTAAATATACTGGATTGTTCAATTTTGATCTTTCTAGTAAATAATATTAAAGCTAGTTTCTGAAAAAAACCTTTTTTTCCAGCTGATTTACTATATATAGGTAGATTTGGTAAGTATGGCAGTTGTGAATGAATCAGCCAGAAAGAAAAATAATACAAGCAATAGCAAAACACCTTATTTATAATTCATTAACTTTTTCTGCTTTTTTTGCGATTTTTTATTATTAATTGATTAATTAATTTATTATTTGGTCTTTGTTCAAAATCCTGTTCCCGTACTCCTAACCAACATCCCATACTGATGCTCAGAAAATCTGGTCACTTTAAATCAAGCATGGGGTCAATATATATATATATATATATATATATGTAATAATTTCATTTAATTTTACTTTAAATTCTAATATTATATATTTTAAAATCTTAGTACAACACTAATGTATTCCGAAATCACTTTTCTTAAACTCCACTTTTGTTTTATTTTCCCGTGCTATATATATGTGTGTGTGTTAATATATATATTAACAAAAGAAAAAATCAAAACCACGTCATAAAAGATAAACCAAGACGGAATATAACGCTAACATCCGGGACGCGTCATCAGGGAAATCCCGAACGAGCGTAAACATATTATCGGTGTTTTCTTATCACAAACTCTAGCAATAATGCTAAAAAGAGTTTGTTTCCCCGGTACACTGAACAAAAACCATAGTTTGATACAAAAAATAAAGTAAAAAGTTCATGTCTAAATGAAATAAAATACATGAAACCCACTTTCAAAATCAATAATGTGAAACAAAGTGTCAAAACTCATTCTTTCATTTTTTTAGAATTTATGTTAACCATAAAGTATCCGTTTCCTAACGTTTACTTCTTTTGAAATAGTATTAATTCAAAAAGTCAAGTCGATCAAAGTATTAATTTCTTGATTGGTTATTGCATTTGTTTCTGTATTTGCTTATGATTATATATATATATATATATATATATATAATATATAAATGAATATATATATATATATATGGTATATATATATATATATATATATATATATATATATATATATATATATTAGTGAAAATACACGCAGGAACTTGAGAGAGTTGAATAACGTGTTAATTTAACTAAAGATATCGGCATATATGCGCGACTATCAAAAAGTATAAAGCAAATAAATATCAATTCTTGGATCAGTAAAATGAGGTAATCAAGATTAGCTGACGCAATAAAACAATCGAGAGTCTGACGTGACTTTCGCCTGCTCCCGCCAGCGAAACAAATAGCAGAAATGTATTCTGGGAACTGAGAGTAACCTTGGGTCGGTCGAAAGCTTCGTCGATTCGGATATGCGAGATAAAATGTTTTGAACTGATAAATAAAGAAATTCATAGAAAATCGGAGCATAAATATATTTTAACCATTCTTATTTTAAAACAGGGACAAATATTCCGGTTTATACCTAAAAAATTTGAAGATGATAACGTTATTTAAACGTTGGATACAAGAAAATAAGAATTGAAAGTTAAAAATATAAAGGAAAAGTAACTATTATTCAAAAATTTCTCAAAAATCAGTAAATTATGTTGGAAATTCAAAACAAACTTCATTACAACGAAAATTGTTTGTTCTATCTTAGGGTGCATTTATTGTTTTTCAACGATCATAAGAAAAGATTCTACAGCCATAAACGTGCCAAAAATGACCCAAAACAACACAAAACATTAAATAAATAATTTTCTAGATTAAATTTTAAAATTCCGGCTTCGATGTGCGTTGAATCACCATTAAGATTACCTGTGTGCCAAATTTCAAGGCTGTAAATGCGATAGATGCATATGGACATCGCATGCACGCACACACACATACAAACATTGCATGTTATAAGTATAGATTAAAAGAACACTTAAATCGCTTCCACGCGCCCAAAGAAAACCAGACTCGGCGACTTGCTGGCGCCAGACTTTTCCCTAAAACTCCTACGTAATTTTCTAAAAATAGCTAATATTTCCTTCACTTTGATCGCGTGTCTGTATGTTAATCCCCTAACTGAGAGAACGCAGGGATTTTTCGTTCTCTTTTGACTTGAAACTTTCACACGAAAGAGATGTACGTATGTTCCGCCACTCTCTCATATATTGATAATTAGCCGCCTACGGCGACCAGCTGGTTCGCCAATCTTGTATTAATAGTAAGAAGGCAATTAAGGCTTACATTTTCAACATTTCAATTTTTGTAAGCTGAAAGCAATAATTGCAATAAGGACAAAGAAATGAATTTAAAAACACAAACAGTCAACAGGTTAATTAGTAAAACCTAATTTTAATTTTTTATACACAAATCGAAAATGTATAGGATGTGTTTGCATATAATTAACTTTGAGTTAATTCCTTATGTTTAAGTGTTAAAAAATGATAAGTAAAAAGATTCTTTTAAAAAAAAGTAGTGAAAAAGATTTTAATAAGTAATCAAAAATTTGAAGTACAATAATTAAATCCCTTAGCTAAAAATAATTTGCATATTAAAACTAATTAAAACTCAAAATAACTAAATGAAGTTTTTTTGTAAAAAAAAGAATTGATTACATTTTATGAAACACAAAAATAAATTCATGATAACCATTTGAATCTAGTCAATAAAAACAACCATTTATATATTTAAAAACATATTGAATTGAAATGCATGAAAAAACCCAAATCTTGAATAATTATTCTGTGCATAACAAAACAACAAACACACACTAAGAAATTGAATATGTATAAACTATAAAAACGCAAATTATCAAATAATAGCTAATGATAAAAAATTAACTAAAACAGGTATATGGTATATGGTTTGGATAATAGTTATTCTCTCCACCCAAAGTAACTTCATATCTGTTAAGTATCAAAACTCAAAAATTCCATATCATTCTCGGTGCAAAACAAAATATACATGCTAGGATAATTACTACTCTCTGTGTTTAAAAAAATTTATACACCCATGCATAAAAAAAATTAAGCACCTATAAAACATGTATATATCTGATTAATCATTATATCTGCGGAATAAAACATGAAAAGTAAACTTTAGTTACATAGGATTTATTTCCACGTCACTTCTTTCCCTCTTTTTATCCTTATATTTCACATAAATCTTAAATTTTCTGTTCAAATTATCTGTGTAATCTCAATCTGAAGCTGTTTTTCGCTTTCGCTCATTTTTAAGGGTGATATTACTTGAAAACAGGCATATTCTGGATATTTGCAAATTTCCATGCCCATATGTTGATTTTTGACCCTATCTAAAAATTTTAAATATTTATTTCAATGTAAATAATCTAAAAAGCTTCACACCTTCTAGACATTCATTTTCGTATATCTCTTATATGGGTGCATCACCTATTTTATTAGTAAGGTACTCAATCACAGGGATTTCTTGCCACATTACTTTGTAACGAAGAAGCAAGTTTGAGGTTTTTCCCCTTTTATTTTTATTTCACATAAATCTTAAATTTTTCTGTTCAAATTAACTGTGTAAACTCACTCGGGTGCTGTTTTTCGCTAATGCAAATGAAGGTGCAGTCTCACACAATATTCCACTAACAGTTTTTAAATAATCAAAACCCCCTGCATCAGATTTATGTAACAACAACATTCGAAGATAGTATCTATCAGTATCCCATATACTAACAACTGGCATTCTTCCAAATACATTATGTTTTTTTCTTCCTCCTCAAAAACGTAATAATATGGAATCATAAAACTATCAAAAACATAGGAGCATTATATCTGCAGATATCTAAATTTGGTTGTTCCATAAAGACCACTTTTACATTCAGTGCAAAACAAAATTTACACGCTGCAGTAATTACTACACTCTGTGTATAACACATGCATACATATGATTAATCATTCTCTCTGCGGAATAAAACATACTTCAAAAATAAACATTACCTTTCAATAGCCCCAGTATAACATTAAAATATTGGCTAAAATATTTTTACATTATAGTTTTAAACACTAAGAAACACATACACACAAATGTTCAAAAATCCTTCAACTATAAAACAAACACACACTAAGAAATTTAGTATCTATAAACGTTCAAAAATTGTATTTAATAGC